>ML793310.1:140600-173393 GCA_009831015.1 Picea engelmannii | reverse complement strand
TGTTAATTCTCATTTCATATGCAGTTAGAGTTCCTAGAATTTGATCAATGGACAGAGTTTTAAGATCATTTAATTCTTCTATTGCAGAGACTTCTGGATTAAATTTATCAGGCAGAGATCTTAAAATCTTCTGAACTAAGAGTAAGTCATCAAACTTCTCACCAAGACCGTTCATGGCATTTACAAGTTCTTCAACTCTTAAAAAATGCTTGCTAATTGTTTCATCTTCATTCATCTTTAGTTGTTCAAATTTCAATCTGTATGTTTGAAGTTTGACATCTTTTACTTTCTCATTTCCTTCATAACTACTACTAAGTTTATCCCACATTGCTTTGGCAGTATCAAGATGCATCACCTTTACAAAATTAGCTTCAGCAAGTCCATTCAAGATAGCATTCATCCCCTTAGCATTAAAACTAAACTCTAACTTATCATCCTTGGAGGCTAGCATAACAGGTTTTGTATATCCAGTCTCTACTACATCCCAAACATCAGCACCCAAGGTGATTAAGTATGTTCTCATTCTAATCTTCTAGAAGGAAAAATTTGTTCCATCAAACAGAGGGGGCTTAGAGGCTGAAGTCCCTTCATGAATTGCCATGTTTAAGCTTACAGATCTACCTTTGAATAAAAGGAACCCATTCTGATACCAATTATTGAAATTACAAAGACAACTAAGAGGGGGGGGGGTGAATCAGTTCTAATTGAGCTTAAACAATATTAAGTCTATTAAAACATTATTAGTCTTTCTTCAAGTGATCATCAAAAATATACAACATATGGATGGTAAAAGTAAAGAGCATCAGTCACACATAAGGTATACACAGAGACATATTTTCATGAGGAAACCCATAAAGGGAGAAAACATCTTCTTCTTCAAAATGATAGGCAGTCTTTTAAGTTCTGTACATCATCTATAATTGAGCACCAACTCAATGTGAGGCTGCTACCTCTGTTTTACAACATGCAACTTGTTTGAGAGCACCAACTCTTTGGTTTCTCTATCACCCACTAGAAGGAAGCACCAACTCCCTTAATGTTCCAGCACCAACTGGATGGAAACACCAACTTCCAGTTACACAGGCTGCAACCTGTATAACAGAGAACACTTATTCTCCCTTGCACCACCCTGCCACCCTGGTTTCTCTAGCTGCAGCTAGATGGAAGCTATAACTTCTTGTGTTCAAGCTCTCACTTGGACCTATGAGGACAATAGTCCTCCTGAGCACCTCCCAAACTCCCTAAAACATAAATGAACAAATAAACATTCAACTACACAGATAAATCAATTCTTATCAATCTTTCTTTATTCTGTAAATCTGGTCATCTTCTAACTGTTCTGCAATTCATTTCTTCCTCTGTCTGTTCAGCAGGTCTGCTCTGCATCAACTTCTTCTGTCATTATACTCAGCTTCAAGTTTTTTTTTTAATCATCAGTTACTCTTCCCCGAGTTTCATCTCACACTGTGCATATTCTTCGTCTCACTCTTCACTGTCTGATTTTTCCTTTCTTACAGGTTTATTCATTTCTCATGTAGACAGCCCAACCTCACGTTGTCTGTCTCATTTTCTTTTATGCACACTCACGACAGTTCAAATTCCCATCTCCTTAGGCAAAAGGAAGACAACTATCTCAACAACTGAAATGCCAACTAATCGATAATCATGAGTCTGTTTCTCTAACAGATTCGAAACTGAATAGTTAACTGTGAGAGAGAACAGTAACCCTCCGATCAACACTTGATCTGATGGTTCAGATCATTCCACGATTTCGCATATCACGATTTCGACATACCTGATGTTCAATGTTCTTGTCACTTACAAATCTCGATCCACGAAACTCCATAAAGGAGTCGGATCAACGGTCCATATCACATCTTGATCTGACGGTTTAGATTCAGTCGAGATTTCACACATCGCGATTTTGACACTCTTGACGTTCAGTGTTTTTGACACTTCAATTTCCCGATCCACGAAACTCCGTAATGGAGTCGTATCAACGGTCCAGATCACATCTTTATCTGACGATTGCAATTACGTCGCGATTTCTCATATCACGATATCGGGATTCTTGATGTTAATATTCCTTGACATCTCCAACACTCGATCCTCGAATCCCCGAAATGGACTTGGATTCAACCGTCCAGATTCAATCTTGATTCAATGGCTGTGATTAAATCACGATTTCGCATATCGCGATTTCAGAATTCTTGTTGCATTGTTCCTTTTCCCTCTCTATGTCACGATTCGCGAAACTCCGATATGGAGTTGGATCAACGGTCCATATCTGATCTTGATTCAACGCCTGCGATTGAATCGCGAATTCGCATATCACGATTTCGGCATTCTTGTTGCATTGTTTTCTTGTCTCTCCATGTCACGATTCGTGAAACTCCGATATGGAGTTGGATCAACGGTCCAAATCTGATCTTGATTCAACGACTGCGATTGAATCGTGAATTCGCATATCGCAAAATTAGGATTCTTGTGGATGATATTACTTGACATCTCCAACACTCGATCCCTGAAACTCCAACATGGTCTGGAATCAACGGTCCAGATTCAACCTTAATCTGATGGCTCAGATTAAATCGCGATTTCAAGAGGTTAGGGAACCCTGTTCCTTTGAATCTCCATTCAACGAAATGACGATCTATCCCCACGTGTCCTACCTGTAAATGGACGGTCCTCCTTCTTTCAGAATTTTGTACACTGGCTTTTCCTTGTTATAATTTAAAAGGCGTGCAGTTTCTCCTTGATCCAACGATGGTCAGGTCCTACGCTTGGATCTAACGTCTGAGATCTATCCTCCTCTTCATTGCGCTCTTCTTTAGATCTGACGGTCATCGAGAATTCAGGAAGAGATCCAACGAACACAGTTGTTTCTCTTCCCCTTTTATCACTGCATCGCTGATCATCGCTACTGTACTCAAGCCATCATCACTACTGTACTTGCCATCAATGACAAATATACGCTGCCTATAAAACATGCCAACAATCCTCTGTACATTCTTCATGTACTCATGCCATCTTTATTTATGCCCGTCTGTTACATTCTTCCTGTACTTATGCCATTCATTGTCTATTAAATATTTGCCAACAGAAAAGAGGTTTATTGAAGGAGAATAGAGGCAACATAACAATACTATGAGATTATTAAATTCTTACTACACCCACGGCCTCCATTTATAGCATTTCTTTGAGGAAATATTCAACTGGTTCTTAGTGTGGACAAGGAGCCCTTTAGGGCACCCTTAGGTCTTTGACTAGCCCCCCATTCAGATTCATCTTGGATTTGAGGGTCAAATCAAGTTGGGATTTGGTCCAAAAGTGGGTGAGGGGATGAAAATAACCATAAATGTGTTGTTCATAGGAGTGCATAGATTTTCTCGTACACATTCGCGCATATGGCACATTGTGCACTCTAAGGGCTTCTTTGTCCCACGCACTATGTGCGTGCTTCCTTTAATGTTTCGGCGCTTGTCAATTTTTTGACCAGTTCTATAGTTTTTTTCCCCTTGGAAATGCATATTTGGTGTTGCAGGTGAACTAATAGATCTTTGGAGATGTTGTATTCCTGTAACCATTTGCATGCAATGTTGCAGATGAAATTTCAGTGATAATAAACCTGATCTTGTTTGATGTGATAATCATTCATGTGAGCATGATAGATGGAATCACATTGTTACTAGTATGGGATTCCCAAAATAAGATCAAACAATCGAAAAGAGACACATCACAAAGGATAGAATGACAAAAATTTCTAATGGAAAAGGAAACGACATAATGTTGTGTGACCAGGAGATGGGGTCCATCCTTATGAACCCACCCTAATTTATAAGGAGAGTGATGAGGGGTGGTGGGTAGGTTTAATTGGTTCACCAAATATTGAGCTACTAAATTATTTTGGATGCCATTATCAATAATGAATGTAGCAAGAGACTGCTTGATTTTGAAGTTATTGTTGAAGACAGGGGCAACTGAGGTAGCATTAGAATCAATAGCCATAGAAATAAAAGAGGGATCTACAACCATGTTCTTATATGAATATATTTTCTTATAATGAGGGGGATTTGAATATGAGGACTCGTGAGTATTGACAAAAAAATTTTTGGCAGTAGATGAATTCTCTAGGACACAACAATCAACAATTATATGGGAAGAAGACTTATGGAATGTGCTATATTTAGAATACTTAGGGGAAGAGGGAGACTTTGGAGAGGAGGGTGTTGAGGAGAATTTAGTACAGGAGTGAGATGATTTCAAGAGAGAGGTTATATTACGATCAACTGCTAGAGAATGGGAGAAATCCTTATCCAGAGAACTACTATAAAAAAGATCCATCTCCCAGCATAAGAAATCCAATAAATGAGAATTAAAGTTTACTATGAATACCTCTTCAGAGTCATGAATATGAAGTTTGATATAGAGCCTGGTGAATATTTCAATGTTTTGTTGCATGGACTAGTCTGAAAATTGGCATAGCTAGAACCAACGAGCCAAAAGATTATAATTCTAGTCAGGAGGATAGAATATCCTATGGAGCGCATGACAAAGATCTTTCCAAGTGCCAATAGGACTAGAATATGAGGCATATTATTTCAATCCTAAATTATATGGGTCCCAATTGGTAGTGTATGCCACTAGTCATGAGAAGAACCTTCCATTTGTAAGCTAGTTATTTGAAGCTTCTCCTCGTCAGAGATGCCCTTACATGTGTTGAAGTATGTAGAGATAATTTTAATCAAGGAATCCACAATGTCCCCATTGATCTTACCAAAGAACTTAGGAAGTTGGAAGCATCCATCCATTTTCAAATGAGATGGATTTTGACATTGCAATCTAATAAGCTCATGAAGAACCAAATCCAACTCTTTGATTGAGGAAGAATTGATAGAAGATGAGTCATCCTATGAAGTGTCCCTTCTTGGAGGCATGATATTTATAAAATAATTGTACTCATATCCATATATAAAATATAGATCATTGATCTGTAGAGAGGAGGGTAAAAACCACAACACACCTATGGAATGCAAACTAAATGGGGAGGAGGAGGGGTTTTCCCTAGCACAACTCTGAAAATATTAACATGAATGAGAGGAGGAGCGGTTTTCCATAGCACAACTCTGGAAATATTCCTTATCTTAGAGGAGGAGGGGGTTTCCCTAGAACACCTCTTAGGAGAGAGAGAGGAGTGTGAAAAGAAACCCTAGCACATCCCTTACCTCTAGAAAATAATGTCAACCCTAGAGCATCCTGGAATGGGATATGGGTTTTCCTAGATATACCACTAAAATATTTGAATAGTGGAGCTAACGAACCTTGGAACAATGCTCTAATACCATTTGATATGCAATAATTTAGATAAATCCAAATAACATTCACAGATAAAGACCAAAACAACGGAGGATATGAGTAGGAAAAATGAACCATTTGTCTTATTTAGTATAATAAGCATACTTTATATAAGATAGTATGAACATACAATGATTTTGATAAAAATTGGACCAATTCTAACTAACCAAAATGTAGAAAAGGTCCCAAACCCTTACAACTATCTTAGTTGACCAGTCCCTAGTCCTTGGGACATGTTCCCAACCTCGCAGGTAGAGATGTGCTCCATCTGTCCTTTGTGGTGAAGTGAACTGCATAGGGAAGGAGGTGCACCTTTGTGGTAGTTCCATGTTGGTATTCCTCGATATGTGTGCTCTCCTTATTAGGATTTTGCCTTCCAGCCTACCTGGAAGGAGAGGGAAAAGAGGGACCCTTCTTCTTCATATTTCCTCGAAGGATAATGAGAGGCCATGCTTTCTTTACCATTCTTTTGGACGATCTCATAATCATATCCAAACATATTGGTCACCCACTTTTTCTATTTTGATGATGAAATTCTTTGTTCCAGAAAATACTTGAGGCTACGTGTAATATCACCGAACACCCATTTTTTTTCTTTTTAAAAATAACTATTATCATGTCAAGGATAATAAATTAATAATTATTATTGCTCTCATTATATTAAATTTATATTAATAGCTTATACTACTCACTAATTATCTCATGTGTTTTTCTCAAGAAAGGTTGAAGGTTTGAGTAACTCATTAACTAAATACAGTTCTCAACATATCAATTCATGTCCTTCTCCTATTGCAACCCTTGATTCAATAGGGATATTAATTAGTCCACTTCATTAAACCAAGGAATTTTTTTATTCCAACTAGTGGTATAATCATAATAATGGTGATTAATCCTACAATTACGATTTGTTCCATAAGGCAGAATTCAGAAATATCCACAACCTCATTACTGGGATAATTGAGACTATAAAAATGAATTCTCCCCAAATTGCAAGCCAAATAACAAAAGCGATCAACAAGGATAGACTAAGATCAAAGTCTATAGTTGTGGGCGAATTGGACGACTATGATTGTGTGTAAGCAGATCAGACGAATCAAATTCATTTTTTCATTTAAGCACAAATGAAAGATAATTTAATAGGTTGGACGCAAAATTATATGATGATAAATTTAACTATCCACGTGTCAGTATTAAGTTGTATCGCATTTTTTCTTATTTTGAGTGCATTTTCAAATGAAAAATTCATGTGGACCATCCACTCAACACTTGATCAAATCCAAACCATCGATTTCATTAGCACCTAGATAATATTGAATTTTCCACTCAATGGTTTATTAAATATGAAATCATTGATTTAATTAAACACCAAAGTTAAGCCTTATATGTATTTTCTCTCGGTCAAAGGTAGAGGTCAGATGGAAAATGTGAAGATGTTATAAATTAAATTGTTGCATAACACCTGGTTATAGGGTATGGTGACTTCATAAATGAACGAAGTACCTTAGGGGCAGGTTTCATAATAGGGATTTGTGCCTTTTTTATCTAACTATTGGTAAACATTGTTTTTCCTATTAAAAAAGGGGCCACGAGTTATCACCTTCCCATTTCAATACAGGAAATGCACGAGAGAGATAATTAAAATCTCAAAGTCTAATCTATTGTACGAATAAGAATGGAGTGAAAATCATGCGATCAAAATATAGGAGTCGATCCATGCTTTTGATTGACTCATAAGGACTATAAACCTGATCAAAATAAAGACAATGAAAACAAGGTTTTCAAACTATAATTGAAAATTCTTTATAAAGATTTTATAAAATAAATAACAAAAGAAGAAGTGTTTTCTTAAAAAACATTATTGTTATGAAAAGGAACCTGAATAACCTTATTTACACATTCATAGTTTGAATCTAGCTAAATCCTCAGGGTTATGGTTTTGTTAAAGAACAATTACAACAATAATAAATATATTTTAGCTCACAACCATTCCATTCCTGCTACAAGGATTTTGGAATGTGAAGGGTTAATGTTGAACAACATACAAGGGATTTGAAGTATTATGAATTAAAGAAAACTTTTAATGTAAACATAAATATCGACATTATTTAATTTAAATGAAGAGGTACATTGGTTCATACAAAGAGACACGATGTTTCAATGTCATATACATGTTGGAAGACAATATTAGAAAAAAAATATGGTGAAAGGAAAGTGTCTCTGAGAGAAAAATTAGAAGATCAAAATAGAGGCAAAGTCCAAAGAAGAATTTGACACTTAACCATACACATGAACTTAGGGTGGAAGGGAGGAGAAAGGGAGTATTGGAGTTCTCTACAAGTTGGATAATGAACAACAAGAACTTGCATCTTCCTCATTTTGGTGCTTGAAAACAGATGATTGGAGTCCTTTAGAGGTTGGAGCCTAAAGAAAAGGTAGTTTTAGCTTCCTCAATTTGGTGATGAAAACATGGTATTGGTGTCTCCTTGAGTAGGTGCTAAAAAAGAAAGTAATATTGATGTCTCCTACAAGTTGTATCTTGTAAAAGAAATATATATTTTATGACCGCTACATTTAAAATTATGTGTATTATAATTCTTTGTTGATCAATTCATATGGTTAATAAATTTAATAATTAACAATTGATTAAAATTGTTAAAAATAAACAATATTGATTCACCCCCCCCTCTTAGTATTGTACAACATTTCAACAATTGGTATCAGAGCTAGGTTCCTTCACCATAGTCTAACCACTGAAAGGAATATTCCAAGAAATCACAATGGATCAACTAGAAGGAATGTCCTCTAACAGAGCACCATTGTTCAAAGGATATGATTATTCATTTTGGAGTATACAGAGGATAAGTTGCCTAATGGCTCTTGGATGTGATGTTGGTTATATGTGGTAAATGGTTACAAAGCACCACCTATTGCACCTTCAAACACTATTGTAAATAAAATATGTAATGATAATTCAATCCATAGGTACATTGGTTCATACAAAGAGACACAATGTTTCAGTGTCATATACATGTTGGAAGACTATATAAGCGAAAAATCATGGTGAAAGGAAATTGTCTCCTAGGGAAAATTAGAATATCAAGACAAAGGTAGAGTCCAAGGAAGAATTTGACACTTTAACCATACACATCAAGTGAGGGTGGAAGGGAGGAGAAAGGGAGGAATGGAGTTCTCTATAGGTTGGAGCCTGAACAAGAGGGACTTTCATATTCCTCGAATTGGTGCTTGAAAATAGAGGATTAGAGTCCTCTACAAGTTGGATCGTAAAAAAAATGGACTTGTAGCTTCCTCAAGTTCATTCTTGAAATAAGGGATTGGTGTCTCTTTGAGTATGTGCTAAAAAATAAAGGATATTGGTGTCTTCCAATTTGTAGCTTGTAAAATAAATATAAAATTTATGATTGTTACATTTAAAATTTCTTGTACTTCCTTGTTCATCAATTGTTATGGTTAAAAAATTTTATAATTAAGAATTGATTTAAATTGTTAAAAATAAGCAATATTGATTCAACCCCCTCTCAGTATTGGAAAATATTTCAACAATTGGTATCATATCTAGTTTCCTTCATCGTAGTATAACCACTAGAAGGTAGATTATGAGAAATCAAAATGGATCAAAAAAAAGGAACACCCTCTAACAAAGCTCCATTGTTCAAAGGAGATGTTTATGCAGTTTGAGGTGTAAGGATGAGAAGTTACCTAATAGATCTTGGATATGATGTTTGGTTACCTACTACACCTTCAAGAACTAATGCAAAGAAACTATGTATTAATAATTCAAGGGTTGTTAATGCAATTCTGGATGGATTATCATACTTTATATTTGTAAAAGTGATGCATTGTAAATCAAAATAAGAAATTTGTGAAAAGCTTCGAATGATGTATGAAGTATATTCCAAAGTCAAGAAAGAAAAACTTGAAACATATATAAGACATCTTGAAATTCTAAAGATAAAAGACAAAGAAAACATTGCAAATATCTTCAAAGAGTGGATGAAATTATAAATTCAGTTAGATCTCTCGGAGAAGATTTAAAGGAAAAAATAATTGTTCAAAAGGTGCTAAGATCATTAGCAATGAGATATGATTCCAAGTTATCTACTTTGGAAGATTGAGAAAACTTTGGAAAACTCACAATGAATGAACATTATGAGATTCTTATACCTTATGAAATGAGAACATGGTAAGAAAGGCCATAAAAAAGGGAAACAACTTTCAAATCATCAAAAGAAATAAATAACCATGAGCATGTGCCAAATGAAAATAAAAAATACATATGAGATGAATACAAAGATAACTTTATAATGAAACTCAAGAAAGGGTTTCAAAAATAGAAAGCAAAGTTACCTCTCAAATGCTTCAATTGAGGAAAAAATGGTCATTTTCCCTCCAAAGAAAGAGTATAGTGATGTTGGAGAAACGTATAACCATTAGGAACATAAAAATGGAAACACCGGAACCAAGAAGAAATTCTACAAGAAAAAGAAAAAAATTACTCCAAAGAAGAGAACAGTTCTTCTGACATGAGTGAAGATCACAAGACAAAGCTTCTATTTATGGGAATAGAAAATCAAACTAGTACTATTGAGGATAATACTGGAAATGAAGGAAAATCTAAAGTTGAAAGAGAAGTAGACCTGGAAGGATAACTTATTAGTTATCTCGAAGAACTGAGAAAATATAAAAAGAAGAACAAATCATTAAGAGAACAACTATTAGAATATAAAGAAGAAAAAAAATAAAGAGAAAAAGAAGTTTCAAAAGTTATCAATGAATCATAAAAAATCATTAATGATTTGAAGATTCAACTCCAATAAGCTAAAAGAATTCAAGAGGCCATAAGTAAGCAACCCAATTAAAAGCAATGAGACTGTGAAAAGAGAGAGGCTAAAATTGTTCTTATGAAAAAATAACTTGAGAAAGGAAATAAGCAATCAAGGTTTGAAAACCGTTAAAAAATCTTGGATTATATTCTTCACAGTCAAATATCTTCAAGAAATAAGACAGGATTGAGTTATGATAAAAATAAATATAACAAAAGATCAAACTCTACATCTCATGAAACTAACAAAAATACAAAAAGTTATGAAGTTTCCCTTAAGAGATATTTCAAAAAGGAAGAAAAAAAAATAAAGATTGGTTCTGATCAATAGAAATCTAGTCTCCCTTCAAAAGAAAATGAATATAGAAGGAATACAACTACAAGAATAACTCCCCCAAAAAGGTATCAACATATCTTTCTTTGTTATTGCTTCTCTTGCAATAATTTTAGGCATAAAGCATTAGATTGTAGAGCTTTAGGAAAGAACAATAATAAAATTACTTAAGGATATGGCTATAAGAACAACAAGAATAAAAGTAATTTTTGACATACCTCCGGTCTAATAACGATAACACTCGCTATTGCAACCAAAGAGACAAAATACAGAAATCAAAAATTCAAAATAACTTAATATTCAAAATAACTTAATATACATATTTACTTGATACAATGATTAAGTCATCGAAGACTAAGATCAATGCCTAAGAAATTCAAACTTGAATAAAGTAAGAACTTATCACTTTCCTTAGAGTTTAAGTACATAAGGTGTAGAAGTATTGGTGTGAAAGTATTGTTCAATTATTCCCAAGTGTCTTTCTCTTATTAACTTTAGAAGAGGTCACAAGGTAAAAAAAAAAAATCATCAATGATTCAATGTACCATCCCTAAACTATTCAACGATTGGTGAAAAAGCTAGGACCTCAACTACATTGACATAAAAACTTTAATATTCAAACATATTGAATATAATGACCCCAATCTTAATTATAACAATCTTAATTATAACTGCATGATTCATATCATAATTTAAATGAATCATAATACCAAGTGTAGGATGTAAGTATTCAATCAAAAACAATCACACAACTCCACTCACTTATTCTACATATGCCTTCAATTCAGAATACATTCTATTCTAAAAAAGGAATTAAACTCACGATAAAAAAAGTACTTACTTATAATACTTACCTTTCATGTAATTTTGTAAATGGTTATCACTTGCCAATATTTATTCATAATATTTTAAATCAATAATCAATTGAAAATTTTTCTTCGCCACAAGGTTATCCATCCTATATGGAATAAAATTTAACTTAGTAGATTAGTTTAAGGCTTCTTCTTATCGTAATTAAAGAAGTATTTGTTGGAATAATTCGAAATCAGATTTTATAGTTAGAAGGTTATTTTGTACTCTCTTAAATTAGTAAGAGGATTAGTTTAGATCCATAGTTGTAGGGATTGACTGAGGATTTCAGGGATCTGTTCAAGTCTATAAATGTAATGGGTTTTCTGAATAGTTTAATGAATTAGTGTGAGTTCTATATCACTTATGAAGAATTTTTTATTTTGGTATCAGTGCTCAGGGGGAGTTGTCCACTTGTATGCATTGTGGAGATCGTTGTGGAGACCACTATGAAGGACGTCATGGTAAGTACCTTTGCATTGTGGAGGAAGCCTGAGGTGAGGGTGTACTTGCTGAGAGAGACGTGAGTTGTCTGATTGCTGAGAGAGTTGTGAGCTATCCACTAGTTTCTATTGTGAAGGAGTCACCTAGGAGAGGTCGTGAGCCAGAATCGTGTTGGAGACTATTCTATTTGATCTGTGAGATCCGGTCTCAACATAGAAGAAGAAGAAAGAGAAGTATGTGCAATTGATTCGTTTCCTGGATCAAATCGTCTGCCATCACATTATTATGGAAGATGCCTGTGTGAATGATTTGTTGTTGAGTGTAGCCTTATGTGCAATCGAGGAAGAAAGTTGTCATTTGCGTGTTCTGGAATATACGCTGGAGTGAGATTGCAGGTTCCTATACGTTGTTGCCAAAACTATTAACCACTATTGTAGTCTGATTTGCCAGGTATTTTTGAGTGGTTTAAAGATTTTTTTGTGAAGATATGTAAAATTCACTTGCAAAAAAATATCGGAATGAAGCATCGAAGCTCGATGTTGATAATTACATTGACTGGAAATTTAGGATATTGATGATTTTTGAAGCATGGAATGTATGGACTATTTTAAATGGAGATGAAACCAAACCCACAGGTTCTACTGCTACAGATTGGGTGAAACGAGAAACAAAGGCCAAAGTGTTGTTGTGGATGTCTGTCAAGGACAACATAATTCCACACATCAGAGACTATAAAACTTCCAAGGAGACTTGAGACATATTGAAAGGTTTGTATGAAACTACAAACTCAAATAGGATTATGTTTTTAATTACTAAGTTATTGTCCACAAAAATGGAAGCAAATGAGAATATTTCCACCTATGTTTCTAGAATTAAAGATCTATGTGATCAGTTAAATGAAATTGGTGAAAAAGTTTCAAAATATGACATGGTAACTATTACATTAAAAGGTTTAATCAGAGATCATCATGTATTTATTTCAAGTAAATGAGGTAGAGCACAACCACCTACATTTTCTGAGCTAACATGGATTCTTCTACAAGAAGAACACAGAATGAAGGTGTTTGAGATGGATTCTCATACTTCAGAATTGGCATTAGTAGCCAAAGGGAAACAACCATACAGGGGCAAGCCATGAGACAAAAATAGAGAAGGCAAGTTTCAACCAAGGAATAGAGGTATAACTCAATCAAAGTTTGATGTACATGATAAGAAAAATGATGATTGTTTTTATTGTGGGAAACATGATCATCATGCTCAAGATTGTTATAAAAGAAAAGATAATGAATCCAAACTGAAGTTGAGAAAACATAATGAAAATTGTGTGAAAGTGACACCTCTATCAATGATGGTTTTAGGAATCTAAAGTTTATTTTTTTTTGTTTGTTAATTTGTGCGGGACCTGTTGGCTACACGATTAACCTGTGGCTTGAGAAACCGCGACTCAGGGGCATCTAAGCAGTCAAAATCACCCGGGGATTGCACCCGGCCTGAGCCACACCAACCCTTAACATGGTTGGATTTTTTGTCCCCGCAGGTTTCGAACCGGTGACTTTAACATCACAGAATGGCTTAACAACACACTCCGTCACCGACTGTCCTACACCTTGGGGACTATTTATTACTGAAGTTGCATTGTTTGCATAAACTGATGATGAAAGTTCATGGTTCATAGACTTAGGAGGCTCAACTCATATGTCTTGTAACAAAGAGTGGTTTGATGAATATCACGAGAGCAAAAATGAAACACACGTGTATTTAGGAGGTAATAGATATGATAATATTCAGGGTTATCGAGTAATATGTGTGAATTTAAATAATGGCAATATGAAATAGATTCACAATGTGTTGTATGTTCCAGGCATAAAAAATAATTTGATATCTGTTTCCACAATAACTGATCAAAATTTGAATGTAGAATTTATGCAGTCTCAATGTGTTTTGAAGGATATTCATAATCATTATAAATTCATAGCTACAGGAACAAGAATTGGAGGGATGTATAAGATTGATGTAACAAGGGGAAATAATCAAGCATTGACATCTACAACAATGTCAACAGAAGAGTTATCGCATCACAAGCATGGACATCTTAATAAAAATGATTTAGTGCTACTTTAGAAGAAATTGATGGTTGAAGGGATTCCTTTTTTGAAAAATGAGCATATAGAATGTGAATCTTGTGCACTAGGTAAGAAACATAGGGAATAATTTCAAGTACATAAAGAGAAGAAACAGAGAGAGATAATTGAATTAATTCATTTCGATGTCTTTGGTCCCATGCAAACAATGTCAATTGGTGGTGCGGAGTATTTTCTTATATTTGTTGATGACAGATCGAGATTTAGTTGGGCTTATTTTATAAGGAAAAAGAGTGATGTATTTGAATATTTTAAAGAATTTAAAAATATGGTGGAAAAGAAGACAAGCCAATGCATTAATATTCTTATATTTGATCAAGGTGGAGAATATACCTCAAAAGATTTTGATAGCTACTGCAAGAACAATGGGATCATTCAACAATTCATAGTGCCTTATACACCACAACAAAATGGTGTAGATGAAGGAAAGAATAGGACATTAGTCGAATGTACTCACAACATGTTGAAAGGTAAAAAAAAATCCAATGGTTTTTGGGTAGAAGCCATTAATACTGTTGTTTATTTAAAAAATAGAAGTACAACAAAGATTCTAGATATGAAAACTCGTTTTGAAGTTCTTTATGGATATAAACATGAAGTTGGCCATTTAATAATATTTGGTTCCAAGGCGTTTGCTCATATTCCAAAAGATAAAAGAAAAAAACTTGATGCAAAATATGTTAAGTGTATATTCATTGGTTATTGTGATGATCATAAGGCATACAAAATGTTTGATATTGGTTCACATAAGCTCATTGCAAGAAGAGATGTGATTTTTCATGAGAATACATATGATGAGATAAATAAATATGATGTTTGGTTTACTCCTTATGACAATAATGATCATGTAAAAATTGATATAGATGGTAAACAAGAACAGATACAGGAACAAGAACAGGTACAGGTGCAGGAACAAAGTGGAAGCAACATGGATACTGCAAACACTCTTGAGTCAACCAAAAGGGATCCTTCACCACTGAGGAGATGAAATGAAAGTGGTGGAACACGGAGGAAGTCATCAAGAAAAATTCAGGTACCTTCTAGGTATAAAGATTATGGATTGATGACACAAGTAATGAATGTTGTATAACCTGTTACTTATGAACAAGCCAAAGATCATAAGGAATGGAAAAATGAAATGAATGAAGAATATGAATCAATAATGAAGAATGAAACATGGGAATTAATAGAATTTCCTGAAACAAAGTTCCCATAGGATGTAAATGGATTTATAAAACCAAATTTAATGCAGATGGAAGTGTTGACAAATACAAGGCCATATTAGTTGCAAAAATGTATTCACAAAAGGAAGGAATTGATTACGAGGACATTTTTTCAATTGTAGCAAGTTAAATACAATTAGAGTCATGAATGCATTAGGTACACAATACAATTGGAAAATACATTAGTTAGATGTTAAATATGCATTTATGAAAGGGGATTCAAAAGAATAAATTTATTTGGTTCAGCTTGAAGGATTTATAAAGAAAGGACAAGAGGATCTTGTGTGTAAGCTAAATAAAAATTTATATGGTTTGAAACAATCACCTAGATCTTGGTATATTAATATTAATTCATTATTTGCGCACAAAGATTTTGTGAAAAACAAAAATGATCCTAATGAAAATGGGAATGTAGCTTTGGTATCCTTATATGTTGATGATTTTATTATCACATGCAATGCTTCTCACTTGATTGAGGATATTAAAATTCAGTTAGCATAGATGTTTGATATGAAGGATCTTGGTGAAATACATTATTGTTTACGTCTGGAAATATGGAGAGAAGTCGGTAAAAAAATGGTCACTCAAAGTAAATACACAAGGGAGATTCTCGAAAGATTCAATATGAGTGAAAGCAAGGCAATGTCAACACCTTTAGAACAAAATGTTAAGCTATCTAGTGTTGATGAAACTAAAGAGGAAAACAGTAATATGTATCATCAACTGGTGGGATGTTGGAACTATCTCACCACTACCAGACGAGACATAGCATATTCAATCAACATCCTTAGTCAGTTCATGGATAAACCAGTTGAAAGTCACTCGATAGCTGGGAATAAAGTTCTTGGATATATGAAAGGAATTGTTAATTTTAGTATTATGTATACTAATGATTGTGATGTGGAGTTGACAGGTTATTCTGATTCAGATTGCATCGAAAATACTGATGACAGGAAATCAACATCATGATATGCATTCAACATAGGTACAGGGGTCGTGTCATGGAGCATTAAGAAACAACCAACTATTTCTTTATCATCAACAAAAACTGAGTACAAAGCTCTATGCAATGCTACTTGTGAAGTTGTTTGGTTAAGGAGAATTCTTGAATATATTGGCAATAAACACATGAGGCCACCTATTTTCAAATGTGACAATCAAAGTTCTATTAAATTGGCACACAACCCAATTTATCGTGCCAGAACCAAGCATATTGAAATAAAACATTATTTTGCAAGAGAGAAGATACAGTCAAAGGAAATTGACTTGATCTATTGTAATACCACTCATAATGTGATTGACATCTTTACCAAGCCTCTTGGAAAGATGAACTATGAAAAAGGCAGGAAACAATTAAGAGTGATAGAAAAATCATTTCTTAATTAAGAGAAAGTGTTGGAATAATTTGAAATCATATTTTACAATTAGAAGGTTGTTTTGTACTCTCTTAAATTAGTAAGAGGATTAATTTAGATCCATAGTTGTAGGGATTGATTGAGGATTTCATGGATCTGTTCAAGACTATATGTAATGGGTTTTCTGATTAATTTAATGAATTAATGTGAGTTCTATCTGCATTATTAACAATATCAATGATCTGTCCCCGAGGTGTAGGACAGTGGGTGATGGAGTGTGTTGTAAAGCCACTCCATGTTGTTAAAGTCACCGCTTCGAAACCTGTGAGGACAAAAAATCCAACCATGTTAAAGGTTGATGTGGCTCAGTACAAATTAACAAACAAACAAAAAACAATATCAATGATCTTTTAGGAGTTATTGTAAATTTAGTTAATATATAAACATTCTAAGGCAAGTATCTCATATTAATGAATATATAGTTATATATTCATATATAATTACGATCAAGCTGAGATATGTTAGTTAAGAGAAAGTTGTCGGTGTGCATGCGCAAGACAAAGTGATGTGGTCGCGAGGTTCTAGGTGCACAACTCGAAGTCATGGATGGAATAAAAAAATTAAATAAAAGAGAATCTTTTATTTAACCGAGACTCGAAACCCGGTCTCTACAAGTTAGTAAGCTGGAGACTTACAGTTACATTTCTAGTGAAAGGCGGAATTGACAGTAAAACAAAATACGGAATGAACTTATCGAGGGTACTCTAAGTCAAAACGAAGAAATTAAAAGACGGTTCGGGAACTATCCCACTCAACCCGTTCGCATTCGAAATTGTTTGAACCCATCAGACTAGTCAAGAAATTCATAGATATTATCAAGAAATGGAGGTCGACTCTTGGAGGAAATTATCAGACTATAAAACTAAAACAAGTTTTACAACTTCAAAACTCTAGATCTATTCAAAATTTTCGTGTTACAAAGTTGTTACCACTGGTGGAAATTATTCATTTACAATCTAAAGATCAAACGATAGATTTGGTACGCTATCCAGGGATTTGTATAATGCTAGTAGCCTGCATCATATATATATATATATATATATAGTAGGAAGAAGTTTCGATGTGTAAGGGCTCTCAAAAATATAAACAAACAGAGGTCAATTTACAACAGAGTTTGAAAGTGCATCATAAAATCGACTATGTAATACAGAAAATCATTTATAGTACAATAAATTTGAGGTTGTATTTGCACAAATCACAACAATTTACAATAGCATTTAACGGTTCAGTCTATAACTATGAAAGGTTATATAATTTTTCATTTAAAGTGATGATTGTACCTGCCTGAGCATTGTATCTTACTGTGATGCTGGAGCATCGCCAACAAAGCATATTTGAATTCCAAAGATGGCATGTTAATGAAATATCTGGGGAATTTTTTTATTTTTTTGACATACCAACATCTTTAATGATCGGAGGCTGAGCCATTGCATAAGATCAATGGGGGAATATATTTTTCTTTAATGAGAAGGATTGTGGTACAGATATGGACCTTTCGCTTTTATTTGTGTGACTGAAATATTTATTGTAATAAATGTTAAGTAGTTGAAAGCTTTTATTTTGATACGATAGCATAGAGTAGTTGGAGGGAAAGGCTCGAAGAACACCTCTTGTATAAAACTTTGTATTGTTTCCTAGTAGAGGTTGTTGTTGATGGGCTGCTAAATCTATTGTATAGGTTGCCATTGTAGCAGAGAGCTGAGAGCTACTGAGAAGCAGTGCATGAATGTATGTAATTTTCAGTTGAATGAATATAATAGAGGAGTATTGTCCCAAATGTGTGGTGTTAATGCGTCAATCTGAATGAGTGAATGGTAGACTTTATGTTTTATTTTCAATTCTCTATTATTTCTTGATTTTGTATCTATGCATGCATTTACATGGCTAGATGTATGAATCTGTGAAATTTTAAAATAACTTTCAATTGTTTATTTTCTACGAGCGAGTGCGAGGAGTGGATAGTGTCTGCACGGTGTGCGTTGACAGATTCAGTTTTGACTCGTAAGCTTAGAAGAGGCAATGTGAACTTATATGCAAGGAGTGACTCGTAATCTTAGAAGAGGCAATGTGAACTTATATGCAAGGAGTGCATAGACGTCCACAAGGAGTGTGTGACAGAGTTTCAGACTTGAGAGCTTAAGAGGATTAGCGTGAGTTTAGTCACAGAGAAGCAGTTGGAGAATAGTCGCAAAGGGTGTGAAATCATGCACATAGAAGTTGAGTGTGGAAGAGAACCTGTTGCAAGGCGTGCATAGGTCGAGATTTTGACTATGTGTCGAAAAGGGAGTTCAGAGGAACAAAGGAGCAACAATAAATCTTTAAGGAGGAAAACCCTTAAGGTTTCAGAAAATCCACGAATGAGATTTGTTCCGAAGGGAGGCAGATTGTTCCAAACCGTTAGATCCAAAAGAACTACATGGAGGTTGGTTGTAAGGTGTTTCGACACTTCGGGGTTCGGAAGTCCAAAGGGTTGTGCTTAAAGAGAGAAAGAGTTTTGCGAAGTCACGAAACCCAAACTATAGTGGAGCCATCAATATCCAAGGAGACACGCAGCATAAATCCAGAAATTTGGAGAAGAGCACTTCGAGAAGAACTAAAGGTAGAACTCATGATATTTTCAAAGACCAACTTCGTGGAGGGTTGGTCCACGGTCATAGCCTGTGGTCACCTAAAAGGAAGCTCTAGCATGGAGTTAGCACTCGTGGATATGAGTGTTTCCAGGAGCTTCGAAGAGCTAAGGCACAACTAGTTTGGCCTTGCAGGTAACACAAAAAGGACCTGTGTATTGAGCATTCGGGGTCTGTTGAAGGCCAAAAGAGTAAATCCGACTCAGGTGTTTCAAGATCCAATACTGGGAGGTCACATAGTCCCAAGGAGGGAAGGGGGTATGCGCAAGGAGTGGTATCAGAGCATATACACAATTGACTTATGTAGATAAGGAGAAAGAGAAGTAGGGTGGTATCAATGAGTGGTATCAGATACATTAGCACAATGCCACCAAGAAGACGTGCTGAGACACCCGTAGAAAACATAGCTACAGAAAGGGAGATGAGAGAACTGTGGGAAAGGATGGATGCCATGGAAACAACACAAAGGAGAGCACCTGATGCTGGAGATGTCAGTGATGCAGAAATTCAAGAAGTGGAAGTCGAAGAAGCTATAACAGAGGATGTTGCGAAAGAACACTTGTTTAAAGCAGTTTTCAAGTTGGGAGCTAGAACGAAGATCGATGTCCCAATGTATGAAGGTAATTTAGACACTGAAGAATTGCGTGATTGGATACGAGAAATGGACAGTTATTTCAACTATGAAGATGTTGAGGAGGAGAAAAAGTGAGACATACCATCACTAGTTTGAAAGGACATGCAACACTGTGGCCGAATGAACTGTAGGCCGATAGGAGGAGCTAGGGAAAACAAAAGATTAAGAGTTGGGATCACATGGTAGCCAAGATAAAGGAGAAATTCATACCTGAATATTACCAGATAAATCTATTGAGGAGGATGCAGAACCCGAGGCAGAAGGAAATGACTATGAAGCAATACACATAGAAGTTCTACAGATTGAACATCAAGACTGGAAAAAGAGAGAGAGACGAGGAAAAAGTTCCCATGCACATCAACGGCCTGAGATATGATATCCAGGATGAAATCAACATGGATATAGTTAGAACAGTAGAGGATGTGTATCAGATTGTGTTGAAAGCAGAGGAGAAGTTGGCTAAGAAGAAGATTCAACAAAACAGAGGTAGAAGCTTAAATAGAGGCAAAGGAGTTTCCCAGGACAAGGCAGAAAATCCCAAAGGCGAGGCAGAGAAACCATATGGTCACTCTGAGAGAGGAGGAATTTCCCGAGGAAGGCAGAGTGGTGCAGAAAACTCTTTTCCCAGAGGAAGAGGAAGAGGCAGAGGAGGAGAAGTAAGACGTTATGCATGTAGAAAGACATGGCGCATGTCTTGGGATTGTCCCAAGAGAACGAAATAAGGAGGTGAAGCTCACATTTCAGAAGCGCAGACGCGGGATGTAAAGGTCGAAGACATAGAAGATGGAAGATATTTGATGATGAATAAAGTTCTCTTGAATCTAGAGACACGAAACCGAGACTCTATCTCCAGTCTCTACAAGTTAGTAAGTTGGAGACTTACATTAGGACATTTCAAGTGAAATCCAGAATTGACAGTAAAATAAAATACCGAATGAAGTTATCAAGGGTACTCTAAGTCAAAATGAAGAAATTAAAGGAGGGTTCGGGAACTATTCCACTCAACCCGTTGGCATTCAAAATTGCTTGAACCCATCAGAGTAGTCAAGAAATTTATACATATTATCATGAAATGGAGGCCGACTCTTGGAGGAAATGATCAGAATATGAAACTAAAACATGTTTTACAACTTCAGAACTCTAGATCTATTAAAAAAAAATTGTTACAAAGTTGTTACCACCGGTGGAAAATTATTCATTTACAATCTAAATATCAAACAATAGATTTGACATGCTATCTAGGGATTTTTGTAATGCTAGTAGCCTGTATCAAATTATATATATATATATATATATATATATATATATATATATATATATCGTAGGAGGAAGTTTCGATGTGTAAGGGATCTCAAAAATATAAACGAACAGAGGTCAATTATCAACAGAGTTTGATAATTTAACTGCATCATAAAATTGACTATGTAATACAAAAACTCATTTATAGTACAATAACTTTGAGGTTGTATTTGCACAAATCACAACAATTTACAATAGCATTTAGCGGTTCAGTCTATAACTATGAAAGGTTATATAATTTTTTCGTGTCAAGTGATGATTGGACTTGCATGTGAATTGTATCTTACGGTGATGCAATAACATCGCCAACTAAGCATAAAGCAGAGGACAATTGAGCGCACTAGCACGTATTTTGAAATATTTTGTATTCCAAGGTTGGGGTGTTAATGAAATATCTGGGGAAGATTTTGATTTAAGAGCATATTTAATGATCAAAGACTGAGCCATCGCATAAGATCATTTGGGGAATGTATTTTTATTTAATGAGAAGGATTGCAGTACAGATTTGGAGATTTTTCTCTTATCATTCTGACTCAAAAATTTATTGTAATAAATGTTAAGTAGTTGAAGGATTTTATTTCGATAGGACATCATAGATTAGTTGGAGGGATAGGCTCGAAGAGCACCTCTTGTATAAATATTTGTATTGTTTTCTAGTAGATGTTGTTGTTGATGGGTCATTGAACCTATTGTATAGGTTGTCATTATAGTAGATAGTTGAGAGCTATTGAGAAGCAGTGTATGAATGTATGAAATTTTGAGTTGAATGAATATAATAGAGTATTGTCCCAAATGTGTGGTGTTGATGCATCTATCTGAATGAGTAAATGGTAGACTTTCTGTTTTATTTTCAATTCTCTGTTATTTCTTGGTTTTGTATCTATGCATGCATTTACATGGCTAAATGTATGAGATTTTAAGATAAGTTTCAATTGTTTCTTTTCAACGAACGAGTGCAAGGAGTGAGTTGAGAGAGTTTGTTTTGACTTGTAAGATCATAAGAGGAAGCATGAAATTATATATGCAAGGCGTGAATATACATTCACAAGGAGTGCATGGGAGAGTTTTAGACTCAAAAGCTTAAGAAGAGTAGCATGACTTTAGTCTCAGAGAAGCAGTTGGAGAATAGCCGCAAAGAATGTGAAATCATCCACATCGAATTTCAGTGTGGAACAAAACCTGTTTCAAGGCGTGCATAGGTCGATATTTAGACTAAGTTTCGAAAAGGAAGTTCATAGGAATAAAGGAGCAGCAAGAAATATTTAAGGAGGAGAACCCTTAAGGTTTCACAAAATCCACGAACGAGATGTGTTCTGGAGGGAGGCAGATTGTTCTAGACCGTCAGATCCAGAAGAAATATGTGGAGGCTGGCCATAAGGTGTTTCGACACTTCAAGGTTTAGATGTCCGAAGGGTTGTGCATAAGGAGATAAATATTTTCACGAAGTCCTGAAACTCAAACTATAGTGGAGTCGTCAATATCCATGAAGACATGTGGCATAAATCTAGAAATTCAAAGAAGAGCACTTCATGAAGAGTTGAACGTAGAACTCGTGATATTTTCTAAGACCGAATTCATGGAGGGTTAGCCCACGATCATAGTCTGTGGTCACCTAAGAGGAAGGTCTAGTGTGAAGTTAGCACTTAGATATTTGAGTGTTTCCAGGACTGCCGAAGAGAAAAGGCATGGGTAGTTTGACGTTGTTGGTAACACAAAAGGGACCTATATATTGAGAGTTCGGGGTCTGTTGAAGGCCCGAAGAGTCAATCCGACTCAGGAGTTTGAATATCCAATACCGGGAGGTCGGGTAGTCCCAAGAAGGGAAGGGGGTATACGCGAGGAGTGGTATCAGAGCAGATACATAATTGACTTTTGTAGATAAGGAGAAATAAAAGTAGGTTGATATTGGTGAGTAGTATCAGATACACCAACACAATGTTGCCTAGAAGACGTGTTGAGCCACCAGTAGAAAACAGAGATATGGAAAGGCAGATGTGAGAACTGTGGGTAAGTTTGGACGCCATGGAAACAACACAAAGGAGAGAACTTGATGCTGGAGACATCAACGATGCAGAAATTGAATAAGTGGAAGTCGAAGAATTTGTAGCAGAGGATGTTGCGGAAGAATTCTTTCTAAAAGCGGTTGTCAAGTTGGGAGCCAAAGCGAACATCAACGTGCCAATGTATGAAGGTAATTTAGACACTGAAGAATTTCTTGATTGGATATGAGAAATGGACAAGTATTTTGACTATGAAGATGTCGAGGAGGAGAAAAATTTGAGACATGTCGTCACTAGGTTTAAAGGACATGCAACACTGTGGTGAGATGAACTGCAGGCTAAGAGGAGGATCAAGGGAAAACAAAATATTAACAGTTGGGATTGAATGGTAAATAAGAAAATTCATACCCAAATATTACATGATAAATTTTTTCAGGAGGATGCAGAACGTGAGGAAGAAGGGAATGAATGTGAAGGAGTACACAAAGGAGTTCTACATTTTGAACATGAGGGCTGGACAAAGAGAGAGAGACAAATAAAAAGTTTCATGGTACATCAATAGGCTGAGATATGATATCCAATACGAAATCAACATGGAGATAGTTAGAGCAGTGGAGGATGTGTATCGGATTGTGTTTAAAGTAGAGGAGAAGTTGGCTAGGAAGCAAAGTCAACAAAACATAGGTAGAAGCTTAAACATAGGAAAATGAGTTTCCCAAAACAAAGCACAAAATCCCTAAGGCGAGGTGGAGAAACCACATGGTCACTCTGAGAGAGGAGGAATTTCCGGAGGAAGGCAGATTGATGGTAGGAAATCATTTCCTAATGGAAGAGGAAGAGGTAGAGGAGGAGATCTAAGATGTTATGCCTATGGAAATATAGGGCACATGTCTTGAGATTTCCCTGAGAGAAAGAAAGAATGAGGTTAAGCTCACATTTCATAAGCATAGAAGCAAGATGTAGAGGCCAAAGGAAAAGAATATGGGAGATCTTTGATGATGAAGAAATTTCTCTTGAATCTAAAGCTAGAAATTGAAAGGGCAGTGTAGAGGAATAGTTTTTTCACGACATCTTGCAAGACTAAGGACATAGTATGAAAGGTGATAATTGAGAGTGGGAGCACTGATAACTTAGTATCCATAGATATTGTGGATAAATTAGAGTTGGAGATGGTTGTACATCCGACTTCGTAGAAAGTCTCATGGTTGCAGAAAGGTCATCACGTAACAGTCACTAAACACTGCTTGGTTGAATTTAAGATAAGAGGATATATAGATGAAATTCTATTTTATGTGATTCCCATGGATGTATGTCATGTTTTTTTGGAAATAACATGGAAGTATGACAAGAATGTCATTCATTATGGGAGAAGAAACACCTATACTTTGGAGAAGCATGGTAGGACACACATGTTGTTGCCAATTGAAGAGAAGAAATTGAAGGATGAATCTATCACGAGCATACTTCTCATGAGTGGGAAGAAAATTCTGAATGAAGTAAAGAAGGAACAAGATATGCAATTCATTATAGTGAGGAAGCCGAGATTTATCCTTACGAACACTTCTGTGGAATATTTTCCTGAGGAAATTCAGGAGCTGATAGAAAATTTTGTTGACATAGTAGTAGATGAGTTTCCAAGCTCATTGCAACCTATCAAAAGTATTATCCATCACATTTATTTGATACCATGAGAAAACCTGTCGAACAAAGCAGTGTACAGGTTGACACCTTAAGAGAATGAGGAGGTGAAAAGATAGGTTCAGGATCTGTTAGACAAAGGATTAGTTAGAGAAAGATTGATTCCATGTGTAGTAGCAATTGTATTGAGTCTAGAGAAGGATGGAGGATGGAGAATGTGTACAGACTCAATAGCCATAAACAAGATCACCATCAGATACAAATTTCCATTGCTAAGGATGGATGACTTGATGGATTGTTTGAGTGGAGCGAACTATTTTTCAAAGGTAGATTTGAAAAGTGGATATTGCCAGATAAGAATGAGAGAAGATAATGAGTGGAAAACAACATTCAAGACAAACGAGGGGTTGTATGAATGGCTTGTTATGTCATTTGTCTTAACAAACACCCTGAGTACTTTTATGAGGCCGATGAATGAAGTGTTGAAATATTTTATTGGTAAGTTTTTTATTGTATATCTGGATGATATACTAGTCTTTAAAGATACTAAAGAGGAGCACTTGAGGCACTTGGCATTGGTAATGAGGAGGTTTCAGCAAGAGAGGTTGTTGATTAATCTAAAAAACTCCTCTTTCATGAAGACATAACTCATATATTTGGGTTTTTTTATTTCTTCAAATGAATTGAACATGGATCCCGAAAAGGTGAAAGCAATCAAAGAATGCTTGTCACCGAGGAATATTTTCGAGGTGAGAATCTTCCATGGATTAGCAAGTTTCTATCGGAAGCTCATAAAAAAATTTAGTGGGATTAGTTCTCAAATGAATAATACAATGAAGAAAAGACACAAGTCTTTCAAATGGACAAAAGAGGCTAATAAGAGCTTCAATATATTGAAGGACAAGATAATGTAACAACTAGTTCTAGTATTATGGGATTTCAGAAAGACGTTTCAGGTAAGTGGAGTTGCAATTTGTGCAGTCTTGAGACAAGATAACAGACCTATTACGTATTTCAATGAAAAATTGAACGAAGCTAAAAATAAGTAGTCCACATATGACAAAGATTTCTATGCCATAATTCAATCCTTGAAGAAATGGAGGCACTGTCTCGTTCCAAAGGAGTTTGTTTTGTATAGAGATAATCAAGATTTGCAATTCATAACCAGACAAGATAAGTTAACCAAAGACATGCTAAGTGGATAGAGTTTATGAAAAATTTCACTTTTGTCATTAAACATATTTCTGGTAATTCTAACAAGGTTGTTGATGCATTGAGCAGTAGAAATTTGATTCTGCAGGAATTTTAGGTCAAAACCTTGGGGTTTGATCACCTTAAGGAAATGTATCACAATGATCCATATTTTACGAAGTTATATGAAGCATGTGCAAATATTGTACTTAGGGAAACAATACAGTGAGTCGAATATCTGATTCAGGATGGGTTGATGTTCAAGGGATTCCAATTGTGCATACCAAAGTGTTCGATGAGGGAAATATTTTTGAAGGAAAAGCATAGTGGAGGTCTAGCCGAACATTTCGGCCATGAAAAAAAGTTTTCTCAGTTGAACGGTACTTATTATTGGCCATGTATGAGAGTAGAGGTAAAGAGGTTTTTGAACAAGTGTCAAATTTTCCATTATGCGAAGAGGAAGAACCATAACACTACGTTGTATCAACCATTTCCTATTCTAGAGAGGCCTTGGGATGCAATAAGAATGGATTTTCTGTTAGGGTTTTGAAGGACACAAAAAGGAAGTGATTCCATATTTGTGGTAGTTGACAGATTTTTGAAGATGACACATTTTATACCATGCCAAAAGACTAGTGATGCAACTCATGTTGCAATTTTTTTTTTCAATGAGGTTGTGAGACTCCATGGATTGCCTAGGAGTATTATTTCAGAAAGGGAAAACAAATTTTTTTTTCATTTCTAGAGAACGTTGTGGAAGAAGTTGGGGACATAAATATCCTTTAGTTTTGCATATCATCCTCAAACGGATGGACAAACGGAGGTGGTGAATCAAAGTTTAGGAGAATTGTTGAGGAGTTTGGTCATTAAACAACATAGACATTGGGATCAGATTCTAGCACAAGCATAATTTGCATACAATGACTCAGTTAATAGAAGCACTCGAAAAATTCCATTTCAGATAGTATATGGAATGAATCCAAGAGGAGTGTCAGAGTTGAGAGATTTGCAATAGAGCTAATTTAGGAGTGTTGGAACTGAAGACTTTGCTGCATAAATGCATGAACTTCATAATTATATGAAGGAGCAATTGAAGAAGAGAAACAATGAATAAAAACAAAGAGTTTGTGAACATAGGAGGAAGATTGAATTTGAAGTTGGAGATCAATTTCTAGAACATCTTAGTAAGGAAAGGTTCCCAAGGGGAACATATAATAAGCTGAAGTTGAAAAATATAGGACAATGAAAAATCCTGAGAAGATTTGGCGATAATGATTATGAGATAGAGCTGCTAGGAGATGTGGGTATATCACCCATATTCAACATTGTAGACTTGTATCCATACAGGGGAGATGGAGCTGGAGGATCCAAAGATCAAAATAATATCCAGTGGGAGAAACAAATTCCTGTAGTAGAGAAGCCGCAGATGGAGAACATCATAGATCCGCGAATTGGTAAGAAGACCAGAAGGAAAATGTGTTTTGAATATTTGGTGAAATGGAAAAGACGACCGGTATGAGATGCTAGTTGGGTTGGTGAAGAAGACATCCAGAAGCATGGAAGGTTGGTGCAGGATCTCATGGACAAGAGTCCATGAATTTTTCAGCTAGAGGAGTATGATGCAGGAGCATCGCTAATGAAGCATAAAGAGAAGGACAGTTGGGTGCACTAGCGCGCAGTTTGAAATATTTTGAATTCCAAAGATGGCGTGTTAATGAAATATCCAGGAAATATTTTGATTTACGAGCATCTTTAATGATCGAAGACTAAGCTTTCGCATAAGATCGATGGGGAAATATATTTTTCTTTAATGAGAAGGATTGGAGTACAGATCTGGAACTTTAACACCTATCTATCTGAAACATTTTATTTCGATAAGATAGCATAGATTAGTTCGAGGTAAAGGCTCAAAAAGCACCTCTTATATAAATATTTGTATCTTTTCCCAATAGAGGTTGGTGTTTATGGGACACTGAACCTATTGTATAGGTTTCCATTGTAGCATAGAGCTGAGAGCTATTGAGAAGCAGTGTATGATTGCATGTAATTTTCAGTTGAATGAATATAATAGAGGAGTATTGTCCCAAATGTGTGGTGTTGATGTTTCTATTTGAATGAGTGAGTGGTATACTTTTTGTTTTATTTTCAATTCTCTTTTATTTCTTGATTTTGTATCTATGCATGCATTTACATGGCTAGATGTATTAATCTGTGAGATTTTAAAATAAGTTTCAATTGTTTCTCTTCTACGAGTGAGTGTGACGCAACCCGCCCTCAGCGGCACGGTCGCCCCACCAGGACCTCCACTATCCACGGCCCGAAGGGTTCAAGTCCCTCCTTATTCCCCTCGGGAATTCCTTACCCACAGGAACACTATCGTGCGACTCTCCTTTGAGAAACCGGGAGATCGGACCTCGCGACTTCGCGAGTCCCGCCACCAGAAACCGGATGCTCAATCCCCGAGACCCGATGCTTCTGGTCAACGTTGAATTTCTCTCGGTATGTCGGGACCTCGCACTATCGCGACTCGCGACTAGCGTCTCTATACCTTCGAGGTTTCAACCTCCGAGACCCGAAGTGCCGAGATGCCGAGACTCGGAATCTCGCGACCTCGCGCTCTCGTCACTCCCGAGATCAGACTTGAGGCTTCCCACTCCCGAGTTCCGATATCCCGAGATCACCTGTCACATCATCTGATTTCGACGTACCCCATGCAAGACATTCCGGGACGTCGTGCTTTCACATTCTCGTGACCTCACTCTACGAGATACAGGGATCTTCCCTCACGAACTCCCGATACGTCTGACCCACAGTTAGGTCAGGATCTTCGGTGCTTCTCCACGACAATCCAAGTCGTCGATTCTCTTCCTCTTGAAGAGTTCTTCCGTTCACCACTGTTGTCCACGGTAATGGAAAACAAAGGTGCTATCCTTCCTGAGCTTGTTCCTCTGGCTCCTTCAGATAACTTTCACGCACTCTGCGCACTATCCAACCTTCAACCACTCTCCAAGTGATAAAGTTCTTCCGGGTCCTGTGCACTCATGCCTGCAACAGACTCACCTTCCCTTCTCAGACTTGCTACTGAGACTCCACGTCCAACCTGCACTCACCTGCAAGGCTCGAACGACTCAAACCCAATTCTGGGAAAAGGAAAACAAAAGTTCAACCACTTAGCCTCCTCGACATACTCTATGCGGAGGTATTCAACTGCACTCAATGCAGGAATCTCCTGGCCTAAGTAGAGAAACAATTGAAACTCATTCCTTCATTCTCTCAGGTTTCAAACCTGATATGCAATCACATAAGCAACATATAATAGATAAGCATAAAAAGAAGCAAACATGCACAAGCATAGTATCAGTAACACACAGAGATCGAACACATCCATGGAATTGAATCAGGGCTTTTCCTATTAATTCAATATCTGTACATGGAAGTTCTTCACCAGCTCTCTGCTCTGCTCTCTTCTTTCTCTCTCTTCTCTGAATGAATACTTCAGAATATGAATACAATGTACAAAGGAGGGTGTCTATATTCCGTTTCCCTCTCGAAAGCTAAAACTGTCTAATCTAGACTTAACTATTCTATCTACTTGCATTAAATCTAAATAAATGCCTCAGCTACTTAAGGACGAGAGCTTATCTGCTCAAGGTCCGTTATATATACAAAGTACGCTTCATCACATCAATATTTAATGTTTGGCGCAACCATATTACAATGTTTCAAATTTTGAATGCTGGCGCTGTCCAGCTATTCATTTTCCTCCTCACGCTGGCTCGCTTGATAGGTGAGCGATGCTCCTGCATCATACTCCTCGCCTCAAAAGATTTCATGGGCTCCTGCTCATGAGCTCCTGTACAGTCTGCCCATGCTTCAAAGTCACTGCTTCTGTCTCCCAGCTGGCATCCTCCACTGGGTGGTTCTTCCATTTCACCAGGTATTCAAAATACTGCTTTCTCCTGGTCTTCTTACTTGCTCGCTTGTCCAGTATGCGCTCCATTTCAGGCTTCTGTGCAACTGGTAACTGCTTCTGCCACTGGACCACTGGTTCCTCAATGTTTCCAGCTCTGGTATCTTCGATTTTATATGGGTATAAATCCGAAATGTTGAAAATCGAAGATATCCCGATGCCCTCTGGTAACTCAAGCTCATATGCATTCTCGCCAAATTTCCTCAGGATTCGGCATGGCCCGATTTTCTTCATCTTGAGCTTGTTATACATTCCCCTTGGGAACCTTTCCTTCCTCAAGTGTGCCAGAACCAAGTCTCCAACTTCAAACTGAAGCTGTCTCTTTCTCTGGTCGGCTCTGCGCTTGTACTCTTGATTCGATTTCTGCAACCGCTGCTTCACCTCTGCGTGAAGTTCTTGCATTGCCTCAGTGAATTCTTCAGCCCTTGCGCTGCTGGTCTCAGCCTGTTCTGACTCTCTAAGCTCAGATACTCCTCTCGGCTGTGTTCCATACAAAATCTGGAATGGGCTTCGACCTGTACTCCGATTCACCGAATCGTTGTACGCAAACTCTGCCTGTGGTAAGATCTGATCCCAACTGGTGTGATGCTCCACCACTAGGCTCCTCAACAGATCTCCCAGACTTCTGTTGACTACTTCGGTCTGCCCATCTGTCTGCGGATGGTAAGTAGAACTGAACACCAATTCAGTCCCCAGCTTCTTCCATAGCGTCCTCCAAAAATGACCTATGAACTTGGTATCCCGATCCGAGACTATGCTTCTCGGCAATCCATGCAATCGCACGATCTCTTTGAAAAACAAATTTGCGATGTGTGTGGCATCGCTTGTCTTATGACACGGTATAAAATGTGCCATATTTGAGAACCTGTCCACCACCACGAAGATGGAATCAACTCCCCGTTGAGTTCTCTGTAATCCCAGAACAAAATCCATACTAATGGCTTCCCATGGCCTCTCGGGTACGGGCAACGGCTGATATAACCCTGTGTTCTGCTTTCGCCCCTTCGCGTGTTGACATATCCGACACCTGTCAACAAACCGCTTTACATCTGCATGCATACCTGGCCAAAAATATGATTCGCTCAGCTTGGCGAATGTTTTGTCATGCCCGAAATGACCTGCTAAGCCACCGCTGTGCTTCTCTTTCACCAAATTCTCTCTCATAGAGCAATCTGGGATGCACAATTGGTTGCCTTTGAAAAGCAATCCATCCTGGATCAGGTAGTCAATCCACGGACTCCTGTCCCTGAGAACTGGATTCTCAGCTGCTTCGTATGCCTCGCCAAAATCTGCGTCACCTGCATACATATCCTTCAGGTTCTCAAAACCCAGTGTTTTGACTCTGAACTCCTGCAGCAACAAGCATTTCCTGCTCAAGGCGTCAGCTACCTTGTTCGCAGTCCCCAAAATGTGCTTGATCACAAATGTGAAATTCTGCATGTACTCCACCCACTTCGCATGCTTCTGATTCAGCTTCTCCTGCTGACTCACGAATTGCAGTGCCTGATTATCACTGTAGAGAACAAACTCCTTGGGGATGAGATAATGCCTCCACTTTTTCAATGCCTGGATAATGGCATAGAATTCTTTGTCGTACGTGGAGTACTTCAACTTCGCATCGTCCAGCTTCTCGCTGTAGTATGCCACAGGCCTGTCATCCTGACTTAAAACCCCTCCAACAGCATACCCGCTGGCGTCACACTTCACCTGGAAGGTCTTCTGAAAATTCGGCAGCACCAGGATTGGCTGCTCGGTTATCTTCCGCTTCAATAGATTGAAGCTCTCTTCAGCCTCGGCTGTCCACTGAAAAATTTTATGCTGCTTCCTCACAGTTTCCATCATTGCGGCACTGATTCCACTGAAGTTCTGAATGAATTTCCTGTAGAATCTTGCCAAACCATGGAAACTCCTCACTTCAAAAACATTCCTCGGTGATGGCCAATTCCTGATTACGTCCACCTTCTCAGGACCCATCTTCAATTCATTAGCCGAAATTACAAAACCCAAATAAATGAGTTCTGTCTGCATGAACGAGCATTTTTTTAAATTTATCAGCAGCTTCTCCTGCTGTAGCCTTCTCATCACTATGGCCAAATGCCTTAAGTGTTCTTCCCTGGTTTTACTGAAAATCAGTATATCGTCCAGGTACACCACCACAAATTTTCCAATGAATTCCCGTAGGACTTCATTCATCAGCCTCATAAAAGTGCTGGGTGCATTTGTCAAGCCAAATGGCATGACCAACCATTCGTACAAACCCTCGTTTGTCTTGAATGCTGTTTTCCATTCATCTCCCTCTCTCATTCGGATCTGATGATATCTGCTCTTGAGGTCTATCTTTGAAAAATAATTTGCCCCACTTAGGCAATCCATCAAGTCGTCCATCCTCGGCAATGGAAACCTGTACCTAATGGTGATCTTATTAATCGCCCTGGAGTCTGTACACATCCTCCAGCCTCCATCCTTCTTCGGACTTAGTATTGTCGGCACAACACACGGACTTAGACTCTCTCTCACCAGTCCCTTGTCCTGCAGATCCTGAACCTGCCTTTTGACTTCCTCGTTCTCTTGAGGTGTCAACCTGTACGCTGCCTTATTTGGTAAACTTGCTCCAGGAATGAGGTCAATGTGGTGACTCACACTCCTCATCGGTGGTAATGAACGAGGTAGTTCATCCACAATGATGTCAGCAAACTCTCCCAGCAGTTGCTGAATCTCCTCTGGCAAGTCGTCCACTCTTGTGCTTGTCAGAACAACCCTCGGCTTCCTGACAACAAAGAACTGTGGATCCTCATCCTTCTCCAGCTCTGTGAGAAGCTCTTTCCCACTCATG
>ML793310.1:113493-140430 GCA_009831015.1 Picea engelmannii | reverse complement strand
CGTCATGATAATTCCCAATTTTAAATTTAACTAAGCACTGTTTAGTGACACTTACCCGGTGTCCTTTTTGTAACCACGAGACCTTATATGGACTCGGGTGCTTAGTTGTTTCCAGCTCCAGCTTTTCGACCATCTCAGCGGCAACGAGATTATCAGTGCTCCCGCTGTCAATGATAACTTTGCACTTCCTGTCCTTTGCTGTACAAGCCGTCCTGAACAGTCTGCTTCTCTGCACTGAGTTGTCCACCTCTTTCTCAGGGGTCAAAAGAATTTTATGCGTCCCAAGCGACCTCCCGCTATCCGCATCTTCTGACTCAACATCACGCCTCTGCGCCTCAGTGATGTGAGTTCTTCCTCCGTCCATTTTCCTCTCTGGACAGTCCACGACTTTATGACCGTCTTTACCACACGTGAAACATGTGATAACTCCTCCTCTTCCTCTTCCTCTACCTCGGGTACGAGGAAAAGTATTGGCGTCAACATATCCTCCCTGCTGATCATCTTGTTGTCTCCTCAGCTCAGCATTTTGCTGCTTCTGCTGTGAGGCTCCACCTCTTTCAGCTCTACCCTGAGGTCTTTTCCAATCCTCCTTGGGCTTTTGAATTTCTTTCTGGGCAACTGCCTTGCCTCTAGGCTGGCTACGGCCTCACCCTCGCTGACCCTGCTTGCGGCTCAGCTTTTCTTCGGCTTTCAGAGCCATCTGGTACGCATCCTCAACTGTGCGGATGGTCAGCATGCTCAGCTCATCCTGAATGTCATACCTGAGACCATTCAGATACCTCGCCACCTTTTCGTCATCACTTTCCCGATGACCAGCTCGAATATTGAGCCTGTAAAACTCCTCGGTGTACTCCTTCACCGTCATCAACTTCTGTCTCAGGTTCTGCATGCGCCTGAACAATGTGATCTGATAGTCTCTCGGAATAAATTTCGCCTTCATCTTGGCGATCATCCGATCCCAGCTTTTGATCTTCTGTTTGCCTTTGGAACGTCTGTCCGCCTGCAGCTCGTCCCACCATAGGGCTGCATGTCCCTTCAGCTTGGTGACAGCATGTCTTACCTTGTCCTCTTCGATATCCTCATAGTCGAAGTAGGTGTCGAGCGCTCGGATCCAATCCAGCAGCTCCTCAGCATTTAGACTTCCCTCATAAATGGGAATGTCCATCTTCGTCTTCGAGCTCATCCTCGAAATGGCTTTAATCAACCTCTCGGTTGAAGCATCCTCTGCCGAGACTTCTTCGGCGTCATGTCCAGCTTCTTCTTCAATCTCAGGATCGCTGAACTCTCCTGCGTCGGCTCCACGCCTCTGGGTGGTCGCCATATCTTCGAGTCTCGCCCTGAGATCTCGTATCTGACGCTCCATCTCTGCATTTCCTGCCGGCCTTCCCCTTCTTCGGGCGTCTCTGTCCTCACGATCAGGAGACTTCCTTTCTCTCCTGGGCGGCATTTTGAAATCTGCTTCCCTCTGCTACCTGAACAAAGAGAACTTTACTTCCCTTTCCGGGCTCTGATACCACTCTGACGCAAGTCGTGAGTATCAGAGTGCTCCTCTTTCTCCTTCTCTTCTCTCGCCTACAATATACAGACAAGACTTCGGCTCTGATACCACTCTAACGCACCCCGCCCTTAGCGGCACGGTCGCCCACCAGGACCTCCACTATCCACGGTCCGAAGGGTTCAAGTCCCTCCTTATTCCCCTCGGGAATTCCTTACCCACAGGAACACTATCGCGCGACTCTCCTTTGAGAAACCGGGAGATCGGACCTCGCGACTTCGCGAGTTCCGCCACCAGAAACCGGATGCTCAATCCCTGAGACCCGATGCTTCTGGTCAACGTTGACTTTCTCTCGGTATGTCGGGACCTCGCGCTATCGCGACTCGTGACTAGCGTCTCTATACCTTCGAGGTTTCAACCTCCAAGACCCGAAGTGTCGAGATGCCGAGACTCGGAATCTCGCAACCTCGCGCTCTCGTCACTCCCGAGATCATACTTGAGGCTTCCCACTCCCGAGTTCGGATATCCCGAGATCACCTGTCACATCATCTGATTTCGACGTACCCCATGCAAGACATTCCGGGACGTCGTGCTTTCGCGTTCTCGTGACCTCACTCTACGAGATACAGGGATCTTCCCTCGCGAACTCCCGATACGTCTGACCCACAGTTAGGTCACGATCTTCGGTGCTTCTCCACGACAATCCAAGTCGTCGATTCTCTTCCTCTTGAAGAGTTCTTCCGTTCACCACTGTTGTCCACGGTAATGGAAAACAAAGGTGCTATCCTTCCTGAGCTTGTTCCTCTGGCTCCTTCAGAGAACTTTCATGCACTTTGCGCACTATCCAACCTTCAACCACTCTCCAAGTGATAAAGTTCTTCCGGGTCCTGTGCACTCACGCCTGCAACAGACTCGCCTTCCCTTCTCAGACTTGCTACTGAGACTCCACGTCCAACCTGCACTCACCTGCAAGGCTCGAACGACTCAAACCCAATTCTGGGAAAAGGAAAACAAAAGTTCAACCACTTAGCCTCCTCGACGCACTCTATGCGGAGGTATTCAACTGCACTCAATGCAGGAATCTCCTGGCCTAAGTAGAGAAACAATTGAAACTCATTCCTTCATTCTCTCAGGTTTCAAACCTGATATGCAATCACATAAGCAGCATATAATAGATAATCATAAAAAGAAGCAAACATGCACAAGCATAGTATCAGTAACACACAGAGATCGAACACATCCATGGAATTGAATCAGGGCTTTTCCTATTAATTCAATATCTGTACATGGAAGTTCTTCAGCAGCTCTCTGCTCTGCTCTCTTCTTGCTCTCTCTTCTCTGAATGAATACTTCAGAATATGAATACAATGTATAAAGGAGGGTGTCTATATTCCGTTTCCCTCTCGAAAGCTAAAACTGTCTAATCTAGGCTTAACTATTCTATCTACTTGCATTAAATCTAAATAAATGCCTCAGCTACTTAAGGACGAGAGCTTATCCGCTCAAGGTCCGTTATATATACAAAGTGCGCTTCATCACATCAATATTTAATGTTTGGCGCAGCCATATTACAATGTTTCAAATTTTGAATGCTGGCGCTGTCCAGCTGTTCCTTTTCCTCCTCGCGCTGGCTTGCTTGATAGGTGAGTGATGCTCCTGCATCAGAGTGCAAGGAGGGCATAGTGTCCACAAGGAGTGCGTTGACAGAGTCTATTTAGACTCGTAATCTTAGAAGAGACATCATGAAATTATATATGCAAAGAGTGCATAAACGTCCTCAAGGAGTGCATGAGAGAGTTTCAGACTCGAAATCTTAAGAGGAGTAGCGCGACTTTATTCTCAGAGAAGTAGTTGGAGAATAGTTGCAAAGGGTGCATTGACAGAGTCTATTTTGACTCGTAAGTTCAATAGAGGCAACATGAAATTATATATGCATGGAGTGCATAGACGTCCACAAGGAACTTGTGAGAGATTTTTTGACTCGAAAGATGGAGTAGTGTGAGTTTAGACACAGAGAAGGAGTTGCAGAATAGCCACAAAGGGTGTGAAATCATTGGCATGAAAGTTGAGTGTGGAAGAGAACTTATTGCAAGGCATGCATAGGTCGATATTTTGACCAAGTGTTGAAAAGGGTGTTCAAAAGAACAAATAAGTAGTGAGAAATCTTTGAGGAGAACCCTTAAGGTTTTACAAAATCCACAAACAAGATCTATTCTGGAGGGAGGCATATTGTTCCAGACCATCAGATATGGAAGAACTACATGGAGGTTGGCCATAAGGTTTTTCGGCACTTCGGGGTTTCGAAAGTATGGAGGGTTGTGCATAAGGTGAGAAAGAGTTTCGCGAAGTCACAAAACCTGAACTATAGTAGAGTTGTCAATATCCAAGGAGACATGGGGCATAAATTCGGAAACTCAAAGAAGAGCGCTTCAGGAAGAGATAAAGTTAGAACTCGTGATATTTTCGAAGATCGAATTCATAGAGGGTTGGCCCATGGTCATAGCCCATGGTCACCTAAGAGGTAGTTCTAGTGTGGAGTTAGCACTTGTGGATTTGAGTGTTGTAGGAGCATCAAAGAGCGAAGACACGGGTATTTCGACCCTGCGGGTAACACAAAAGGGACATGTGTATTGAGCATTCAGAGTCTATTGAAGGCCCAAAGAGTCAATCCAACTCAAGAGTTTGAAGATCCAGGATTGGGAGGTCGCATAGTCTCAAGGAGGGAAGGAGGTCTTCACCATACTTTCATATCGACAGAGATGATGCATATACATGTTGTAGAAAAATGTACGAATATAAGAATCACTCCTCCATTACAAGTTAGTGTATCCACTACTAATTTGTATAAATCAATACTACAAATTTTAGGAGAAATATAACTCAAGATTTCATTGATCATTTTCATACACAGGAATATAGTATGGTAATCTGAATAAGTTATGTTGTTGACTTTCTTCAACTAGAGGACTTTCTCACGATCTCCTTACATTCTCCCACTAATCCCAAGACTTCATTAGTACCTCCTAGAAAACACTAGGGGTACTCTTCTTCCCCCTTAGCCCCCTGATATGCCAAGGGGAAACACACAAAATCCAAACATAGAATAGTACCAAAACTTTCCTCAAAAGGAAGAGCTTCCACTCTTTTCCAAGTCTTGGAACCCAAATCTCATCAAGTAAACTATTTCAAAAAAAAATTGATAGCCTAATAGTAGCTTTCCCAAGTGAGATCCCTCTCCCTTCCTCTTAATTTCTTTTATAGAAAAATCTCGAATGACACATGTCCTCATGCACAAATATTTAATTTTTAATAATTTAATTAAAGGATTATTCACCCACTACATGTGTCACACTCTACCCAAGTTGCACATGTTAATTTCCTTTTTATTTTATTTATTTAGGCATTTTCCCTCACATTCCCCAAATTGTTCCTATTCTTCCTCTTAGTTGTCCCTTAGTTAACCAATTCTTCATTTATTTTGTGTCCCCCAACTAGATTTTAGTTTGAGTTGAATTAGGAGTCTTCTTTTAGTTAGGATTAGTGGTGTATTGACTCAAGATACTATTCCTTGTGGACACTTATTCTCTCATTTTTTAATTTCTTCTTAATAAAAAATATTTTTTATTATTTTCATGTACACATGTGTATATACCCAATTCATTCTTAGTTCTTCTCTTACTTAGATCACTAGTCTAAATCCCTTTATTCTATTTTTATGTTTTAATTTAGTCTTAACTATTATACTTAGACTGTTTGTTATTTTCTTGTTTATAATCTAATGATCAAATGTAAGATCTTTTCTAAACATCTAAGTATTTTAATTTAGTTTTTTAGGCCTTCTACATTTTATTGAATCACACTTTGTTTCCACAATGTGCCCTTCAAGACACACTTTCGTGCTCGAAGTGTGCCACTCTCCTTTTACTAGTTTTGAAGTTTGTCTGACACTTGGAGTCAACACTCTTCTTGGTCTACCTTGTGAGATATTCAGGGTTATCTAAGGAATAAGGATTTTGCCTTATTGTGCCACCCTTAGATTTCTTCACGAGCGACTATCTCCATCTAGCCTCACTACATTGCGGACCTCTCGAACTAGGTAATTGTTAACCTACAGTTTAGATCACAGCCTAAGTGATATTAGGCTATGATAGGGAAGCTACCACAATTATCCCTCAATCGTCTAGTTTTTTTGTATACATAAATCCATACTCGAATCCATCATATATCACATGCATGTAAATAAATACTCAAACAAAAAACAAATCTACTCTCTAACTCAATCTAAAGTCCATGGAAGTTCATTGATTCCATCAACATCCCGAAATGTGTCAAGTATCATGCACACTCAGAAGAACTCATCAATGATACCTTTCAATATACATACATCTAAAATTTAACATATAATCACAATGGAATATTAATATAATCTCATAATCAAATCATAATCATAATGTATCATAATTAGATCACTTTCTCGCAAGTGTCCTCAAAGAATAAGTTAATATAAAATGTTCTCAGTGGAGCTATATGTTACATACACCCCCTCTTGTTTTAAACTTTCTCCCGAAGTTTGTAAAATCTAAATGAAATAAATAAATATATCTGACACAAATCTAAATATCCAATCTATCAAACAAATAAGGAAACTATTGATGCATCTCATATGCGTCCTCCCATGTAGTCGATTGTGAGATACAATTGTCCCACTGGAACTTGACCTGATAGAGTATTCACCGTCATATTTTTCTAGTGCGATGGTTCAATATGTGGATTGGCTCCACCATGAGAGCACTCTCATCCGACACTTGCAAGAAAATAAATTCAATAACATGTGACAGATCTGATATGTAATTTCATAAAACAGATACATAAAATACATCACGCATAAGACTCAAAGAATCAGTAAAGGCTAGTTGGTTAGCCATGATTCCTTCCTTTCTATAACTTTGAAAGGTCCCACAAATATAGAAGAGAGTTTAGCACCCTTTCCAAACTTGATTGAAATCTTATGCAGTTTCACTCGTAGGAAAACCTTATTTCCAACCTCATAACCATGGTCAATGAGATGCACATCAACATAACTCTTTTGTTGATCATCTGCTTCTTTAATCCTTTGTCTTATCATTTGCATCTATTCTTCCATTTCTTGGATCACTTATGGTCCCATCAGGACCCTAACAACTAGTCAATCCCAACTCAAAGGTGTCTGACATGGTCATCCATAAAGAAACTCAAATCGTGCCATCTTTATCGAAATTTGATAAATGTTGTTGTACGTGAATTATACCAATGCTAAGAACTATTTCCATTGTTTATGTTGATCCATTACAAACATGCACAAAATATCCTCTAAAATATGATTGGTTCTTTTAGTTTTACCATCTGTCTCGGGATGATATGTTGTGCTAAAATTCAATTGTGTTCCCAAACCCTCTTGGAAACTAGTCCATAATCGTCCAGTAAACATCGATCCTCGATCAGATATGATATTTCTTGGTACACCGTACAACCTCCCAATATCACTAAAAAAAACCCTAGCTATGTCTGACACATGATACGTCATATGAACTAGAATAGAGTGTGCACTCTTCATCATAGTGTCAATGACTACAAAAATTGAATCGTGTCTCCTTACTGTGACTGGAAATACATCAATAAAATCCATCAGAATGACTTTCTATTTTGATTCAGGAATCACATGTGGCTGTAATAATATTGTTGGATGTCTATGCCCAACCTTCACTTGTTGAAATTCTATACAGCTTGCCACGTAATTAACTATGTCAGTATTCATTCCTTTCTAGAAAAATAAAGGATTAGGATTTCCTTTATCTTTGTGACTCTAGGATGAGCCATGTATACTGCTCGATGACATTCACATAAAACCAAACTTATTAATTATTTGTTAGATGGTACATCAATTATTTTGTTATACCTCAACAATCTATCACTTTCAAATGAATAACCTTCATACATTGGTACCATAATGGTATCTTGTCTGATATTATCCTTAACTTCCTTGTACCAATAGTCATAAATCTGTTAAGCTAGAATCTTTTCTCAAAGATTGGTTTTAAGAGGTATTACTGAGAATATGCATGGTCTCCAAATCAACGCATCTACAAATCTGTTCACTGTCCTTTTAATGTAGGTAATATCAAAGTCGTATTTGGCGAGAATTTCTGACCAACACATTTGTCGCATGTTTAAGTCGCTCTGATTTAAAATATGTTGCAGTCCACAATGATCAGTATTTAATTCTAAATTTCATCAAATAAGATAATTTCTCCAAACTCTCAAGGAATAAACGATTGCTAATAACTCCAAATTGTGTGTTGGGTAATTCTCTTTATGCCTTCTTAATTTCCTTCAAATGTAAGGAATCACTTGACCATATTGCATAAAAAATCCACCTAGACCTTCCTTGGATGTGTCCCTGCATACCAATAATTCCTTGTCCATGTCACAAACCTTCAATATCAGTGTTGTTGTTAATAACTCCTTAAGTTTTTGAAATTCTTTCGTGCATTTCTATGACCATACTAATTTCTTTTTCTCTTTTGCAATTATGTAATTGGATTTGCTATCTTTGAAAAACCTTTAACAAAACGTCGATAATAACCTGCTAATGCCATAAAGCTACGTAATTCTTGTACATCCGTTGGTGTTGGCCATTCCATAATAGCCTCTAATTTCATTGGATACACAATGATACCTTCTCAAGATATGATATATCCCAAGTAATGAATCTTCATATTGTAAAACAAACATTTCAATAGTTTCCCGTACAACTTGTTTTCTCCTAGACACTGTAAAACTAACCTCAAGTGTTCTTCATCCTCTTGTTTCGTTTGAGAATAAATCAATATTTTGTTGATAAATACTTGTAAAAACTTATCCAAGTATTCGTGGAATACCCGATTCATCAAAATCATGCATATACCCAAGGCATTCGTCAATCCAAATGGTAAATAATTAAACTCATAATGTCCAAATATCAAGCTAAATGCGGTCTTAGGGATATATTGCTCCCTAATTCACAACTGATGATATCTCAATCTCAAGTCAATCTTTGGAAAAATTGTTTCTCCTTTCATCTGGTCAAATAAATCATTTATCCCTAGCATCGGGTACTAGTTCTTGATCGCCACTTTGTTCATTGATGATAGCCAATGCAAAGCCTCCACGATCCATCCTTATTTATTACAAAAGTCATTGGCACACTTCACGGTGATACGATTGGATTTATAAGTCCCAAATACCAAAACTCCTTCAATTGCATTTTGAACTCCTACAATTCTAGTTTTAACATCCAATACGATGTTATGGAAATCAATTTTGTTCTAGGTTTTAATTCTATGGTAAAATCCAATTTTCTTTCAGGCAAAAAACCCGATAATTCACATCAACAAACTCCTATACTACAAGAATATTTTCTAATCCTTATGCGCCCCCCTTTTTGTTAATTGCTAATATGGCGTATAACTTACACCCATTGCACAAAATTTTGTGTAATTGTAAGGAAAAAATAAACATCAACGACACTCCCTTGTTTCTTCATAAAATTACTCTACTATGTCCCAAATCATTTGTTAAACTTAACTGTTTCATCTTGCAGTTAAGTATTGCATCATGCGATTCTAACCAATCCATTTCTATCACTATATCGTAATATCCCAATATTGTAACATAGATATTTACAATTGTCATGAAATCACCCAAGTTAATGTTACAATCTTTAACCTTTTGTTTGGCACCGGATGCCATATCCACATGTATAAACTAATATTTTATTATTGCATTTATCTTAATTCTTTTAAGTGCAACACTAGATATAAAACTTGGAGTAGCTTCTAGATTTATTAAAATACTAAAATGTCGATCAACGAGCATACCTGATGTCTCGATCAAGGTGGATCGATGCTCAACCTAACAGTTATTCATGTGGGCCTTTCCCAAATCCCCAATTATTGTAGGTCCTGATGATCCAACATCTCTTTCCTTCTTAATAGGGTAGTCTCTCCAGTAATGTAGCTCTCCACATGTTCAACATCCATTCTTCGATTCGGTGCTCCTAGTCTCATAAGTAGAAGTTGTTTGCCTAGGATTTTATTGTACAGGTCTATTCTACAGACCATGTCTAAATTGTTTTTTGTGTTATGGACGACATTGTTATTGTTGTTGCGGTTCTTTGTAAGGAGTCCTCTGTTGAGGAGTTTCGTGCTCTGAAGTATGTCTAACATGTGTATGATGTTGTTGCACTCCAGGTGGTGCCTGCCGATTATACCTAGAAGGAGTGCTTCTCTAACCCTCATTATTGAGATATTCCTCAACAATGAGGGCCTTATGAACTGCATCGTGCAACATATGAGGCATCAAGATCCTTACTATCACACGAATGTTGAAGTTGAGGCCGAACACAAACTTTTTAACCTTTAACTTCTTATTTTTTATATGTAGATCATATCTAAGTAGCTCCATGTAACTAGCCTCATATTCTGGTACTATACGACTACGCTTTCATAAGCCATTGAACTCATTCAGCTGACGCTCAATGAATTCGTCAGACAATCACCTCTCTTGTAATCATTCCTTGAACAATTCCCATGAAACATCTTGAACAACCATGTTTAGTTGAGGTAAGAGTGTCTTCCACCAAACAAGAGGACTCTCTTTCAGTTTAAACACTTCCATACAAACTTTCATGTTGGAGGTGAAATCGTGAAGTGTGAAGCACATAGACATGTTCTCCAACCATGGATCGGTGGATAAGTCATCTATGGCAACCTAGAATTCAGGATGTTTCACTTTCTCGAGTTTACTGTGCATAATCATTAATTCCTACAGATTCTAGGTGAACAAATAGAATTCGTGGATGGAAGAAAATTTTTAATTAAAAGAGAATCTTTGAAGTCAGAGATGGGAATAAATTTGTTGTAGGTGAAGGATAGACATTAAAACTATTACAGTTACTAGACGACAAGTTGGAACCTCTCTGCAACAACCGATTGGATCAAGAGATAAAAAATTCACGATAAATTCGAAGTTTTTGTTCCAACAAATCGACGTTTCACAAACAAATTAATCATAACAAGAAAGAAATTGGCAATATTCTTTCAAACTATGCATAAGTACTCTAGCAACAAGTCAACACCATTGGACATGAAACCAATACTTTATCTCTAGTCTCTACAAGTTAGTAAGATGGAGACTTACATTATGAAATTCTATCCCTCTCACCCCTTGGCATTCAAAATTACTTGTACCCACCCTAGTAGTCAGAAAATTCATAGATATTATCAAGAAATGGAGGCCGAATATTTAAAATTTTAGTGTTACATAGTTGTTACCATAGGTGCGAAACAATTCATTTACAATCTAAAGATCAAACAATAGATTTTCTACACTATCCCACAATTTGTATAATTCTAGTATTCTCTAGAAACTAAAACACACACACACACACACACACACATATAGTAGTAAGAAGTTTTGATGTTTAATGGATCTCATAAATATAAACAACAACATAGTTTGATAATTTAAGTGCATCATAAAATCAACTATCTAATATAGAAAATCATTTATAGTACAATAAATTTGTTCTTGTATTTTCACAAATCACAACAGTTTACAATAGGATCTAACAGTTCAGTCTATAACTACGAAAGGTTATGTAAATTTTCATTTCAAGTGACGATTGGACCTGCATGAGCATTGTATCTTATTCGCTTCTCGACAGAGATGATGCATATACATGCTGTAGAAAAATGTACCAATATAAGAATCACTCTTCCAGTACAAATCCATGTATCCACTACTAATTAGTATAATAGAATATCACAAGATTTAGCAGAAATATAACTCGAGAATTCATTGATCATTTGCATAAATAGAAATATAGTACCATAACCAGAATAAGTTATGTTGTTGATTTTCTTGAACTAGAGGACTTGCTCGAGATCTCCTTGCTTTCGCAGGCTAATCAGAAGGGGCCAAACATGAAAACCAGAAACAAAATAGCACCAAAACTTGCTTCTCAAGGAAGAGCTTCCACTCTTTTACATGTCTTGGAACCAAACTCACATCAAGTAAACTAGTTCAAAAAATGTTTCACAGCATAATAGTACCTTTCCCAAGTGAGATGCCTCTCTCTTCCTCTCCTTTTCATTTATAGAAAATTTTCCAATAACACATGTCCTCATCCACAAATATTTAACTTTTATTAATTTAATTAAAGGATTATTCATCCACTACTTGTGTCACACTATCCCCAAGTTGCACATGTTAATTCCCTTTTTATTTTATTTATTTAGGAATTTTCCCTCACATTCACCAAATTGTTCATATTCTTCCTCTTAGTTCTCCCTTACTTCCCCAATACTTCATTTATTTTGTGTCCCCTAACTAGATTTTAGTTTAAGTTGGATTATTTGGTTAGGATTAGTGGTGGATTGACTCAATATGTGGAAGCCTATTCTCTCATGTTTTAATTTATTCTTAAATTGTTTTATTTATTTTTATTGTTTTCATGCACACATGTGCATATACCCAATTCATTCTTAATTCTTCGCCTACTTAGTTCACTAATCCATTTATTCTCTTTTTATGTTTTAATTTACTCTCCACTATTATACTTAGAATCTTTGTTAGTTTCGTTTTTATAATTTAATGATCAAATGTAATATCTTTTCTAAACGTCAAAGTACTTTATTTTAGTTTTATAGTCATTCTAGATTTTATTGACTCACACTTTGTTTGTGCGACGTGCCCTTCAAGACACACGTCCTTTATCCAAGGGTGCCACTCTCCTTTGACTAGTTTATAAGTTTGTCTGACACCACTTGGAGTCAACACTCACTGGGTTGAACTTGTGAGAGACTAAAGGTTGTCTAAGGAATACAGATTATGCCTTATTGTGCACCCCTTATAATTATTCATGAGAAACTGTCTCAGTCTTCCCTCAAATAATATTGGATCTCTCGAACTAGGTAATCATTAACCTACATTTCGATTCACTATGGGAGTAATAGTAGGATATGACAGTTCCACACGCCTCCCTCAATCATCTTGTTTCTATGTCTAACCCCTTTACTCCATATGTGAGTCAGATTAGCAAGCATCACAATGATTGAATTGAATGACAAGGACAATGTCAATTATTCATATATATAAATCCAAACTAGAATCAATCATATATCACATGCATGTAAATAAATACTCAAACCAAAGACAAATCCACTCCCTGAGTCCAAGTAAGTATGTTGATTCCATCATCATCCTCAACATGTCATGGATCCTACACACTTAGGAGAACTCATCAATAATACCTGTTAATATACATACATCTAGAATTTAACATATAATCACAATGACATCATAATATAATCTCATAGTCAAAGCATATCATAATGTATGATAGCGAGATCACTTGCTTGCAAGTTTCCTCAAAGAATAAGTTAGTCTACAATGTGTTCAGTGGAACTATATGTTACATAATCAAATAAATATAAACTATAATTATTTTTCTCCATTACAAGATTACAATATTGAATGCTACAAATGAAAAAATTATGGTCATAATACTAGTGATTGTTGAGTGTCAAAATATTCCATGAAGATAAGCAATTCCAATATTTAAGAAATAAATTATAAGAAAATATGGAAGTAAAAACTAATGGAAGAATATGAAACAAAATGTAAGGTAGCCTTATATAATAAAAATAAAAGAAGCCAATGGTATGTTGATAATGGATGTTCCAAGCATATGATAGGAGATTAAAACCAATTCCTCAGTGTGAAAAATAAAGAACAAGGAATGGTTACTTTTGGAGATGATGTCTCTTCCAAGATACTTGGAAAGGGTACAAACAGTCTCAGAAATCACAACGATAAAGCATAAGATGTGCTATTAGTTGAAAATTTGAAGCCTAATATCCTCAGTGTAAGATGGAAACATGTGCTCAAGGACACATACTCATATTTGGCTCTCAAAAATGTGAAATTAGAAAAAAAGGCTTAGGAAAATTAGTAGCTATTGCACCAAGGACACCGACTGATGTGCATATATTAAACATAGAAGAATAAGAGAAATGTGGCATGGGTAAAGTAGATTAAAGTTGTCTATGGAACATAAGAATGGGAAAAATAGGATTTGATAATTTGATAAAAATTAGTAAAAAGGAGGTTGTGAAAGATAGCAAAATATTATTAAACCTTCAAACTATGTTTGTAAGCACTGCCAACATGGAAAGAAGACAAAAGTAAGATTCAAGAAAAAATAATACTCTACATCAAAACCATTAGAACTTGTTCATACTGGCTTTTGTGGACCTACTAGAACTGAAAACATATAAGGTGAACATTACTTAATTGTATTCATTGTTTACTATACAATAATGAATTGGGTATCCTTTCTCAAAGAAAAATTAGAAGCATTTAAAAAATCTAAAATATTCAAAGCACATGTTTAAAATGAGACTGGTCTCAAAATCAAGTGACTAAGATGAGATAATGGAGGGGACTTTAACTCAAATTAGTTTAGCAAGTTTTGTGAAACTCATGGAATTAAAAGAAACTTTTCATCTCCAAGAAATCCTCCACAAAATGGAGTTGTTGAGAAAAAAAAAATTGTTCAAGAAACAACTAGAACTATGTTAAATTAAGCCACACTCCTAGATATATATTGGAGAGAAGTTGTGTATATAACAATGTACATACTTAACATATCACAACCTAGAATTAACCTTGATAATACACCATATGAGTTATGGTTTGGTAGACCATCATCAGTCAAACACTTCAGAGTCTTTGGGAGACAATACTATATAAAGAGAGATGATGGTAACCTAGGAAAATTTGACTTTATATCAGATGAAGGTATATTTCATAGTTACTCTTCCAAAAAAAAGGCCTACAAATGTTATAGCTCGAGGTTGCGCAAAATTGTGGAATGTGCAAATGTAAAAGTGGATGCTCTAAAATCAAGAAGTATTAAATATAAAGATAATTCAAAATTTGATGAAAGAAGAAGAAATGATGATGATGATGAAGAGACTAAAAAAATACAAGAGGAAGAATCACAAAGTGAAGAAGAAAAGGAAGAGGAATAATCCCCAAGACAAGATACAAAATAACCATCATGGAGTGTAAACAGAAATCATCCTGAAAGTGAAATCCTTGGTAGAAAAAGTGTTGGAGATGAAACAAGAAGAAAACTGACATATGCATAAAAAAAAACAGTGTTATCCCTAATAGAACCCAAAACATTTGCAGAGGCTAGAAAAGATGAAGACTCGATCAAAGTCATGAATGAAGAGCTCGATCAAATAGAGAAACATCAGGCCTTGGAGCTTATCCGAAGACCGAAAGACAAAAACGTGGTAGGTACCAAATGTATTTTTAAAAATAAAGTTAATGAATATGGTCAAATTATAAGAAGTAAATAAATATTGGTGTGAAAAGGATATGCTCAAGTACAAGGGATTGACTTTGAGGAAACATTTTCCCCAATATCTAGATTAGAAGCTATCAAAATTTTCTTAGCATTTCATGCTTTAATAAATTTAAAATATATCAAATGGATGTCAAATAAACATTCTTAAATCGAAATTTAGAAGAAGAAGCTTATATAGAACAACCTGAAGGATTTATGTTATCATAAAATCAAGACTATGCCGACAAATTAAAGAAATCATTGTATGGTCACAAACAAGATCTTATGGCATGGTTTTTAAAACTTTATAATCATCTACAAAAGAAAGGATACAAAAGAGGATCTACTGGCAACAATCTTTATATTAAAATTGAAAATCAGAATATGATTATTTGTGTAGTATATATGGATGATATCATCTTCAGAAGTAATTTAAACCCTCTAAGAAAGAAATTTCCTATAGAAGTGAAAAAATAATTTGAAATGTCAATGATTGGTGAACTGACATTCTTCTTTGGATTATAAGTCTCACAATCAGACAACTTGGCATATTAATATCTCAAAGAAAATACAATAAAGAAATGTTGAGGAAATTTCAAATGGAGGATTGCAAACCAATGAGCACTCTTATGATTACTTGATGAAAACTAAGAAAATATGATGAATCGCTAGAAGTACATCAAACCATGTATAGATCAATGATTGGTATCATATTATATGCAAAAACAACAAGAATAAATATCATGCAAGCTCTATGATTAGTGGCCAAATTTCAATATGCACCTAAATAAACTCATATAAAGGTCGTTAAATGGATTTTCAGATATCTCTAAGGCACCTTGAACTTGGGAGTGTGGTATGAAAAAGAATAAGACTTCACATTAACTACATATACTCATGCAGATTAGGCAGGAAGTATTGATGACAGAAAGGGCACTAGTGGAGGAGCATTCTTCCTAGGAAAATGTCTTGTGTCATGGATAAGTAAAACACAACCCTCCATATCACTATCTATAAAATAAGATTAATATATTTCTACTACATCATGTTTCACTCAAGTAATTTGGATGAAACAAATTGTAGAAGACTTACAAGTAAGTATGATCATCCAATTCTTCTTATCTGTTACAATACCAGTGCTATAAACCTTTCTAAAAATACTTTCATGCACTCAAAAACCAACAATATCCCAACTAAATTTAATTTGTTAAGGGAAGAGGTTTCTCTAAAAAAATTGAAAGTGGAGTATCTGGATACTAAATAACATATTGCAGATATATTCACAAAACCTCTACCCAAAAGAAGTTTTGAAAACCTTAGACAAATATTGGGGGTAATCTCCATATCTGATTAAATTGTACAAGCTTCATCAGGAAAAGAGTACATGGACAATGGGAGCATAACCTAAGGGGGATCAAAGAAATGTCCTTTCTACCATTGATGTCAAAGGGGGAGAATAAACAATAAAACATAGTTAATATTAATAAGGAGTTTTTGCTTTGTTTCCATCAGTTCCAAAGGGGGAGAATGTTGGACATGGTGTTATGGTGTTTGGCCTTTGCATTGATGTCATGTTATGGCGTTGTCACTGATGTAAAAAGGGGGAGAATTTTGGACATGGTGTTATGTATTTGGCATTGATGTCAAGGAGGTTTCATCATTATCAATGACCAATATGGTATTACCATTCAGGAAATCCCATGCATTATCTAAATATTATTGACAAGTTGGTGTCTTCTCCCCAGAACCATAACTTGGTTAAACTCTTGTGTAAGCTTGATTAATGTCCATGTATTTCATAATTTCCTAACAAGAGTTGATGTTGAAATATGTTATCGACATCAGTTCATAGAAAAATAAATTGATTAGAAAAAGAGGGACATAAAAACCAACATTCCTGTTGGACAATTGGCTTGGATAGTTCATTGTCATTGATGTCAACCCTTGGAGAGTGATCTTGGAGATTCATGTCAAAACTTGGAGAAGTATAGAAGACCCAGATATGTGGACGAGATAGTTGTAAATTTTTTTACCATCTATATGATCGATATTGATCGTCAGCTAGTTGGGTATGTTTGATGTAGTCTACATGCATCCCAAGAGGTGTGGTTATGGGAGCTAAAATTGATTTAGGAATAATGACATGAAGGATGGTCAAATTGCAGGTAAGAATATCATATATGAATATTACACATAGTGTTGGTTATGGTGATATGTGGTATGCCATGTGGATCCTCATGGCTAGGGAGATATGGCCTTGTGAAGTTGGAATCCACAAAGAATGGGAAATAAGAACGAGTTGGTTACAAGTCAATGAGTAAAAGGGAAAATTGGTTGTAATAAGAAATTCAAGGAGCCCTAAGATTAAGGAAAGAGGTTACCTAGAAAAAGATAAATAACCCTCAAGGAGTCTCTCATTTGTACACACACAAACACATAAATTGAATATATTTCTAGTGCATTGTTATGGTCTAGTGATTTTGTTCTGGTCTATTTTGGTATATTGGTGAATGCGATGACAAGTTTGAGGAAGAGAACAAGGTGCAAGAAAAGTGAAAACATATTGAAGTTGCAGATAGAAATTGTTTTTGAAAAACCCTAATTACTGAGATCCTCATGGCTTGTCCTATACCTTACAAGTGAGGCATCCACATAGGTCAACTAGTGTATGTCTAACCAGGGACTTGTATATTTGGGAAAATGTTAGCATCAGGCTGTTGATTGACTATGCAAGAAGCTACATGTCAGAGTATAGATTAACACGTTAGATATAGGACCATAGGTAAGGGTTAAGGCTTATGGTTTTGGTGTTATGGTAAATGCATGGTGATGATGGTATATGTTATGGTACATGCATCGTGATGATAATAAGTGATTTGGTGCATATTGGTAATGTGATGGTACATTGATTAGAAACATTATTGGATGGTTTGGTTTATGGTTTAGTTACATGTTATGGTACATACTTGAGGCTTGGTACATTGTAATTTGGTGACATTGAGGAGCATGCTTGAGGCATGTGTTTGAGGACTGTATTATATGACTAGAGGAAATCATTGGATGCATGATGCATGTTGACTGAGGTCTACTTGTTGAGATACATTGATGGTATATATATTGGATACATTGACACGTGGTTTATGGTAGCTTGTTGAGGCATATCATGAGTGATATGACACGTGTTTGAGGTACATGGTTGGCATGTTGTATGCTTGATGAGGTTGTTGGTTTAATACATGTTGAGGCATAGCTTGGTTCTTTCTTTGGAACATGATTGAGTTTCATGTTGGACACTTGATGCTGTCATAGTTCTTGAGGCATATCTTGGTGAGATTTGTATGGTGTTGATGTACATGGTTGATGTGGATGGTTTGCACATGGTGTGGTAAAGTTGGTGATACATTTTTGGTGCATGGTTGATGCACTTGCTATGGTCATGGTTACTGGTACATGTATAGGTTGATGAATGGTTGATGCATGGTACAAGTTGGTACTTGATTGAGACACATATCTTGTGATGGTATGTGGTGATCTTGGTGCATTCTTGGTAAAGGCATGTATTGGTGATGTTGAGCATATGGTTTGAGATATTCTTTTGGTGATCTTGGAATGAGGTGCATATGGATGGGAGTGGATATGGTTTTATTGATGAGACAATGATTGGTTGGATAGGTTGATGTTACAATGACAGTGAAAATGATAGTGATAGTGGGAGTGACAGTGATAGTGACAGTGGCAATGACAATGGAAGAGTATGTGACAACTGGTCTACACTTATGTTTCAATGTGGAAGGACAGGGAAAGGAAATGGTTTGTATCCTTGTTCTAGTTGGATATGGAGAATCAAAGAGTTGGATATTCCTCCATGTTGGATCCTGAGAACTAGGTGGTTGGAGCCACCTTCCAATTGGAGCTGGATAAACTAGGGGGTTGTATCCTCCTTCTGGTTGGAGCCATAGAATTCATGGAGTTGTAGCTTCCTTTAGGCTGGATCCTGTAAATAGGGAGTTGTATCCTCCTTGTAGTTGCAGTTGGAGAATTGGGAAGTTGGTGCTTTATGTGAATTAATTATTGATGTATATAAGAAATAATCATGTTGTTTTCTCCCATTTTGTAATATTCCAGATATAAAATAGTATGCAGAACATAAATAATTATCTAGAAATGGAATATAAACAATGATATAACCATAACAACACCACAATAATACTAAAATAATACCAGAATAACACTAGAAAGAGCACTTTGATTACTAAGAGCAATTCTCACTTGCCTCTTCGAGGGGAAAACCTCCAGTAGAGGATAGATCTATTATAATAATATTGATGACAAAACTTCTCATACTCTCTAATCCTATTTATACTAAATATGTGTATCAAAAGAACAATCTAGAGGAAGACCCTGCTAGAAGAGACAACTTCTATGAGGTCTTCTTACATTTGAATTATTATTCCTTATTGCTAGGCCTTATTAATATTGTCCTTTATTACATGGAAACATATTATTCTACCTATGTGAGGGGTTAGGTCCCTAACATGTATTCCCCCTCAAAAGAAAACTTGTCTTCAAGGCTTGAGATGAGGAAATTGTTGTAGAATGGTAGTTGGTTCCCAAGTGGCATATGCTGGAGATGTATCTTTCCACTGGAATAACACTTCCTTGATGGTTCACTGACACAGACAACCCTCACGTTGGTCCAAAACGGCTTGTGGTTGTAGGCAAATGGATCCTTATTCATCCAACTCAGGAAGGTTAGTTTGAGTTTGGCATTTAGTTCCAATCACATTCTTTAAGAAGTAAAAATGAAAAATGGGATGGAGCTTAGAATGACTAGGAAAATCTAACTAATAAGCCACATGTCCCACATGTTTGAGAATGGTATAAGAACCATAAACTTTGGGTGCTAGTTTCTGACAATGGTCAGCCTTGAGGAAATTTATCTTGTAAGGTTGCAGTCGAAGAAACACGTGATCTCCTTCTTCAAATTGGTGTTCAGAACGACCTTGATGTGCTTGTTTCTTCATGAGATTTTGGGCCATGACCAAAGTATATTTGAGGGTATGGAGAAGATCCTCGTTGTTTCTTCATGCGATTTTGGGCCATGACCAAAGTATATTTGAGGGTATGGAGAAATCCTCTCGAACTGTAAGCGTTTGGTCAACCGCCTGGACCTTCGAGATACCTAGCAAGTATGAGAGAGATGAAGGTGGATTTTGTCCATATACAAATTCAAAAGGAGTCATGTAGGTAGATGTATGGTAAGAATTGTTGTACCACCACTCAACTAGTGGTAACCATTGAGCCCACTGATTTTTCCTTTCCAATGCAAAACACCTCAAATATGTTTTCAAACACTTGTTTACAACTTCAGATTGACCATGAGTATGGGTATGATAATTTATGGTGAGATGAAATTGGGTTCCTTGTAGCTTGTGTAGTTCTTGCCAAAAATTACTGATGAAAGTTGGGTCATTATCAGAAACAATAGAATGAGGCATTCCATGAAGATTGAATACATGATCCATGAAATGTTGAGCCACAATGGAGGTTGTAAGTGGATTTTGAGGAGAACATAAATGAGCATACTTGGAAAGATTATCAACTACCACCATGATGACTAATTTATTTTCCAATTTAGGTAAGGCTACAATAAAATCCATAGAAATATCCAACCAAATAAGAGGTGGAATCGAAAGAGGTTGTAGTGTGCCAGGATATTTGATTGTTTCTCCCTTGTTGAATTGAAAAACATCACATTCAACCATACAATTTTGAATGTTATGTTTCATACCATCCCAGAAAAAAGAGTGTTTGAACCAATCATAGGTTTTGGTAAACCCTGAGTGCCAAACGGTGGATGTAGCATGAAGCTCTAAAAGTATTGTGGATTTAAGTTTTGACCATTTACTTAAATACAAAGTTCCTTTGTATAGAAGCTCATCATTAAGCCAAGATTACCTTGGGGATAGTCGAGAATTGGGCTGCAATTGTTATATCGGAATCCAATATTTTCACATTAATAAAAAAAGTGTCTCTTAGAATTTTACCTGTCTTGAACAGGTCCTCAAATATCCTCAAGTCTTGAGGTAATAGATCCAAGTTTTTCCTAGGAGAAACCTTTCCACGAATTCGTAGAGAAAAACAACCAAAACCCAATGACGTACTATAAGAAATGTGAGGGTTAGGAGAAACATTCTTACCTCTGCTTCGATTATCAAGGCTACCTTGAGCCTGACATAAGGTTGCTACCTCTAGAATGATGCACCTCTTTGTCTCTACCTTCATAATTCCATGTGAAGGTAAGAATGTGTTGGTGTATAGCTGGTATAGCTCATGAGGTGTCATTCCATCCAAAGTGAGGAATAATGGTTCAACTACTATGTTAGTCTAGTGGCAGTCTACCTAGTTGGACTATATACATAAATCGTCCTGGAACTTTAGACATACTTAAACCGCCTCGTTTCCATATGTATTTAGCCTTGTCGATATCCCAATTATCAATTGTACATAATACAAACCCAAAATATAAAAAACATAATAGAAATATTGGTTGGCATGAAGAAAAGAATTCGAAGGGAATGTATTGATTGAATAGTTCAATATTTTTACAAGTAATTCACGATATATTTCCTTGGAGATTGAAAGGATATTATAGTAAATGTTTTATTACCAATAACCCCTTAAATAAAAAAATAATGAGATGAATAAAAATGATAATGAACATATATACCAATATATGTCTAACGATCTTATAGAAAGGTCATAAAACAATTATAAAAGCTTTCGTGGTGACTATATCCATAATTATAAAGATATTGAATCTGAGCTACTGTTAATCAATTATAAGGTAATTATAAGTTACAATTTTGGTCCTTGCCATGCTCTTTCATTAAAAAATTGCATGGACGATCAATAAATAGAAGTTTTTAAAGAGCTAGACTCATATTGTTTAATAAATTTAGCGTTAAGACCTTAGTCATATTTTCCTTTTTTTTTTAGTTATTATGGGGTACATTACATATGGTATTAGCGTTGTAGGTTACAACACTTAGGTCTATGGAATCAATAGGAAAATATAAAGTGTTTGATGACGAATTAACAAACAAATTGTTCATTGTTTCAAATAGATTGTTTCAAAAAATTTCATAACCATGTCTGAATTAAATGGTGAAGAAGAAAGATCTAAAGGAAATGATAATCAACAACTTCATATAAATATAGAACATCGTAGTGAAAGTATATCAAAAACACAAGTTTTGGAAACAATGAGGAATCTAATAGTATAATTACAAACAGTCAACACTAATAATGAGAAACTAAAGAAAGCATATGAACATGAACAAGAAATAAATGGGACATTGTTACAAAGAATAACAACAAAAAAGATCCCCCCAAAAAATTATGGGGATGAAGAAGTCGGTAAAAAATCTTCAAAAGGTTCAAGTAAAGGAATTGAGAAATAAAACTTGTAATGACACCCATATAACTAAAAACAAAATGTCTACAGTGAAGAAATGAAAGATATGGATCATTTAGATGGAGAGTTTAAGAAGATTAAGCCTTCAACTTTTGATGGAGAATCTAGAATTGATGAAAATGCAGAAGCTTGGTTACTGGACATAAAGAAATATTTTCATATTTACAATTACTCTAGTAACATGAACGTAATAATGGCCATCTATAACTTAAAAGGTAAAGCTAGTATATGGTGGCATGAGTTAAAGTTATCCAAATATATAAAGGAAAAGAAAATGGAATGTACAGACTTTATGAAAGAAACAATATTTTTATTAAAGCTATTATGAGAGAAAATCCAAAGAGTTCTATGAACTAAAGTTAGTAGATATGTCTATGGAATATCTAATTATCAAATTTATGGAACTATTGAGGTTTATGCCTTATATCAAGGACAAAAGAGAAAATCCTCATAGGGTTTTAAGTTTATTACCTAATTCATATAAGGACATAATAGAGTTTGATAATCCAAAAACATTGAACAAAGTACTATGAAAGGAAAGAATATGCTATGAATAGTACAAGCAATGATTTGAAAATACAACAGCAAGGAGAGAAAAGAAACAAGAGAAACTCAATCAAAGAAAAAAGGGTTTCAAGCCATCACCATTTTGTAATATGTCCAAAGGAAATCAAGAAAACAAATTCTCTAGGAACTCATCATAGGTACAAGGAAATAAATCAGTTAAGTTGGGATTGAAGAAAATAATTGATAATTCTAGATCTGAACCATTGAAATGTTGGGGATGTGGCGAACCAAATTTATTGAGGAATTTTCCATACATAAATTCTACAAAATAGAACATTCAGAACATACAAGAAGCTTAAAAAACTGGATATATTAGAAAAATTTTCCATAGAATCAATGATCATGTGGATGGAAGACAAGTCGATGACCAATCTACCATTGTGGAAATTGAAGGAAGAGTTCATGCTAGAAATAAATATATTTTAATAGATAATCGAGATAGTTTATGTTCTGTTACCCCATATTTGGTAGACTCAAGCAAGTTGAAAAAGGTAAAACATACTAAATCCTAGTTAGTACATATAGGAACATGTGCAAAGATAAAATTAATTGAATTCATTCATGATTGTAAGATGGATATAAATAGTCAGGATACAAAGGTAAATTTAAATATATTATCTTTAGGATCATATGACATACTTATAGGTATGGATTGGTTAGAGAAGAATAAAGTTGTACTAAATTTTTATGAAAAACAATTTATTTACAATGATGAAAGTGGAATATCAATATCAAGAACAGTGCAAGGAATTAGTAAACTAGTTTTTGTGAGAAAAATATCAACAATGCAATTGAAGAAGTACATTAGTAAAGGATGAAAAATACATTCTATACAAGTAACAAATATGTTATATAAATAAAACAAATCTAGGGTAGAAGAATTTGTTGTCCTTTGAGGAATTGAGGATGTATTTGCAGAAAAAATACCTGAATTATCTCGAAGAGAAATATACTTCTCTAATGATCTACTACCTCAATCTAGACCGGTATGAAATGAACCTTATAGAATGAGTATCCCTGAGTTGAAAGAAATAAAAATTCAAGTACATGAATTATTAGATAAAGGATACATCAGACCAAGTGTTTCACCACGGGGATCACCAATGTTGTTTGTCAAAAAGAAAGATGGAACTCTCTGGTTATGCATTGACTATCATCAACTAAATAAAATGACGATTAAAAGTAAGTACCCTCTGTTATCACTCCAAGAAATCACTCCCTGACTATAAAGGGTGTAATCTTGGTAACTTAATGAATTGTAAAAGGTGGATCAAGTCAGAGAACTTAATCAAGTCTCACTTACTCAAAACATGCATTGACACACTTAGGTGGGCAAGGATTTCAACCACTCTATTTAGAAAGTTAAATAAACGTCGATATGTAGAGAAGACTTATTATGCTAACAGAAATATACATATAAAACATATGAATGACCAGCTATGATAGATAGATACTTATCACACTAGTAGAAACATATATAAGATTGCATAGAATATATGGCTAGACATAACAGGTAAAATACTTGCAGATTCTAGTTTATGGATGTAATGATAAGTTAACAGTTATCATACATTAGACAAACATGAAACAATGAATAAGATATTCGATTACAAGTAGAGATAAGAAACAATATGAAAATCTGAACAATACTAGCAAAAGAAGCATGTGTTACTAATGTACAATGGGAAGTCTGAGATTACAAGTCTAAATATTCTCCAAAGTCGATCATAGTCCTCCAACTGTTTTCCCCCCCTTTACAATATGAAATCAACAGGATTATATATCCTTTACCAACTTAGTTGAGATCCTCAAAAAATGGATCTGATAACCACTTCTCCTATCTTTAGTTTGTGGAGGATATCTATTACAAATTCGAATTTGTGATGTGGCAAGGAAAATAGAGTTATCATAAGCCCCTAAAAATACTCAATCCAATTCGAATTTTGACCTTTTGACCAAAATTTTTGAATTTTGGAAAATTCTGCGCTTTCCACAACTTAGAGCACCCTACACCTGCCTTCCTAGTTGCCGAAAGTGGGAACTTTCGGCATCTTAAAACATATAAAAATTGGATCCTTAGCTGTCGAAAGCTAATTTCTTGGGATTTTTTCCTCATGATTTTAAACCAAATATTCCTTGAAGAGACCACTTTTGAAAAGAGAAGTCTAAAATTATCTTAAAGACACTTATAATCAGAAAGGAAATGTTTCATCTAATGAAAATACCATCAACTAATGACTTGAAATTAGAAAATTTATTTTAGGAGATAACATCTGGCTCCAACTCGGATGGAGACCTTCTTGCGAGGTTTCCAAGAACCATAGATCTAATGCCTTTCCTAGAAAAATTTAAAAATCCATAACTTAGTCTCTAGTGTTCCATTGAACATGGAGTCAGTATTCCATTAGGCATGGAGTCATCCATATCACCTCTTTCTGAAAATATTTCACGACCTGTATGGATGACCTCTGTACATGTTCTAGACTGTCTTTATTCACACAAAGTAACTACTACATCTGCTATGAAGTGGAAGAAAATGAATTTTCAAGCAACAAGCTTATTTCCTACCCTACTCTACCCTAACAAGCTTGTAATTTGGTTAGGTAAAGGTTGATTTCCGTAGCAACCAGCCAAGCAATTTTAATACTGAAATGATCTCATCATTCTTTCTGATCAATAACTGATGTTTGAAATGCAACAACAGTAATAAAAAGTCATTCACAAAACCAAAATCAACAGGAAACATGTGCAAACTAAAGAAGTCTGAAACTTTCAACTTTTCTGAAATGTATAATTCTGTGAAGGCTGGCACTGGATCTTTGAAACTAGGATCAGACACCTGCTGATCTTCGGGAAACAGTTGCACCTCAATGACTGCTTCTCTGCCAAAATATTTATGACTTTCTTGTTCTTTTATGACTACCTTGTGATCATCACGGACTATGACCTCCTCTTCATAATAGTGCTCAGAGGATGATGATAGATCAATGTTTAAATAACAAATATTTTGATCATATCTAAAAATGTAGTTGTCTATACAATCATTAGTTATCATAGGTTCAACTGGATTTGCAAACTGATCATAAAATTTACATGAATACGTGTCTATGGAATGCTCTGCAAATGTTGAAAAATCTGATTCACAATCTGAAATAAATTTACCTGCTTGATGCTTTTCCAACTTTGTTTCATAGTCATAATCTCGTTCTCATGTATGCATTCTCCTCTATCATATTCCTCAGACTTTGATTTATCACTCTGATGTAATGACTTATTACATTTATCTTTGGAGTACTCTGCAACTATTAAAGAATCCAGATCTGAATCTAAAATAGACTCACATGCTTGCTGCTGTGCCAAAACTGCATCACATTCATTATCTTCATGTTCAAATTCTGAAACACACTCACATTCTATTGATTCAAGTACATGCAAATTTTCAAAATCAAACTACTTTCTGATCCTCCTGGAAGCATAGATGTTTTCCTCCACCTCTCGAGCATCTTCAAAGAAACTGCTTAATGATGAAGATTTCCTTTCTAGCAAAAGAAGGGAAAGTTTTGAATGCAATCCCATAACATAATATATCATGGCATTTTTTTCTATGGGCCTGATCTCCAAAGGCATACCATGGTAGATGCTGCAAAATATTCAGTTGAAAATAGGCAAAGTCATAGATGATTTTAGGGGCGAAATTTCGCTCATGGGTGAAATTAAGGGGCCTCTAATTTTTTATTGGGCGAATTTTTTGTATTAGAGTGATTTTTTTAAACTTATTTTATTAGCCTATAATTTATTTTAAGGTAAAAATCGTGTACAAGGTTAGCCCATGTTTTTAGGAGGGATAGAGGAAAACAAGTTATATTTAGCCCCTGAAATTTGGAGGAACAAGCTTCCATTAGCCAAATTTCTAGAAATATGGGAATTTATGATAGCTTCTTCGCCCTGCCATTTGGTAAAATC
>ML793310.1:44040-59141 GCA_009831015.1 Picea engelmannii | reverse complement strand
CATAACTCATACCATTACCCATCAAACAAACTTGGGTCCATTACCCAAACCTGGGGTCTCCAACTTCTCACGGCCATAACTCTCTAACCGTGAGGAATTATGTGACATTCCACATACCACCGGCAATGAAATGACAAGAAATATCCATCTAAGATATTTTCCTTGACAAATTCACTTTCCTTCATCTCATTATTCCATAATTAAGCATGGGTTATCTTACTCCACAAAGCGTCTTCCCGTGAGGGCTTTCACCATAAGGGGACCACTTTGGAGTTCATCCATATTTACTTCTTATCAACCATGACAAACAATAATGAGTCATATTTACATCAAGCACTATTGGTTCCATTACCCAAAACTTTGTGCTACGGGTCTTTCTTCAAGGGTTGACATCAATGACAACCAACCTTAATCAAAATTTGTAGTAATCCCATTTGGACTTATTAATGGACTGACAACTTTTATGTTCCTAATGAATATTATAGTCAACCAATACTTCGATAAATTTGCGTCGATATTTATTGATGATATACTAATCTATCTAAATCTAGAAGAAAATCATGAAAAATAGTTGAAAATAGTATTACAAACTGTAAGGAAGAGTACGTTATATGCTAAGTTCGACAAATGTGACTTTTATCAAAGAAAAATAAAATATATAGGACATGTAATATCAGAAGATGGAATTGCAGTAGATCCTGAAAGTATTAAGCTAATATGGAATGGTATCTATCTAAGAACGTAGCATAAATATGATCATTCATTGGAATTATAGGTTATTATAATGATTTATTGAGGGATTTTCCAAAATTTCTTATCCCATTACATCGCTGTAGAAAAAAAGGAGAAAAAATTGTTTGGTCTAAAAAATATCATGATAGTTTCGATAAACTGAAATGATTACTAACCACTACATGTATCCTTAACTTAGTTTATCCTTAGAAATATTTTACAGTTTGTGTAGATGCAAGTAATGAAGGATTAGGAGGAGTATTATCGCAAGATGGTGATCTGATTGGAGGGTGCACTAAGAAAGGGAGACTCAATTTAATAGAGGTTGCATTTCTTTTGTAGAGGGCACATTCAATACCAATGAATTCAATGAGAGAGAGGTGCCCCTTCCCTTTCTAATTAGAATTACTCCAAAAAACTCCCCTATACAAAACTAAAATGAAGGGGAGAATAGAGGAGGGTGCAATGGTATAACCAATGATCATTTCCTTCACAAACACCCATGCAACACTCAACACATGATCACAATATAGGGTGCACCAGTTCCTTGGTGCACAATGATATCAAACACTCACACAAAAAAAAAATATTACATGCTCAAAAAGAGATACGAGAAGATTTGAAAGAACTTCATCAAATGTATTAGAAACAAACATCCCCTTTAATAATGCAAGTAGTCTTCTTACAAAAGTAATAGCTGCTTTTATTTTCGGTGACTCTCTGGGGAGAAAATTTTCCTACAGCAAAGAACTAATGCAAACTAACTAATAATTTATTTAGACACATCCTTTCTTACTATACTAGCAAAGGATTTATTACAAATATATTAAATGACTAGCACTGGCATAGATCATAAATTAACATAGTACATTATTTTGGAATGCCTTGCATCCTAGAATGGTGAGATCATATTACAATAGAAGTTTGTACTAGCTAGCCAAGGAATGGGGATGCCCTTATTGGTGGCCCAATTCCTCCCTATTTATATCCAAAAGAATCCCTGCTTCCGCCATCTACTGAGGTAACTATCGTTGCTCGACTATCATGCACTTGGCATGTCACTCGAGTTTGGCATTTTTTACCGACCATGTATGAAACATGATGTTGTTTGGCATGCTTTGGTGTTACTTTCAAGGAAGTTGCAACTCGATTGTGTGTCTGTGATAAATTATGAATGCCACTATGTTTAGCCTATTGTTCTCGATATTGATGTGTTGATCATGACGTAGTGAAAATGAGAGGCATCTATGTGGGAGCCAAAGACTGAAATCCAAGTTAGACCTCGAAAGGTAAAAAGTCATTGGAAGAGTGCATGGCCTTGTTGTAAGGGAACCACTTTTTCAAGTCCTTCATTATGAGGTAGAATTATTTGGTCTAGTGGCGGTACTTAAATTTGGCTGTGGACAGGGTCTCGGAGTGGTAAGTCCCTAGGTGACCTCCATGTTTACGGATTGCTCCAATAAAAAATTGAGAGGAAATCCAGGGTAAGGGATAGTGATATTTAATTGTGCCTTGGGTGAGGGCGTGGTAAGAGGTAACTAGAGGATGTTCAGTAGTTTCTTGGGTAACTGTAACAACCCTAGTTAAATAATTGATTAAGGTTTATTAAGTTTGATTAATTAAATAATTAACGGTCCTAATGTATATTAGTTAAATAATGATTATTTATTAATAATATTAATGAATGAATGAATTATTTATTTATTGTTTAATGTATATTGAGTAATTAATTAATTAATTAATCAACTCATTTAATGTTTGGGTAATGAATTAAAGTTTAATAAATTTTAAATTAATTAATAGAAAACTTAACGTATTGGAGGGATAAGGCATTGAATGGAGGGATAAGGTATTAAATGGAGGGATAAAGTGGATGAAATTGAATGAAGGGAGGAGGCATTGAATGGGAGGAGGATATGAGGGGGCATAGGCATTGGAGAGAGGAACTTTTGATTTTAGGGGAGGAAGGAAGCAATATTTTTATTAAGGGATTGTATTTTTCTGTTTTGGCATTTGGGGGTGGACTGTTATAGGGGAGGATTGGTTGCTAGGAATTTTGGGCTCGGGGGCCAAGAATCCTCACAAAATTCTAGAGCTAGGGAGCTGAATAGGCTCTGTTCCTAGCTGGCAGGGAGGAAATATTCAGTTTTGGACAGAGTTTGGGCAGAGCAGCTTGATCAGAGTTCCAGCTTTAGCTTGGACCGATAGAGTTGGAGAAATAACATCAGTTAGAGGTATGTATTTTCAATATTGTGTTGTGTTAGGTGGTTATCATCATGTTGTTGAATACGCTTATATGTTGAATAATGAAATTTCTTATACATTGAAAGAAATTTTATGTTTAAATTTATGAATTTTATTAGGCTTTGTTAAATAGAGCTTTACACATGGTATCAGAGCCCGGTTTCAAAACTGAAACCTGGGCTTCACCACCCACAACATTGGGATTTTGTCTTTGTGTCAACATGGTCTGCAACCAATTTGGGTTGTTAAATCTAAAAACCAGCTGAACATGATTGTATTGAGTTGGAAAGCAACGGGGCATGAAATTGAAAAAAAAATACATCCAAATGGGTCGAATAGAAGTATACTAGCCTTGCTTATAGCTATGTTTGTCAATATATCTGTGAAACAAACATACAATAATAAGTAAGCAAAAGCATTAAACAATAGGGAAATGAAATTTTGTGTGAACATAGCCACATGATAATTTCACTCCCATTCCATTACAACCACAAAAAAAAATGTCATGTGAGTGAAAGGTCAAAGACAATAAAAAGAGACCCATTTCCTTGACTGAAATTTATCGTTGATTTCCATATCTTCCTGAACCATTTGCTAACATTCCTGACACACTTTGTTATCAAGTTTTTTTGTTCATATTGCATTCTTATATCTCTTTTCTTTTAAGATTTTCCTTCTTTATGGTGTACTTTAGTTTATGCACATTTAATACAACTCTTTAGTAATTCTCCAGACAAAAAGATCTTGGATCATGTTGGTATCAGAGCGGTCGTCTTTGACTTGAATTGTTGAGTATGAATGCTTACTAGGGCCAAGCATAAGCATGGTGAAGTAACTCTTACGAATTTCAATCCCGAAATTGGTCATGCATCTCGAAGGAAGAAAATGGTAGAAGAGGAAAGGTATGATGAAAAAGAGAAAAACTTTTAGATGGTTTTCTATTGCATGTAATAAATGGTCGAACAAATGTATGGAGATTACGATAATAGGATGAAGAAAAAAGAGAAGAAAAAGGAAGCACATGTAGATGTTGATGCTTCAGTAAACAAAGGGGTTGGATGAGATCCTCCTCAGCCTCCAGGTTCACCTTCAAGTTCTAGTTCTTCTTCCTTTGCGAATTCTCATCATTCTCATCATTATAGCCACTAAGCCTCTTTTAATAAACCATTATTAAATCTTGATGTAAAATTTTATTTACCTATGTTTAATGGAGATGTTAATCCTGAAAATCTAGATAGTTGGATGTGACAGGTTGAAGTATATTTATGTGTTCAACATATTGATGAAGAGGAAGTTAAAATGAAATTGGCTTATGTTATGTTGGAAGGCACCACTCTCGTATGGTGGGAGAGAAAGATTCCGGACAAGAGTAAGTGTGGTAATATTCTTTCCTCATGGTCGGAATTTAAATCAAAGATAAGGAAGCAGTTATATCTGTTAGGGTATTCACATAAAGAGATGATGGAATGGAAAACTTGAAGGAAAAGTAAAGGTCAAAATGTACAAAGTTTCATAGAAGAATTTAGAATAAATCTCTTGCATTGAACATTCCTTTAGATTCTTATCAAACTTTAATGAAGTATATTGGCACACTTCAAAGTTATATTTGTCATACTTTACTCTTGTTTAACCCCACTTGTCTTGATGAAGGTTCTGTGCAATCCACTCACTTTAACAATAGGGACAAACATGTTCAAGAAGATCCCATGAAGAAACCTTCCAATCTCTCACATAAACCTCTCAAGAAGTTTAAAAGGAAGGAAAAGAAGATTGCGACAAGGATGAGAGAAGGAGGAAAGCCATCTTCCACTCATTTCAAGAAAAGTGGCCATGATTATTAACACTGTTGGAAACTGCATCCAGAGAAGAGACCGAAACAATTCAATTGAAAGGAGAAGGAAAAAACCGTTGTTATAGTGCAACAAGTTCTTGGTTCTAATTTAGGAGATGAAGGAAATATCCCAGTAGTTGGAGTACAAGGTAAATATTCCCTTCATTCTAATTCAATTTCCAATAATGAGTCTCATGAAGATGAACAAAAGAAGAATGAGTTATTTCATATATGAGTTGTATATAAAGATACTAAGATAGATACATTATTTGATCTGGGATCCCATGTAAACTTAATATATGAAGCACTTGTCAAGAAGATGGGTCTTGTAACAAAACCACATCCAAATCCTTATCCTCTTGGTTGGGTATGTGATAAAGAAAAACTTAATGTCACCAAACAATGTAGGGTCAGATTTTCTATTGCTTCAAAGTTGATTGATGAAGTGGATTTGGATGTTGTACCATTGCATATATGTGGCATAGTGTTGGGAAGCCCTTATATTTATGATAGAAAATAAGTCTTTTTTTTTCATGAGAACAAATACCACCTTACTAAGGGGGGAGTGGAATATATTGTTAGATCTCACAACATGAGGGTAAATACAACACCTGTTAGTGCAGGGAAAATGAAAAAAATTATTAAAACTAATAAGAGATATGTACTCATGGTTGTAAGAGAGAAAGATATCAGGACATTCAATAGTTTTCAAGGATGTAATCCATCTCATAAAAATGAATTAATTGATAATGTTTCTAAGTATGATGATATTTTTCAGGATCTGGATGGATTTCCTCCTAGAGGGAAATCCAACATGAGATACATCTTCAACAAGATTCTCCTCTTCCTAATGTGAGCATTTACAGGATGCCAGTTGTGGAGATAGAAAATATCAAGAAGCAGTACAAGGATTATTGGATCAAGGGGTCATAAATCCCATTTCATCTCTTTGTGGTTCTCCGATCGTGATGGTGCCAAAGAAAGATGGTACGTGGCGAATGTGTATCGATTACCGAGCCTTGAATAAAATCATGGTGAAAAATCGATACCCTCTTCCTCGTATAGATGATTTACTTGATCAATTGAAGAATGTTGTTTATTTCACTAAGTTGGATTTGCACAGTGGATATAATCAAATCAGGGTCGCAGAGCAAGATGCATGGAAGACTTCCTTTAAAACCAGACATGGATTGTTTGAGTGGTTAGTTATGTCAGTTGGGATTTGTAATGCTTCGACAAAATTCATGCATGTCATGAAAGAGGTATTCAGGCCTTTCCTAGATGACTTTGTGATTGTGTATTTAGACGACATTCTTATTTTTAGTGGGACTTTCGATGAACATGTAAGGCATGTAAAGCAGGTATTGGATACTTTTCAAAGGGAAAATTGGTATGTGAAAATTTCTAAATGTGAATTTATAAAGACAACACTTGTATACTTAGGTCATATTGTAGGAGGAGGACAATTGAAAATTGATCCTTCCAAAATTGATGTAATTATAAATTGGCCTAAGCCAAAGAGTGTAACCGAAGCCCGAAGCTTCCTAGGTGAAATCTAGTATTGGAGGAGATTCATTCCCAACTTATCCTTTATAGAAGATCCATTGCATGCCTTAACCAGTGTGAAGAACACTTTTCAGTGGGAAGGAAAGCCTATATGTTCCCACTCTAAAACTTTTAACCAATCTATTTTTAACTATCCTACATATGATAAAGAGTTGTATGAATTAATTCAAAGCGTAAAAAAATGGAAGCAATACCTTTTAGGGAAGGAAACAATCATACATACAGATCACCAACCCTTACAATATCTCCAAGCACATACCAAACTACAACAATCTTGACACGATAGATGGATGGGCTTTCTAGAACAATTTCATTTCATAATCAAGTACAAGAACGATACAAGTAACAAGGTAGCTGAGATGCTTTATAGACATCCTAATGTTGCTTCTATTATTTTGAAGAATGCTTATTTATATCATGATAGCTATGTAGAACAACATGCCATTGATGAATATTTTAAAGAAGTATATGAGAAGCTAACCCATGGTGCACAGGTAGAGAACTATTGTCTGCAGGGAAAAATACTCTACCATCTTGGAAATATATGTATTCCTACAAGTGAATGAGTCCATGTAATACGAGAAGCATGCACTTCTCTTATGTTTGGGAATTTTTGGGTAGGGAAAACTATGGCTAATTTGCAGAGGTTTTGTTACTGGCCTCAAATGAAAGAAATTGTAACTAAATTTGTAAAGGGGTGTCTAATTTGTTCTACCTGTAAGCCCAATAATAAAAAACTGGGGCTATACTGAACACTTCATGTTCCATCCCATCCATGGGAAAGAATTTCCATGTATTTTGTAGGGGGTTTACCAATGAACAAAGGGAATCATGACTATTTGTATGTTGTAGTGGACTAGATTTTGGAGAATTATGGATACCAAATTGAAGAGGAGCATTGCTTTCCATCCACATATTGATGGACAGATAGAGGTGATAAACAAAAAAATGGTACTTTTACTTCGAGGCTAATGCAACAAGAATCCGAAGCTATGTGATGAACATATATCCTATGTACAACATGATTATAATTGAGCTTTACATTCATCCACTCAGAGTTCACCTTTTGAGACATGTTTTGGCTATATAACCAAGGTTTCTTTAGACTTAATGTATGGAACAAATGTTGATGTGAATGAAGAACGAACAGAAGACAGATCCCACAAGTTCATACAAAGGATCCAATAGATACACAAAGAAGTAAGGAAGCAATTGGAGAAAAGTCAAGCACAATATAAAGCTCGACATGAAAAGCATAGCGTTGATCATTAGTTCCAGGTTGGAGACTAGGTATGGCTTCACATCATCAAGGAATGATTGCAGGGTGAAGGAAAGAAACTCAAACACATCTAATATGGACCCTTCACTATCTTGGAGGAAAGAAGAACTAATCCTTTTTGTTTATATCTTCCACCGTATATGCATAGTTACTCTGTTGTGAACATAGAGAACTTGAAACTTTTTGAGCCTCCCATGATCATGAATTGGGATGAGGAAGTTTCAATACCTTCATTTGATCAGTTTGGACCTTAGTACTTGGATGAGTTACAGGAAAATATCATCTTGGACAGAAGAACAAGGACTGAACGTAGGGGTGATGTTGATTATATTCAAGTAGGCTTAAAGGGAACACATACAAGAAAGACAAGGTGAATTGAAAAGGATAAAGTGAGGGGAATATTCCCTCACTTACCTATTGATTGATGAAATATTTTAGTGGTCCAAAAAGCTCTCAGTGGGAAGGTGTGATCCAAAGAAGGCTAAAAACAACTTGGAACTCACAGAGGCAATTCAGGACGCTTAGAATGGATTCAAAAGACAAAGAAAGGGAAAAAATTCAAAGTTCTCAAAACTCAGTCAAAACAACATGATCGGGAAGAGCGCATCACAATATTTCTAACGGTGCAAACGAATCATCAAATAGAGTTACAGATGAGTCAACACTAGTCAACAGGGATGAGTCAACACTAGTCAACAGGGATGAGTCAACATCCATACTACTAATGTCATCATCAGTATGGATGACGTCATCGTCCGTACAACTTATGTTGCAAGCCCAAAGGGAGGCACGTATCATGATGACATGGAAGCATCAGAGGATTACATGTGTCACTAATTTTTGGAATTTTTGGGCCAACATGTGGACCAATGGAAATGTGCCATGTGCTAGTTCGTACATGAGACATGGAATACATACAATACATGGCAGGATAATGTGGCCTCCTCACAACACGTGGCAGGATGATGTGACAGAGAGGTGACGTGGCAGGGTGACTGTACAAGGAGGTGACGTGGCCCAATTTTTGGTTTCCATGTGGCCTAGTCCTGGGTTGCCAAGTGGTAGTGGACAAATTCCCAATGACACCCAACAACCGAAAATTTAAAAAAATATATATTAAATATACCAACAAATCTGGCGGCAGTTCCGCCATATTGGCGACATATTCCACTGGACCACTAAACTTAGAAATCCTCCTAAACCTCCTCCAAATGGTTGTAACCATATGATAAAATGGGAGGCCCGTGGGTTCGACCTCGAGACCTACTCCTAACTAATTTATTAAAATAGACACTGCCAACCAACGCGCCAACAGACCCTATAATTCATAACCTCCCACATTATATTATAAAAAGAGGTAATGGTAGTGTAGGAAGGAGATACCAAGGAGCGACCGTACAGAAAATTCATGCATTTAGAGAAATTTTTCCAGTCAGTAATTGCAGATGCACGCACAAAAACCGAGGAGAGATTTTTCTTGGGTCCGAAAGTGCCAAACTCGGATCGAGGCATGGAGATAGTCATTTTTAGGTAATTCGACGCCACAAACGCACTGATGATTTTTTTTTACTGATTTGAGCAAATCTTCTGTAGCATAGCTCCAGAATGAGGTATACTTATGTATTTTTCCCAGTTCTTTTGTGGAGTTAATAAAAAGGCCTACCGATTTGAGAGAAGGACTCGAAGATGTAGTCCACCAGGGATGAACTCCGTTATCAAGTTTTTTCTTTCATATTTCATGCTTCTGTCTCTTTCCTTTTGAGATTTTAGTTCTTTATGGTGTATTTTAGTTTATGGTCATTTAATAAAACTCTTTAATAAGTCAATGGACGAAAAGTGCTTGTATCATCAGGCTATAGAATAAATACATCCACCTCCTCCACCACCGATAAACAACCTGCACCAACCAATAAAGAAATTTAGTTGAATATAAACGTATCAATCATGATGGGAAAGATGAACATGTCAATAACTATAGTTGAGATGTGCAAGATACCATATGTGAGAAGAGAAGTTATGAAGGAATTGAAGGTACTCGTCGAGGGAGAAGATCATGCTGTTATCCTAAACACCATATATTATAGGTGGAAAAGAGATGAAAACCCCCCTTTCTATATTTCACTGGGTGTGGATAGTCTCTAATTCAATAATTGTATGTTGGATACTGGGGCTTCAATGAACATAATGTCTTTGAATTTCATGGAACAACTTGGTTTGAAGACAAGCCAACCATATTGAAATGTGTGCCACATTGATTTGAAGAAGGTTAAAGTGTATGGTATTATAGAAGATGTGGAAATATGTATACATAATTTCCCCCACATCATCCTCATAATGAACATATCGGTGATTGATGTTCCATATTCTTGGTTTATTCTTTTTTCTAGGAGTTAGGTTGTCACCCTAGGATGTTTTCTTAGCATGTCTCTCACTCATGAAAACATTCCCATGGGATATGATACCTTCAATATTCTATATAGATGAAAGGCAGTGAAGAAACATGCCATGGATATCAACCACCCTGATTATCATAGTGATTGTGAGTTTGATGTGCATCCGTAGATCATCGAATATGATCGACAATATTTTCTTTTTCTACAAAACGATTATATACATGCATTGCTCCCGAGGATAGATGAGTAGAATTAAAATCTTGCAAAGTTTCAAGGAAAGGAGCTAGGATCTATCACGATACTCAACAAAGATGAAGCTATGAAAGATAAATAGCGAGAATAGGATATCAAAGACATGGTTAAGGAAAAACCACCTTCACAACCCTACAGTGAAAAAAGATGTTACATAAAATTCAATGAAGTAATTATTGGACTCATGTGGGAAAAGAAAAGGGGTGAACCCAAGTATGATATGAGGAATGATGTATTATCGATTGGACCTTATATTGTCAAGAAGAATTATGAAAAGGGAAAATACTACTTGTTTTCCATGGATGGGAGAAAGATGTCATTACCAATTGATGGGTTTCTTCTCTGACCCTATGTACAAGGAACCAAAAATTTTTAGGGCCCAAGCCCCAACTAAGTAGGTAGGTCATTTTCTTTTCCTTTTATTTGCATTTCGCTTGGTAATGATAGTTTATTTTCATTCAATCATGTGTTGCATGTCAAATATTATTTTTCATTTCTCTCTACTTGCATTGTTGCATAGTTTCTTTGCATCATTTGATTTTCTCATATAATAAGTTATTATAAAGTTTTGAAAAAATGTAAAATTTTATTTTAAAATATTATTTGAAATTTAATATTTTTTATCATATGCACAAAGGGTGAGTGAGCCACCCTAGATTTCATATTTTGTTTTCTTAGTGTGTGTAGGAGCATGTCTTACTAGGATATGTCGAGGTTCTCATGCACTCTACAAAAATCACATGTCTCTGAGTATCAGCCAAATGTTATCACCCATTCCTAGGGATAACTAAGGAGATGATGTCTCTATTACCTAAGGTTATAGACATGGAGTACCAAGAGGCATCCCATCACATAGAGCCCTTCATTCACTATACATCACCATTTGATGATGGAAAAAAAATCCACCACACTTGGCTTGGATCATAGAGGACAATGGGTATTTCTTGACGAGGTAACATGTACGGTATTGTGGTAAGTGTTGTTCAAATAATTCAATAATTTGAACATGTTGCAAAAATTCATTTTCTTGATTTTGATAACATTTCATTGGAAATTATGCACTTTTCCCTATTTCACCTTGGTTAGTATTATGATTTCCAAGTAAGTGGCCACCCTTGGGGAAATTGTTTCTACACGGGGGTCAACCTGAAAGTTAATCATACCATTCCCACTAGGGATAATTTTAATAATGGAAATTTATATTAAAATGTAGAAACCTGGGCTAATCTTACTAGTCCTTAATATGAAAAATGTAAAATGTTTTGTGATAGTTCGGTAAAAATATTCAAATTTCTAAGGATTTCATATAGTTTTTATAAACTTTTGGTGATTTTTAAGCTAAAATAATTTTATTGTATGGAATTTGGGATATTGTTTTTTACAAAAAATGGAAATTGGAGAATCGTTTTTTGGGAAAACCATGGAAAATTAGCCTATTTGTGAAATTTATCCCTTAAAATCATCTATGATTCCCACTCATACTTACCACATGCCACTTCTTCCCCTTTGCTTCCCAATACTTTAGGTCTGCAATCTTAGTAACCCAAGAAGGGCATGTACCTCGTTTCATGGGAAGAAGGGGCTTAAACCCTGAGGATAAATGTAGATGGAAAAAATTAAAATCCAAATCAGAACCTTCTAGATGCTCTCGCAAGAGGTCTTGAGAACAATGAAATGTTTCTCTTAAAAAATTGGAAGACCTGCAAAATAAAACTCACATTATATAGATGCCCCTTTTCACTAGTACATATGACCAAATTTGCAACGGTTTTTTGTTGATATTGCCACACATATTCGTCACCATTTCCACGAAAGTCGAGTTTTTTTTTCACCGCTCTATCGACGATCCAGGTGTGCATGGAAACATCAATGAAATTATCTCTCCACGTGTCACCACGGTCAAGTTCAGTTAACCCTTTGCATCATCACAATTCTAACGAAATATCGTCTCAAGTACAATGAACAACTGTGGCAATTACGATGAAATCTCATTGCAATTGCGACGAATTTTTTTGACAAGTCAAAAAAATACGACGCAGATGTTGTATGTGTGACGAAAAACCGTGGCAACTTGTGATGAATACTCGTGGAGATAGCGACGAAATTGATTCATCAAGACCAAAGTTATGACGAAGATGTTGTATGTGCGAGGAAAAACTGTGGCAAATTGGGATGAAAGTTTGTTGCTATTGCCACGGTGGTCAAAATGCAATTTTTTTTCTGAAAAACTATCGTGGATATTGCGACGACAGCATTAAGTTTTTAAAAAAAAATTACATGAGATATGGTATTACCATATTACATTGTAATATGGTATACCATATTACAATGTAATATGGCATTACCATATTACAATGTAATATGCTAATGCCATATTACAATGTAATATGGGATTACCATATTACATTATAATATGGTAATGCCATATTAACCCACAATTAATTGCAAGTCAACATGAAGAAATATGAGCTTGCAAAAGAATTATTGTTTTGTATGGATTTTGTAGTTAGAGGATGAAAATTTTGTATTGACCTAAGAAATATAAAATTCGTTGTAAATTGGTTGATCCAAGATAATTTAATTGAACCAAGGTAATTCACGGGGTTAGAAATTTATTTAGGAATGAAATATCTATTCAATGCACATTATAAAAGGCAAGTATAACCTTTCAATTCATTACAATTGAAAACCAAGTAACTAAAGCTTTGACATGAAAGAATTGTAATGCATCAATATATTTTTTTTTTCAATAAAAAAGGGGAGGGCCCTGCTATAATATATTATCCAAAATCTGTATCAGAATGTACATGGTCAAGAGTCTAAGTCGTCCAAAATGCTGCCGGAAACCGGAAACCAGCATTGATATATGTCAAAAACAGCTATAATCTATTGGCACCTGTCCTGCCCGAAGGAAACCGGGATAGGTGCCTAAAGTCTAAAGACATGTAAAACAGTAACATAAAGCTAAAAACCATAAAACATGAAAATCCTAGGTGGTTGGTGACCTGTCATCTTCGTTGGTCTTCCACGTGGAGCCGGCCGGGATGGCGAAAGACTGCGCACAAAGTGGACATTTGCGTCGAGCTGGAGCGCCTGAATAGGCATCGAGGAGCACGTCCAGGTGTTGTCCCATGACGAGTGCACGGTGCTCCAGGTCAGCCATGTGGCCTCGGAGCTCAAACACCAAGGACAGGTGCTCCTCGCGTAGGAGAAATCCCTGCATGTCACCACCTGCGTCGGGCATCCTGTCGTCCTGCCAACTGCTCCTTTCATCCATTTGCTTCTCGTCATCCTGCGCACCTCCAGCATCAGCCGTAGTCTCCATGTCCTGCCAGGGAAACTCTCCCTCAACCATGCAACCAGGAGAATCGACGTCCACCTTCAGCATGTGATTTCCATCCCCACTGCAAGACTCTGTCACTCTGTCGCTCGACATTTCCATTGTCGTCAGGTCCGCCAACGTCAGGTCCTCCTCGACAATGCAGGCCGGGTACAATTGCTCGGTGCTATCCTCCAATTTGACAGTGTCCAGACTGCTGCATCCAATTTGCTTCTCAGCGATGGTGGAGAGCAGAGCCTTCTCCTCGGCTCGAGCCCTCTGTCTCAGCATAGAAGTGGCCATGACCAGAGCGCGCTCAAGTTGTTCTCTGCGCTTTCGCTGCTCCTTACGGGCGTACCAAGCTGAGCCCCGTCGTGGCACACCCCGTTTCCTTGGCATGCTGCAATTCTCCACCAAATGAAACCAAATGAAAACGTAATCACCAACAACAATTCTCCACCAAAGGATGGTGTGCCAGGGCGCAAGGAGCTCTGAGCAACACCAGCGTCTCCAAACACAGAGCAGAGCCAAGGGCGAAGCGAGAGAAAACCAATAATCCGACCACATATCCCCATGACCACCTTTAGCATTGCACTCGCCGAGTTCGTAAATGCTCGCTCGCTCGAGGAGTCCTCCCATTGCAGTGCGTTTATGTCGAGCCTGCATCCGTAATACTGGTATTAAGGGGAGGGCCTTCCGCATTTAAGCCCTGACTTAAATCGCAGCCAGGTGGCACGCTTGCTCCAGCTGTCACCCCATACGGGGCTAAATTTGAAGGACATGGGGGTGGGCTTTGATCCACTTATGTGTGCACGGGTCATGATACCATTTAATATGGTATCTCTGGGTGCAACCACACGTTCGAACACTACCTCAAGGTGTCCCCATGGCTCCAGGTAAAGCCCTCACGAGAATTGAACCTTGCCCAATGATGAAAAACTCCTCGCTTTCCACCATTGGATCCAACCCCTTTGGGCTGCATCAATATTAAATCTAATGAAACTTGCAATTTCATTTGAAATCAAAGCAAATTTCGCATGATACATAATGGCGGAACCTTTGATACAAAGAATGAGTTGGATACCACAACACTTGAAACTTTTGTTGGTGAAATCATAATATACCCCAAATAAGATAAGGAATTGTACATCATAGTTTAGGCATTGAAGTATGATAAATATGATAAATATATACATTTGTTTAGGCATTGAAGTAGCCTGCAACATTTTGAAGTATAGGCATTGAAGTATAGGCATTGAATTATCCTGCAACATTTTGATTCAGTAATCAAGCTGTATTATAAATATATACAAAACCACATGGTCAATTTTCTTTAAGACCCCTTTGTTTTTATTTGACCATAGCTCTAAAGTTAAACTCTTATGTACTTGAAGAATATAAGGGATTACCTACATCTAGCTCAAATTTTGGCAAATGGTTAAAACCTTACAAAACTTGTATATATATGCAAGTCTCACGTCTTTG
>ML793310.1:33091-43716 GCA_009831015.1 Picea engelmannii | reverse complement strand
GAATAAAAACTATTTGCTTGAATTGGTCACCATATATGGGAAAATATTCCAATGTTTATGTGGATCATTTGAAGTTGTCTATGCCATCCTCATTAGAAGGAGAATTTAATGAAGAGACATTGAGTCCCAAAGTTGATAGGGATAATCAACTTGAAAGGGAAAAGGTCTACTCCTAGTTGAATTCATATATTTGTACTGATGTCATATAGGCTCATGCAAGCCACAAAAAATTCATATTGTATGAATTTGGTAAGTGGAAATTTATTACCCACAAGGAGTAATGGTAAACCGAAGGGTTCATGTGTTGAAAGGTAGAAATATCGTTAGGTTTGTAAAGTAATTTTTTGAACCTATGAAGACACCATCAATAAAAAGGTTGTGATTTATAAAAAGGTTTTAAAATCTCTTTCATCACCTATGTATAAGCTATTGGTAAAATTTCTTCTATGTTCTAAATGATTTGGGAAATAATGGCTCTTAACACCTTGAAGAATTGGAAACTCTTATGAACCTAAAGGGATGTTATGACATTGACTCATATATTCTTGTAAAAACATAATCTTATTTGATGCCTCGATAATTTAGGCATAGTGTATATAAGGGCTAGTTATCAACTCCTTCCTTGATAATAATAAGAGGAATATTACTAATATAATAGGAAGAGACTTGTGGATGTCACTTGCACAATTGTTGGAGCATACAAAAAGGACAATAATAATGAGGTCCAAAATTTTGGGTACATCATGAATATGTTCAATATACAGGGGGTAGACTAATACATACTTTCATTTCCAAGAATGAGCAATGAGCTTGAAACAACATGTTTAGCTAGATACCTACATCACAGAGGTTGGCATCTTACCACAAGTGAGGTAGGGTTAGCAACATGATCTCTTATGGAGAGGATGGAGGATAGATAAAAAGGTAAATATGGGAGGTTGTGGTGTTATGGTAGTTCTAACAAAGGCAAGAGAAAGAAGTTGTTGACACTGGCATGACAATGGAAAAAGGCGTGAGTTGAAATAAACTAACTAAGAGTGAACATGAGAGAGAGAGGAAACACACTCTAATAAAAGGTTATCACAAGAATAAATGTAGCATATGGAAACTTGGAGGTAAGGTGAGCATAACAAATGACATTCATTGTTCTAGGATTTCTGTAGTCATTAAGGCACCATACACTAGTCAAGGACATAACATGAGTCCCATGTGATATACGATAATCTAGAGAGTGTGAGCATAATAGGAATCATAACCTAGTAATATAGAGTCATCAAAAGCACAAAAACAACACATGATAGCCTAGATATAGTGCAATAATGAGAGGTGGCATGCATCAATGGGGTATTTTATGCAAGCATAGGAAGCGACATGCATCAACCTAAGTTCAATGTAAGTGTAGAGGTGAAAAATACCAATGCTACCAGTGGAGGAGAGAGGATCAAAGGAAGATATGATGTCACCATTGGGAGGGGATCCATAGTTGCAAGCTATGGAATGTGACCATAAAGGGGGAAATATTTGAAAAATAACCAAAGAAGTGATAGTTGTTCCTAACTAGTTAGAGGCTATCTCAAGTAGGGTATTTCTTGAGAAAATGACCTATAAAGGACCCATCTATATTATGACCAAATATAAATGGAGAAAAATGGGTGTAAGGAAGAAAAGATAAGGAGGAGAGGCAACACTTTCCCCAAGCATTTTAAGGACTAGGAAAAGAGGAAGAGTATGTAGGAGAACATGGAACACTAGGAGAGGAAGAAGACAAGGAGATAACTAGGTAATATTGGGTGCTACCAGGTAAGAAATGGCTAGATTTGATAATGGGAAGTTTAAGCTAGCTGAAAAAAACTCCCAATTAGAGTAAATATTATATGGTGTTCATATTGTATGTTCAAGAGTAAATTAGAGTAATCAAGGTGAGATGCATAACATTCAACAATCTCTTGAGAAATCTCTATGGCACGGGTGACTCCACAATGTTTATTAATGAGAAGATGAGTTTGTGCCTATTGTACAAAGCCCCAACGATAAAGAGAGGGGTGAGGAGTGATGGAAAATGTTATTATTTTGGTTACAATTGTCAAGGTTTATAGTGGCAAGTTGGTCTTTGATCTAACAATTATGAGTAAAAAGGAGACTTAGAGAGGGGAATAAATTTCATTCGTCATTATGAGTAATGAGGGATCTTTTTCAATAGAGTTTGTAATAGGGACTATTTTTTGTTGGGGAGAAGTGTCCAAATATTGGTGTACCCTAAGATCATCAAGGGATTTCTCATCTATGTACAAGGATTTGGATGTGAATTATTATGATAAGAATAGGCATTTTGTAGTAGTGTACTTTGGAGCCTTATAATACTTGCACTAACATGTGGGATGAGAGGAGGGGTCTAGGTTATTGGGATTATCTTCATGCATTGTTTAATAGGAACTAGTATTTGGACTAGGGATAGAAATAAGGTTAGGATTATGGAAATCAATGAAGTGAGGGATCTTTTCTAATTTATTTTCCACAATGAGGATATGGATAAAGAATTTGTATATGGGGGTTCTCTAAAATAGTTATACTTCTTTATAAAAAAACTACAAGTAAACCAAAATTATATTTAAAATATCTACAAGTAAACCAAAACACCACATGGAACTTGGCCTATATATCAATATCTACATATTCATGAGGATTGTGAACTTTTACTAGTATAAAGCCTACTTTTAAAAAGATGCCAAAACCCTTACATTTTCATTATTCTTTCGCCATATCCATTAGCCCATACAACTTGATAAGAGTTGTCAACAAGATGCATTTCGATCACCAAGACCTTCATGAATCATAAAAGGAAATCTTTTTATATGAGTAAATAATTTATAATAAGAAAATAAGCATGCATTTAGTTATGTAAAATACTCTAGAAAAAAATTAAGTTGTCGCATACCTTAATGAGCTTCTCTTTGTTTCGAGAATAGGTTATTCTCTACAAAATAGGGCCAACCACGTGAAGGTGGAAGCTCATACGACCCCTCGCCCCCCTCACATCGCTCTCAAATTCCCATACCCAACAAATGATTTTCTCTATATAGAAAACATATATACATTAATGCATAACTAGGATAGTCATCAAAACATATGAACATATAAACATCGATAAAGATCCAAAAATAGGTTATGAATTTATACATCTAATTTTTCTTTGATTTACGTTTTTTTACAGTCATAAAACTGACAATTGGGATATCATCATCATCCAAGGACATTGTATTTCATGTGCCCTGTCCTTCTATTGATTGGGTGCGCTCAGGTACCATACTTCCAGTACGTCACTGAGAAGGGTTAGCTGGCATCTGTTCAAGGATGTGAACTGGAACAACGAAAATGATCATATCGATATGTTGAAATATAATTGAAATAACTAATTCATTGTTTTGATTAACATTACAATATTGCTCTTTACTTGTCTCTATAGCTGGTATAGTTGTTGTGTTAATTTCCTGTCCACTTGGTTGCTCTCGCATTTCACCCTCCTGAGCTACATGCCCTTCAATTTTGAGAAGATAATATATAAGTATAAGTCAGGAAATAAATATCTACAATCACAGTAAATATTTCTAATTCTGAAGCATACATACTGGAATGGGTACTCTTCTCTACACTATCGTTGGACATGTGGACCCTAATTGTATGATGCGTTGTTTACTAAGTACCGCTTGATTCACTACTGTGGTAGCACTGTTGCTTGAAAGCAAACATAAATACTTAGTTAAGGGTGATATAATAAAATATGAAAAGACTTTACAAGCATGCTACTATGGTTTCCTTATTCATTTGATTTACCTGCATGGCTAGGGAGATAGGAGTATGGCCCAAGATTTTTCTATATTCAATGACACTTTTAAAACCATTCTTGTAACCAATCTTTAGGTCCTCCTCAGTGGAAATAGTGTCAAACATATTTAACTGCAATGCATAACAACATTAAAAGTACCAATAAAAAATATATATATTTGTTCGCTACTATTAAATAAATATTAACCACAGTTAATCATTTAAATATTACTATTGAGGCTTTGAGTTTTCTATAGCCACCCTGACCTAGTTTATGTTGGTCATGTTTTTCCACTCTGGCCTTTGTTTCTTTGGATGTGTCTGGTAGCCTACATATGGAATCTTTGAAAAAAAATAGATATTGGAATTGTTCCTTAAAACAGGAAAGAAAAACATAAATGCTCATATTTCACTAATAATATGACATGTGGTGTACCTTGCTTGACCAACTTGTGGTTGTCATCCTTGTTTTTTAAACAAGTTCTCCTTTGCATCCTCTATTATCACCTTCCACTCTTTCTCAGAAACCATGGGAGGACACTCGTGCTTTAGGTCTATTTGCAATTTATCCCTATACTAGGCCTTGGTGTATTTTAAATTCTCACGGGCTAACTTTGTAACCACTTTCTTGTTGAAAGTGTTGTCGAACAACTTCACCATGTGATCTATTAAATCATCTTTCTTTTTGCTATCTTGGTCATTCCACCGTGTGCGAATGGTGGGGCCAAACAGCTCCAATGCTTTGTCATGTAAGTTTATATATAAAACATTGTTTCCCGCAGTAACGTGTTATCCATTAATCAATTAATAATCTCAATTTCTAATCCATTTGAATTTCATTAAAAGAATGAATCAATTAATGGGACAATTACCGACAATCTTTTGAATCTTTATCAGAACACATGCGTCATCCACCAGAAAGGTGACATCTAGTGATCTGATGCTTTTAATTCATTCTGCTCCATGTAGAATAGTATCATGTGCACCTACACTATGTTCCTCTCCGGAGTCATCATGTGGAGTCCCAGGCTCCGACTCATCATGCTTTGGCATGCCATGCCGGTCAAAATCACCCTGCTCATCAATGGATTTGAGGGGAACCTCAGGAGGCTCAAAAAGCCTCACTTGCACTTTTCTATGTCAACCTTTTTTTTGCATTGGACCCTCACTGCTACCTATAACAGTTGTAGGATCTACAGGTTCCCCACGTACGAGGTTTAAAAAATCTTACAAACAAAAAATGTTTCTTTATCAGATCATATACAAAATATAAAACTAAAAAATGGATATGAAATTGCCATAGCTAATAAAAATATGTAATGATGCCACTTATCCCATAATTAGTTATTGTAGTTTGTAGCTCTACAATTATTTCCTTGACCTCCCGTGTCAGGGGTCTTTTGGTAATCAAACCTAGATATTCCATGTTAGCCTTCTTCAAAGCCTTCGTTACAGTTGTCATTGGATTTGTCGAATAATATATTTCTTCCTCATCAATATCTTATGTGGTATCCTGGACCGATGTTTACACAATAAATCAATCAACAAAATTTATGAAATTCACCTCTAACATTAAAAAAATTAAATATTGCAGTAATATCATAAAAACAATAACAAAATTTCATAAATTTAGTTGTTGTAGTCATAAGTTGTTATTGTATTTAACATTTACCTGGTGAGGCACTGCGAGTGCCTTTCCACGGTCACCCTAGAGAGATGTAACGGGTGAAACTCGGATAGGTTCACCCTATACAGAAGTTGACACAATAAATCAATGAACAAAAGTTATGAAATTCACTTGTAACATTTAAAAAATGAAATATTGGAGTAATGTCAGAAAAAAAATAATGAAATTTCAGAAATTTAGTTGTTGTAGTCATAAGTTGTTACTGTATTTAACATTTACCTAGTGAGGCACTGCGGGTTCCTTTCCATGGTCACCCTGGAGAGATGTAACGGGTGAAGCTCGGACACATTCACCCTGGAGAGATGTAATGGGTGAAGCTCGGACACGTTCACCCTGGACAGAAGTTGACACAACAAATCAATCAACAAAAGTTATGAAATTCACCTATAACATTTAAAAAATGAAATATTGGAGTAACATCAGAAAAAAAGACAATGAAATTTCAGAAATTTAGTTGTTGTAGTCATAAGTTGTTACTATTTTTAGCATTTACTTGGTGAGGCACTGTGGGTGCCTTTCCACGTTCACCCTAGAGAGATGTATCGAGTGATTTTCTACCACGGTCAACCTGGACAGATGTTGACACAATAAATCAATCAATAAAAGTTAGGAAATTCACCTGTAACATTAAGAAAATGAAATATTGCAGTAATAACAGAAAAAAAAAATAATGAAATTTATGAAATTTAGTTGTTGTAGTCATAATGTTTTATTGTATTTAACATTTACCTGGTGTGGCACTGCGGGTGCCTTTCCATGGTCACCCTGGAGAGATGTATCGGGTGATTTTCTACCATGGTCAATACCCTGGATAGATGTTGACACAATAAATCAATCAATAAAATTTAGGAAATTCACCTGTAACATTAAGAAAATGAAATATTACAGTAATAACAAAAAAAATAATAATGAAATTTATGAAATTTAGTTGTTGTAGTCATAATTTTTTATTGTATTTAACATTTACCTGGTGAGGCACTGCAGGTGCCTTTCCACGGTCACCCTGGACAGATGTTGACACAATAAATCAATCAATAAAAGTTAGGAAATTCACTTGTAACATTAAGAAAATGAAATATTGCAGTAATAACAGAAAAAAAAATAATGAAATTTATGAAATTTAATTATTGTAGTGTTAGCGATATTTCTTGTAAGGGGGGCTAGAACGCGAAAGAATGGGTTAAAAACCCACTTGTCCAAAGTTTCGGATGATAATGCGCCCAAAGTAAATCATGAGCAAGTTTGAACGACAACGATTCGCGCGCCCGGATCAACGACGCATGTTGGATTCCGGACCCCCCTTGCCTTTCTACCTTCAAGTGGGGGGGGGTCCAGAATCGAGGGCGCACCTCTCCAACGGCCCAGATCAGCGCGCCCAGATCAACGGCGATGAAGACAATTACGGACCCCCCCTGCCTTTCTACCTTTAAGCGGAGGGGGGGGGGTCTGGATCGATGCATCTTTCCGACGGCCTAGATCGATGCGCCTGAATCAACAGCTCATGAACAACCTCGTCCCTCTCAGCTGCCCTGCCTTTAGCCTGCGTGGGCCATTTTCCCATCATATCATCTTCCTTTCCACCTTTTCCCCTGCTAACATGTGTCATCAACCCACCTCCCATATTTGGTCCGTGTGGTCCTCCCTTCTTCTCACCATCCACTCGTTGCTTGCCACGTGTCCCGCTCCTTTCCGCGTCAGACTCTCACCAAAGGATAAGTTCATTATCTCCCGTCCTCCTCCCTTCTGCTGGATGTTTTCTGCCATGAATCATCCTCTTCTACCCTTCCCATACCTCGCCACTTCTTCCACGCCCTCATAATCCGACGCTATCACCCCTATCATGCGCCCCGTCATTCACTTAAAGGCCTCCATGCTTATCCCTCAAGTCATTCAGTTATTCCAGGTGGCAGTGCGAGAATCCTTCCATGTCCCAAGGCGCTGAGTTGGTCAGATCATCCCCGATCCCAAGAAAGAAGTTATTGAAGCGGTTGGTGGTGGTTAGACATCGTCTCCGCCATAATGGGGACGTCCTACAATGAATTAAAGGCACGTTGATTCGTCGATGAAACTATCAGAAGATCGATCACGTCTGCCATAAGTTGCACGACCATTCAAAGATTGTGGCTGCAGAGTGTCAGAAGCCATGCAAACGCAAAGCCTTCAATGCAGTGTCTTGGTTCTGCTGCTGTTGTTATTTTGAGTATATGTAGGCATTTTTGCCATTTTTGTGTGGATCGATGGTAGAGCTTAGCTCATGACTGTAAAGTTTCAACAAACATTCTGGTTTCCTGGTTATGCCTCTGTGTTTGAGATTTCTTGGTTTATAACAAACAGTTTTCTTTTTCCATCTATGTTTCATCTCATGCCAGGGAGTCCACAGTCGAAAGATTCGCGTGGATTTAAGAATCTTGTTATGATAAAGGATTTGTTGTGACATTGTTGTGCCCTCTGGTGTTTTGTGTTTGAATATAAGAAGATCTTGTGTTTGAATGTTTTCTTCTTCAGTCGGTTATGAACCTGACGTTTATGGAAGACCCTTGCACTCTTCTCATGAATTCTTCCCCCTACTCACCCTTTATTGCAACTCATTGTTTGAAGTTTATCAAGACCTCACTCGTTCATGCATGCTTGGCCTAGTTTCTGAGTTGAGACCACTGTTTCGAGTTCGCCTCCATTTTATCACCCCCTTTCAAACAAATCGTGACATTAAACTGATGGGCGTCGGGCTCTGCTCCTGTTAGCAGTCTAGGGGTGACTTCTGGCTCCAACATTTCTGGCGCTGTTGCAGGGGACGAAGTTGAATATTTTCCCCCGTATTGAACGACAAAGATCAACTGATTCTGAAGGTGCATCAGATATCAGAACTTGAAGATTGCTACTGTGCACCTGGCGACTCCACTGTGAAAACTCCGTTGGGAAGAACCTACTCTATCAACTATGGCTTCGAGAGGCAGACATACAACGTCTAATCCACACTTGCCTTTAGCCGCACCAGAAGATGACACAGAAGCAGTGCGCAGAAAGGGAAAGAGAGCTGCAAAAGAAGTTTCCACCACTGAAACAGGTAATACGCCCTCCCCTTCTGTGAGAACTCCATTTTCAGATCCTCAGCTTCCTAGTTGTCCTTCTTCCGAGGTTTCTCGTTTTCTGAACTTTGGGAGTGTTCCTGCTAAGTTTTCTTCTTCTGGTCTAGTATCAGAAGGAGAGATTCTTGTCACTCCCCCTTCCCTGGAGGTCTTGCCTCATCACAGACCTCAGCCTTCTGAAGGTTTCACCACCCCTCCTTTCATTGTTACTGCTGCACAGAGAGAAGTGCCTGCACACTCAGGTCCCTTGGATTTCTCTCTGTTTTCTCCGTTGTCTCCTCCAAGAACCTCTTTTCCAACATCTCCCATCCATACTACTTCTCCTTCGAATTCCACTTTACCTAATATCCCTATGGCTGGTGTTAATCCCCCTCCGAACACGATGGATGCCATAGTTGCTTCCATATATGCTCCTTTGATTCTCCCCCAGCCTCTGAACCCCCTCCCTGCTGGAGACTATTTGAAGTACATGCCCAAGTTCAGTGGGGAGGGAGACATAACTATTGAAGAGCACCTAGATGCCTTTTACAGCTATGCAGACAACTTGAATATTGAAAGTGAAGATGTCTGGATGAGAGTGTTCGTCCAAAGCCTTGATGGAGAAGTGAGGAAGTGGTTCCGAGGCCTGGCCCCTGGGTCTATTGCTGGCATTGAACCCTTGGATAACGTTTTCCTGAGGCAGTGGGGAGAAAGAAAAGATTATATGTATTACATGACATAGTTTGGATCTCTGAGGAAGATGGAAGGAGAGTCTGTCTCAGACTTCTCAAAAAGGTTCAATAAGATGTACAACAAGATTCCTGCAGAGATTAAACCCTCAGAGGCCTCTGCGCATTTGACCCTGATTTTTGTCTCATGTTAAGAGAAAGAAGAGCCACCTCTTTAGCTCAGATCCAAGATGCAGCTATAGAAGTGGAATCCAACATATTGGCAACTGAAAGACTGAGAAGCCAGGCTGACATAGACATAAGAAAGGAAAATTCGGAAGCCTCAACTTCCGACCCATCTCTGCCCCACCCTCAAATAAATGAGCTGGCCCGAGTTATGAACCTCCTTAAAGAGGAGTTGGAGAGATTGAAGTTGGAGAGGAAACAAATGAACAAGGGCCCTCAGAACACTGAGAACAGGGCAGGTTTCAGAAGGCCAAATAATTTCGCTCCTCCAGCTATGCACATAGAAAAAGAAAGAGACAGAGACGACCAAAGAATCCAGGCTCCCTTCCAGAATAATTTCGTGGCTGATGAAAAACAAGAGGAAGCAGACGAGCCTGAGCCAAAAATTCACAGTTTAGAGGTCACTCCCCCTTTCCCTCATCTGACTCAATCGGCATATGAAGAGTCTCTCATGGATAGTCAACTGAACGAATTAAGCAAAGGAGATAAAGCTGTTGGCGGTCGAGGCAGGTACAACTTAAGGTTTGACAAAAGGGCAGCAGGACCTGATGTTCCTGAGTCATCCACTAGAGAAGAGAGGCCTGCTAATGAGATAGCAGATTCTTACAAAGGTAAGAAGGCCCAACCCCTCTCTCCCATTATCCAAAATCATGTTCCTGAAATTAGAGAAATTCCAAAGCATATGTCCTCTTTCAATTTCGAACATGAGATTCAAAAGATCAGAATTCCTGTGCCCCTCACCGAGCTAATCAAACATGGGGAATTCAAAAAGCGTTTCTCTGAGCTGTTAAAGTCCGAAGCCTCATACCCTCTCACAGACTCCATAAACCTCCAAGATGAAAGGCCTACAGTTGTCCTAGGTCCCATGGTAGAAGACAGAGATGATTCATCCCCTCCCTTCTACACATCCATGAACATACATGATAAAGTACTGCATAATTGCCTTATGGACTCAGGGGCATCCCACAACCTCATGCCCAAAGCTGTCATGGAGGAATTAGGACTGGAAGTCACCCGAGCCTATCATGACCTCTATTCTTTTGACTCTAGGAGGGTGCAGTGTTTGGGAGTCATCAAGGACCTAGTAGTTTCCCTGTTTCAGCTACCCATGAAGAGCATGGTCATGGATATTGTGGT
>ML793310.1:8707-33024 GCA_009831015.1 Picea engelmannii | reverse complement strand
CATATGCCACCATTCCAGTCTTTGGGGGGGAACATAGGAGATTATACAGAGAAGCCCAGCTAGCCTACATTGTCAGTGATGAAGCCAACCCTACCAATCATCCCATCTATGCTTTGGACACTGATTTAGGCTCCAGCTTACTAAAGCTCACCAACACCCCTGAGGCCCCTTTACAGATCAGAAAGCAGCCCTTTCTTAATCAGGAGACCTCCCCTCCAACCACCTTTGTTTGGAAGATGTTCTTTGATGGAGCTTCCTCCAGTATGGGCGCAGGTGCCGGAGTGATATTCATATCACCCTGTCAACAAACCATATCTCTGTCATACAAGCTGGAATTCGAGGTCACCAATAATGTGGCAGAGTATGAAGCTCTGGTTCTGGGATTAAGAGCTGCCAAGCAAATGGAAATTAAAGAGATGGCTGTGTTTGGAGATGTAGAACTGATTGTCCAGTAGGTCAAAAACGTTTATCAGGCTAAGAATCCTCGACTCAAGAATTACAGAAACAAGGTATGGGACCTAGTCAATAATTTCTTCCTAGATTTTAATATCTCCTTCATTCCAAGGGAAGAAAACGCAAGTGTGCTCGAGGTTCCTACGTTGCCCACTGTTGAGTCTGATGTTGAGATAAAGTATAGACCTTCTATACCCAACAATGTCAAGCATTGGAAGGTATTTGAGGATGATCAGGAGATTGAAAAGTTCCTCCAGTCCATTGATGACTTTTTTTCATTACACATAGATGAGGAGCCCAACACTGCAGAAGAGCTTGACCATCACCCCGGGGAGTTTGTGAATAGAATTGTTGATCATCAGATCATTCATCTACCGAGCAATCACATCCCAAAAGGTCTAATCCCATTAGAAAGATTGTTCGACGGGAATGATGTGGCAATAAAGGGTGAGGTTTCAGATGATGATGATGACACAGCTGAATGCAGCATAGGCACACCTGAGGAGCCAAAATTGGTCAAGCTATCAAGGAGTTTGACTGGGGAGCAGAGGGCCGAATATACTAAGTTGCTAAAGCGGTTTTCTAATGTGTTTGCATGGACCTATGAAGACCTCAAAACGTATGACACATCAATCATCGAGCACAAGATCCCATTAAAAGAGGAGGCTAAGCCATTCAAGCAGAAGATGAGACAGATAAATCCCATGCTGCTACCTGTTATGGAGAAGGAAGTGAAGAAGTTGCTGGATGCCCAGATCATTGTCCCCTTGAGATACTCTGAATGGGTGGCCAATCTGGTCCCGGTGAGAAAGAAAAGTGGGGAAATCAAACTCTGCGTCGATTTCAGGAACCTGAACAGAAGCTCCAGGAAGGACAATTATCCCCTGCCTAACATGGAACACATTCTTCAAAGGGTAACTGGTGCATCAAGGATATCCATGATTGATGGTTTCTCTGGATACAATCAGATATCAGTCATGCCTAAGGACAGAGAGAAAACAACATTCACCACTCCTTGGGGCACATTCTTGTATGCCAAAATGCCCTTCAGGTTGATGAATGCAGGGGAAACGTTTCAGCGAGCCATGGACATAGCCTTTTTTGGGGAGAAGGACTAGTCTGTGGTGATATATTTGGATGACATCACAATCTTCTCCAAGACTGAAAAAGAGCATTTCTACCACTTGAAGAAGGTTTTCCTGAAGTGTCGGAGATATGGCCTATCTTTAAACCCCAGAAAATCATTGTTTTCCATGAAGGAGGGGAAATTATTAGGCCATATAGTATCAGCAGAGGGAGTAAGAATTGATCCTGACATGGTAAAAGCTCTTCAGATCCTGTCACTTCCCGGGTCTAAGAAAGAGGTTCAAGCCTTTTTGGGGAAGATAAACTTCCTGAGGAGATTTGTTTCAAATTTTGCTGAGCTGGTGAAACACATCACAACCATGCTCAGAAAGGGAAATGAAGTGAAATGGACTGCTGAACCCAGGGAGTGTTTTGTCCAAATAAAGAGAGCATTGACTGAGGCTCCTGTGCTAATCAGTCCAGATTATTCCAAAGATTTTTTGATATTTTCTTTTGCTTCCTGTGACACAGTAGCTGCAGTTTTGCTGTAGAAAAATGATCAAGGACGAGAACAGCTTGTTGCTTTCTTTAGCAAAGCATTGAGAGACATAGAACTCCGGTACGAGATCATGGAGAAGCAGGCTTATGCCTTGGTGAAAGCTTTCAAAGCTTTCAGAGTCTATGTCTTGCATTCAAAGATCATTGCGTACGTCCCTTCAGCTTCTGTGAAGGACATCCTCATACAGCCTGACATAGACGGAAGAAGAGGTAAATGGATCACCAATATCCTAGAGTTTGATTTGGAGATTAATCCCACCAATCTGATAAAAGGGCAAGGTTTAGCCAAGTTGCTGGCTGAATCAAATTGCAGGGCCTTGGGAATCAATATCATCAATGAGCAAGTTGATTCATCCAACAGTAATTCCCAGATCACCATATCACTAGCGGCGTATCCTTGGTACAGGGATATCATGTACTTTCTGCAGGAATTCAAGCCCCCTGACGGATTAGGAAAGAGTAGAGCCAGATATTTGAAGCTCAAAGCGGTCAAATATTGCCTCATTGACCGAGATTTATACTGGAGAGACCCTCTGGGGATACTATTAAGATGTCTGGACCCGCTGCAAGCCCAGAAGGTAATGTTTGATTTTCATGGCAGTCTCTGTGGAGGTCATCATTTTTGGAAGACCACAGCCCACAAAATCCTCCGGGTTGGGTATTACTGGCCTACTTTGTTCACCGATGTCTGTAGGGAGGTCAGAGCTTGCGTCAAATGCCATAAATTCTCAGGGAAGCAACAACTCAAATCCCTACCATTGAAACCTGTGGTGGTTTCAACACCCTTTCAGTAGTGGGGATTAGATTTCATTGGGGAAATTCATCCCCCTTCTAGTGGCCATCACAGATGGATCCTCACTGCGACTGATTATTTCACTAAATGGATAGAAGTTGTCCCTACCAGAAGCACTTCTCACAAAGTAATCATCAGCTTCCTGGAGGACATCATAGCTAGATTTGGATGCCCTAGCAAAATTGTCACTGACAATGCTTCCCCATTTTGGTTCGAGCCTCTGGTCAAGTTCTGTGAACAATTTGGAATTGTACTGATTCACTCCACTCCCTACTATCCTCAAGGAAATGGGTTGGCAGAGTCCTCCAATAAAAGCCTGATCAAGATTATCAAAAAGCTACTGGAGGACAATTAGAGGGCCTGGGACTCAAAGCTCAAATTTTCTCTCTGGGCTGATTGAGTGACGACCAAGAAATCCCTGGGTCTCTCACCTTTCCAGCTGGTTTATGGAATAGAGGTTGTTTTCCCCACTCAACTTGCCTTACCTGTGGAAAATATCCTTTAAGACTACGAAGGAGAACCAAACCATGTGCTCAGAAGAATTCATCAAATGGTGGAAGTGAAACAAGTCAGAGAACGGGTCATGGACAGAGCCTACAATCATCAGCAGAAGATCAAACAGGCTTTTGACAAGAAGAGCAAGAAGAAGGAATTTGAACAGGGTGATCTGGTGCTCAAATGGGATGCACCTAGGCAGGAAAAGGGGAAACACAGTAAATTTGATGCCCTCTGGTTCGGGCCTTTCAAGATCCTTGAAGTATTTTCAAACAACACTTACAAGTTGCAGGATCTGGAAGGAAATGAAGTTTTTAGCAGCCCAGTCAATGGGCATTTTTTGAAAAAATGTTTTCTGTGAGCCACAGCTAGCTCTTCTTATTTTGTTTTGTTTTGTAAATATTGTTTCCATTTTCATTTTTCGGACTAATAAATGACTCCATAGCCCAACAACAAAGGCACTAAGTCTACAAAAGAGTTCTTAGAGCATCACAAGGACGACTCTATCCCCCATGGAGCCAAAATGTTAGCGATATATCTTGTAAGGGGGGCTAGAACGCGAAAGAATGGGTTAAAAACCCACTTGTCGAAAGTTTCGGATGATAATGCACCCAAAGTAAATCACGAGCAAGTTCGAACGACAGCGATTCACGCGCCCGGATCAATGATGCATGTTGGATTCTAGACCCCCCTTTCCTTTCTACCTTTAAGCGGGGGGGGGTCCGGAATCGGGGGCGCACGTCTCCAACAGCCCAGATCAGCACGCCCGGATCAATAGCGATGAAGACAATTCCGGACCCCCCCTGCCTTTCTACCTTTAAGCGGAGGGGGGGGTTCCAAAATGGCAGATGCAGCTTTCCGATGGCCTAGATCGATGCGCCTGAATCAATGGCTCATGAACAGCCTCGTCCCTCTCAGCTGCCCTGCCATTAGCCTGCGTGGGCCATTTTCCCGTCATATCATCTTCCTTTCCACCTTTTCCCCTGCTGACATGTGTCATCAACCCACCTCCCATCTTTGGTCTGCGTGGTCCTCCCTTCTTCTCACCATCCAATCGTTGCTTGCCACGTGTCCCGCTCTTTTCCATGTCAGCCTCTCACCAAAGGATAAGTTCATTATCTCCCGCCCTCCTCCCTTCTGCTGGATGTTTTCTGCCATGAATCATCCTCTGCTACCCTTCCCATACCTCGCCACTTCTTCCACGCCCTCATAATCCGACGCTATCACCCCTATCATGCGCCCCGTCATTCGCTTAAAGGCCTCCATGCTTATCCCTCAAGTCATTCAGTTATTCCAGGTGGTAGTGCGAGAAGCCTTCCACGTCCCAAGGCACTGAGTTGGTCAGATCATCCCCGATCCCAAGAAAGCAGTTATTGAAGCGGTTGGTGGTGGTTAGACATCGTCTCCGCCATAATGGGGACATCCTACAATGAATTAAAGGCACATCGATTCACCGATGAAACTGTCAGAAGATCGATCGCGTCTGCCATAAGTTGCATGACCATTCAAAGATTGTGACTGCAGAGTGTCAGAAGCCATGCAAACGCAAAGCCTTCAATGCAGTGTCTTGATTCTGCTGATGTTGTTATTTTGAGTATATGTAGGCATTTTTGCCATTTTTGTGTGGATCGATGGTAGAGCTTAGCTCCCGACTGTAAAGTTTCAACAAACATTCTGGTTTCCTGGTTATGCCTCTGTGTTTGAGATTTCTTGGTTTATAACAAACAGTTTTCTTTTTCCATCTATGTTTCATCTCATGCCAGGGAGTCCACAGTCGAAAGATTCGCGTGGATTTAACAATCTTGTTATGATAAAGGATTTGTTGTGACATTGTTGTTCCCTCTGGTGTTGTGTGTTTAAATATAAGAAGATCTTGTGTTTGAATGCTTTCTTCTTCAGTCGGTTATGAACTTGACGTTTATGGCAGACCCTTGCACTCTTCTCATGAAGTCTTCCCCCTACTCACCCTTTATTGCAACTCACTGTTCGAAGTTTATCAATACCTCACTCGTTCATGCATGCCTGGCCTAGTTTCTGAGTTGAGACGATTGTTTCGAGTTCGCCTCCATTTGATCACCCCCTTTCAAACAAATCGTGACATTAAACTGATGGGCGTCGGGCTCTGCTCCTGCTAGCAGTCCAGGGGTGACTTCCGGCTCCAACATGTAGTCATAATTTTTTATTGTATTTAACATTTACCTTGTGAGGCACTACGGGTTCCTTTCCACGGTCACCCTCTCCATCTATTCGATTTAAGTTGTAATCGATCAACAACTCTTCACCTGGAACTATTGTTTTTGTTGAACATACAAATATACAATTTCCTTCGTGTGCCTCAAATATGCAATTCGGTTTCTTAGTTGTTGCCACCGATCGTGTACTATTTATAAAGCCCGCAATGTTTCCAGTATCTTTTGGCCTCCCATCAATATATATAGTTTCCCCTTTATTTTGATTGTTATCTAGTAGTTGTATGTAATTTGTGGCAACTCCGTATCTCCGTATACTTTTCATATATCGAACCAACATCGACTAGTGATTGTATTTGTATAATGGTCTGGCATACTCCATCAATTTCGTTATAGTTCCATAGCTGACCTTTATGCCATCCATGGAAAATAACCCCAATACATGTAAGGACGAAGGAGAAATGCGATACATCCTCCCACCAATGAAGAAATCTATGTCCACTTCAGGTAGCTCCTTAGGTGCCCATCATTGCACTAGATGTTTATACCTCAAGGGAAACTCAATGTCACCTATGTTCTCATCATCATAATTGCACGACCCTCTGTTGGCAATAAAAAATTGCATGTGGGTATGAAATATTTTCCTTACCTTTTCCAACCTTGTTGATCTAGAACCGGTAGATCTAGTACAACACGTCTCACTTTCAACCTCTCTTACAATATCTTGATCATCACTCAAGGAAGATAGATCCGACAGATACCTATTTGGTGGTACCTACACTCATTAAAACAAGAAGATAATTTATCGTGCCAATATACATTTTTGGTACCAACACAGTTGCATATAGTTGCATTTAGTTGCATAAAGTTGAAATTGCCACACCAATCCATCATATAGTTACATAAAGTTTAAATTGCCTCACCTAGTTGCATATAGTTGCAATATAGTTGCATATAGTTACATAAGTTGCATATAGTTGCATATAGTCGCAAATGTTGCAATATAGTTGCATAAGTTGCAATAAAGTTGCGTAAAGTTGCATAAGTTGCAATATACTTGCAAAAGTTGCATATAGTTGCATATGAAATTGTTGCAATATAGTTGCATATAGTTGCAATATAGTTTCATAAGTTTCATATATAGTACAAACATAGTTGCATATAGTTGCATTTAGTTTCATAAAGTTGAAATTGTCACACCTATCCATCATATAGTTTCATATAGTTGCATAGTTGCATAAGTTGCATATACTGGGAGAGGACCCCTAGATTGGTTGTGGGGATAAGTTTGGGCCTTCACTGCATATGATACAACTCCTGAGAGAAATATTATACCTTAATCTCAACCAAGTTCTTAATATCTCATTGATTTCAATATGGGGACAGGAATGGAAGCATGCAGGGGAGATTACTTTTAGAGGCGAGGATGCAAATATTTGGGAATGATACATTGAAAAACTTAGAGAAATTTATGTTAGTATTAAAGATGAGGAGGATCGTTTGATCTAATCAAAAAATTCATCGATTTATTACACTCCCAAGGTATAATATAAGGTTTTATGTTCCAATGATCATATGGGGGTTCAAGTGTGGTGGTAGAAGAAAGTGTGAAAGTTTAAATGCCATTTAAAGACTCATATTTTCATGTGGTTGTTGCTTATTAATAAGGCACTTTTATGGGAAATCCTATAGAAAAGGATTACATATTGTCTTAGGAGGTGTCCTTTGTGCAAGGAAAATGAAGAGTCAAATTTACATCTTATCGTGACATGTTCATATGATATTCATGTATGGGAGGAAGTGAAAGGTTTAACTAGGTTAAGAAATATTTGGAGTGATTCTTCAATTGAGGAGGGTTTAAGATCCTACTGTGAAAATGAGAATATAAAGAGGTTTAGAGCTTATCCTTTGTTATTATCTTAGGGTATATGGCTCACTAAGAATGTTGAATTTTTTGAGGAAAAATTCATTCCTCTGTGTTAGTGTGTTACTCAATCATTAAACATATTAACTAGTTTCAATCAAGTGATAAAGGATAAATGATGCAGGAGCATCACTCCATGTCAGCAGTGTGCCAGCCATCCAACACATCCGGCACACATTAATGGAGAAAGGGAGAGGTGCAACCCTTTCAATTTTGAAATATGAAATTTCAATAAATGTTGTAAGGATTTTAATGCCAGATGATGCCTTTGTACAAGTAGTGGTTGAGGTTTCCTTTAATGGTTACCTGTAGCTAAGTCCAGATCAGTCAGGACTGAACATCCATTTTTATGTAATGTATCCGTAGGAGCCACTCGGTGATAGCGATAGCTCAAAGATGGTGAGTTAGAGGATAAGCTCGAGAGAGCCCTCATTTTTGAGGGGGGATGAAAATTTGAGTAGAGAGTTAGGAGGAGAGACCAAGGCAGAGAGGTCTCAAAAGAGAGATGAGACTTGTTACAGTCCAGCCTTTGTAAACACATGTGTATAGACATTTGGAGATTAATATAAAAAACAGTTTTTCCTGCATATGGTTGTTCATGCATTTATGTTTCATGAATGAATGTTGTAGATGTATGTTAGATTATCAAATACATGGATAGATAGAATTTGTCTGTCTGATTGAGTTGTGATTTATGTATGGGTTCTTTACGCTATGCAAGGAGTTCACAACAGAACATTGGAAGTTCTATAACCAGCACATGCAGTGTGCATATGAACTTTGCAGAGTCAAAAAGAACGTGCAAGGAGTGCACACCAGAAGGATTCATAGACTCAAAGGAATCCTCAGAGTTACTGAATACTCTGGAGGAGGAACTGTGTAAAGGGAGGCACAGAGAAGAAATAGAACTATGGAAGGTTCTGTCAAGCTCTACTAGGAGGGCATTGAGCGAGTGCATAGAGTGCACCAGAGAACTCTATTTCGGGTTTTGAGAAAAGAGAATTGTCAAAGAGAAGACACTCACAGAGTTGTTGAACACTCTGTGGAGAAAGGCTCTGCTTCATGCCAAGAGGGCATGAAGCATTTCTTTATAAGAAATACTTTGGATCTGAGTTTAGTGAAATACTGAGTAGCACAAGGAGTGTGTGAGGGTGGACTTATTCTAAGTCCGGAAGCTCAAGAGGAACAATGCTTTTGCGTACAGAGAAACAAAAGAAGGGAGAAGAAGGTTGAGAAACCTTTCAAGGTTTTTTGAGTTGACAAAGCTCAAGAGTGACAATGTTTCTATAATGTAGACAAGACCCAAAGGAACCAGGCTCACAAGAGGAAGAGTCGAAGGTTGAGACCTTCGATACTTAGAAAATCTTCTAAGTCCATGAGAAGAGTGAAGCTCAGAAGGAGAGTGTGCAAGGAGGGTGGATCTAAACCATCAGATCTAGCACCAGACACCTGACATCCGTTGGATCAGGCAAAGGCACATGGGCTTTAAACCCTTGGATATCCGTACATTTTGGAGTTCGAGATTTGGAGCGGCAAGGGATTTTGGAGTTGTTGCATCGTGAAATCCCGGTGCGTGAAATCGCGCCAGCCGTCGGATCTAGAGAGTGGTGGCCTGAGAGCCACTGGATCACGAATACGTGCACAGAAGGAGCACACATAGGAGGTGCACAGAAGATCATATCATGACTATCAGATCTTGTGTAAATGATTGGTATCCATTGGATCCTAAAAGAGGAGAACAAGGTTTAACCCTCATGGAAGCAAAGGAGAGGACTCGTCGAAGTCATGAAAGAATCAGAACTGTCCATCTCAGAGGACGCGTGTCAAGAGATCCAAATTTTTGGGATTCAGACACCAGGACACTGAGAGTGAAGAGTCTCCAGAAATCGCGAAAGGAGAATTCATGAAAGGACCAGGACCATCCATAGGAGGACACGTGGAAGGCGGTAAAGGTTTTGGGAAAAGTCCCGAAAGATTTCGGTTCCAGGAGGACTGGGCCGTTGATCTCTCAGAGGGATAGATTTCGGCATTTTGAAAACCGGGGGTTCAAAAGATAGAGAACAAGGGGAACACTTACATGGCAGTTTCCTGAATCACGAAAGCTGATAGCGCTTGATCATGGACCGTCATTTCACCATTTCGGGACAGGTGTGTTCGAGAGGCCAGGAGTCTGGAGATGTGGAGTCTCGACTCGTGAAGTCATGAAATCCAAAAAGCAGATGACACCAAAATAGCATGAGCCGAGCCGTTAATCCCTTTTCGTCATTTTGGCAACCGAGAGTTTAAGAGCGAAGGAGTCATGATATAGGGAGTCCCAACTTGCGGAATTATGAAATTGTGAATTTCAAAATCCCGAAGGGAAGACCATGGTCATGGGTAGATTTCGGCATTCCGGGGTCCAGGATTTTGAAGGACCAAGAACCGTTTATAGCCGGAATCATGAAATCGTGAATTCTGAAATATTGAAAGAGGACCATAGTCATGGGTAGATTTTGGCATTTGGGCAACTGGGATTTGGAGGGGCAAGGATCCTGGGAGAGCTCGCATGCAGGAGTCCCAAAAACTTGAAACATGAAAGATGTGTTAGCTAGAAACAAAGAAGAGCGCGTGCATAGGTTTTCTCAAGGCCTGTGCTAGAGGACAACGAGACCTGTAGATTTTTTCAAAGGGTTCCAACAAGAGCCCAAAGAGCCATTTTGGCTCAGAATTTGGAACGATCCAGAGATCGGGAGGTCACAGAACCCTGCAGAGGTAGGGGGTCTACATCAATAAACCTAATTAACAAATACCAAAGAAGAACATTGATAAATTTGGAGCTTGTGCATGCTTTGATAGTTTTTCAGCATATATTCAAAGAAAACAATTATATTGCATATGGTTTTTCAAAGGTTGGGATACAGTTGGCTTGTGGTGAATGGATCATCAAAGAATAGGATATGGAAATGTTTCTAAATATACACATCTTCCCTTTTTTGAAAACTTCAATAGATGAACCATTGTTAATGGATCATGAGATTATAAGATAGTTGTGTTATAGAGAAAAAAGATATAGAGAAAAAAGTCGGTAATTTCATTCCATCATTGATAGTGAAAAAATGAAGCTTGTATTGGACTTGGTAGACTAACTTCATCAAGCTTTGTGGCTTGGGAACTGTGGGACTTGTATCTACCATTTTCATATGAATTACATCAGGGATACCTTTTTAACTTAACCTATTTTTGTATTTACAATAAGTAAAGGTTCCACTTCCTAAAAGGAACAATTTTCCTCCAAGAAACATAAAAAAATAAAGACATTCATTGGATATATTTTAAGGGAGACTATACATTCTCAACCATCAATATCCTATATAGAATAATTATATTTGAAAGAGCTCCCTCCTGGATTTGTTTCCATTGATATCGATATATAATAGGATCAACTTACCTTCCCCTGGAAGAACCATCACAAAGTCTATACATGAGGATATGAGCAAATTCTAGAGGTAGAACTTGTCTAATGGTATCTCCAACTCTTTTGGGTTTGCAAGCCATTAACAAGTATTTTATTTTGAACGTTGTCTCGATAAAGGATGATCATTTTCCTTTGAATATTTCTTCATTCTGTGACATCCAAAGGCCCCACATAACATGTAAAGGTAGAGCAACTAGGTCTTGTGGACTTCCAGGAGATTTTAAACTAGTTGTTCCAAGTTTCTATCATTGTGTTCCTAACCCAAATTTGGTATCTTCCTTGTTATCCTAAAGCACTCCAAACCTCCATCAAGGAATGACATTTAACCAATATTTGTAGACCTAATTTCACATTTTTCTTGTAGAAATTATAGAGACTCAGTCCCTCCTTATCTCTTTTGAGTAAATTATCCCATATGGGAAGTCTGTTGTGAAGGGAAATTCATGAATTTTTTTTGGCCTTGGGCAGTGTCCAAATCCTCTAGAGACCACTCCACCACCATGGATTCCTTGCCTCCACATTCTACAATGAGAGGGTATTATAACCCATTTTCACACTATACATGCCCTCTTATTGATTCTTTGTCCATACAAGATAGTATTCACTTTCATATAAGACAATGGAAATGTTATCCCTCTTTTTTGCAATTAGTTTCCAAATTCCTTTAGTCGTTAGGGATCTAGATTTTTTTTTATGTCTTTTAGGCTCCATCCTCTCTCTAAATTTGACCTTGTTATCAACTCTCATTTTACCAATAGAATATTATTACATTTCTCTTTCAATGACTATATATTGTGAAAGAATAGGGATTCAAGCTTCTTTAACATCAAGACAATGATAAACACTAGAGTGACCCAATATACTGAGATTGATTCCAAAACGCCTTTTATAAGAATCACCCTTCTAGTGTGAGAGATAAATTTGTTGTTTTAATGATGTACTCTTGTTTTCATCCCTTCAAGGAGCCACAACCAGTGTTTGTATTGGTATTCATTTGTTTTTAGCATGAACTACATGTATATAAAACAACCATCATTTTGCACTACAATGAAAGGGAGGAACTTCAAGATCATTTATCTCATGGCCTGTGAGACATGATAAAAGTATATGGATGACTTTTGAGACATGATAAAAGTATATATAGACATGATAAAAGACTTGAAAAACCCACTTGGGTAAGGATAAGACACGAGAAAATCCAATTTAACCAATCAAAAACATTTGGTAGTTCAAGTTTGAGCATAAATGCATGCCTAGCATTTTTTTTGATAGTGTACAAGGCTCCTTATGATATACCTACAATTTCATGAATGTTGCAATCATCTAGGAACCCAAATTGATCCATGTTAATATGCTAGGAGAGATGGGGCTTGAGTATGCATGAAATGGTTTTCGCTATGATTGTAAACACAAGTACATAGGTAAATGTTACAATATTTCCCAAAACCCTCTCGCTCCTCCTCTTTTGGAATATTTTCTATAAAATTGGCATTAAAAGGGGAGTGTATCTTACCTACCTATTTGGATTCTTTGTTTATTTCCAATAAGGTCATTTTCCAACATCAATCCACCCATTGTAGAAAAAAGTTATACTCATAATATCCCAAATGCTTTCCCGTGGAGGTTCAATGTAAACCTTCTTATATGCTAAACCCAAAAAAGAATTATTTGTTTTAAACCCATGCATTCAGTGCCTTCCCAGTATTTTACTTTCCAAATGGCATTGGATGTCTTCCTAGCCTATGCTTGTCAGTGAAAAAATTTAGTGTTGTTATTCCCCTTGATAAGCCATAGAGCTCTACTCCTCATCATTCATTGGCCTCCTACCATGCTATGATCTTTATCTTTTCTTTCTGAAGCATGTTATTCTCCAATAATACCTCCTCATTAATCCCTACATCTAGATATGTCCCATGTAGCTTTGAGATATTTCCCTCTATAAACACTAGGGCCTCGTTACGTGGGAAAGTAGATTTATCCCAACCCATTGATAGGGATTTTACATTATTGTATTTTTTTCTACAGCTTTACCATAGAATGGTTTAGGTCATCAATTGTGTAGGCTTCCTAGTTTTGATTAATCATGGTTCTATACTCCTTGTAAGACAACTAATGGGGATTGAATTTAAAGGGAACTAGTAGTTTTTTATCCTTTGTAGCTATCTCCAGTTTGATGGGGTGGTGGTATAATTTTAATTCCTTCAAAACTATGGATTTGTATGAGGGGAGAATCATGACCAAATACTTCTTTATGAGGAATTAGTTCAACCTTGTACTTATCTACTGAGTGTCACCCCTCTTATTTAACCAAGTAGCCTATGGAACTAAAGGTTAAACATGCGACTATAAGTTGGGTATCTAATATCTTAAGGAAATAATTTGCTAGAGGACAGAGTCGAGAATGAGCACCAAGCATATTTTTTACTGATGAAATGTAAAATTTAGGTCCCCCCTGAGAATTAGCATGGGGAGGTCTAATAGGCCCTAGACTACAAATTTATCCTAGAAGGCCCTCGTATTGTGAGATGGGCCATACGCATTGAGGATGTCCAACTAAAATTTCAATTCCTTTGGAGAGAAATGAGTCAAGATACAGTGTGTCAAGCTTACCTTATCCCAAAAAATCATTAACTAACACCATTTGAGAGCCCAATCCATCGAAGTTTCCTTCCACACTTTCAACCTGGAATACATTTATTTAGGTGCTTTTGGGAATATTACTCTAAATGCATAGTTTCTTGTAATATTAGAATATTGGATTTGTGTTTCTATATGATATTTTTAAGGGTGTGTTGTGTTAAGGCCACCCCTATAAGTCGTGGACGTTGTACAACACCATTGGATAGTCTTGGAACAAGCTAGTTTGAAGATTGACTCCTTGTATCACAAGTTGGAAACCTTTGTGGACCAATCAAAAGCATGGTTGTATCCCAGGAAGAAGTCTAACAACGGAGTGGAGGACATCACAATAGTACAACAAAGACAAATAAAAGGTTATTTTATTGCATGTTGTTTATGTGGAGAGAACCATTATGTTAAACATTGTCCATGGAAGACAGCAACCTTGGAAGAAAACCATAAGAAGAAGGATTTAAGAGAAATATTAGAAGTTTTGGACACCCTAGGGATGGATTGGGGTGACACCAAGAAGAATGGAAAAGAGCCTAACCAATCTATATAAGTTGTCATAAAATTTAGGCAAGTAGAGGGTGCCAAAAAAAACAATTGTCGTAAGCCTATTGTTTGTTGGGTGTGTAGAGGACCATTATTGAATGAGATCAATATCATTTTGAAACATAGGGGAGGGATGCTCTAATAAGGGCTCCTGATATTGTTACTTGTTTACCCAAGATTACCTCCTTTTATGATTTTTATTTGGTCTATGTCATATGGTACTGTATACCTCTTGTATTTGTTGAAACACTTGACATCAGTGAATCAATACCCCCTAATTGTAGTTGATACTCTTTTACTCTAGCTCGAATGTTGTATTTTCTCTAAGTGGATATTGTGGGGGAATAAAAACACTTCCTTGTTTGTTGAGGAGACACTGTGCCTAGTCTATCCTCCTTTAACTTATGGGTTACGAGATCTTATCCTCTACCTTTGCTAACCTCACATGTGGATTTTTTTTAACTTCAATGATCTCCTCATCTACTAAGGCATGTTCAAAAGGTGTTTTTTTCCCACTAATATTGAGCTCTTCCATGTTTCATTAACCCTTTCGAGATCCTTCCAATGTTTCTACTCCCATATGTATTGGTAAGAATCACCGAAGTTTGTTTGGGAGATATATGGACATGAAGTATTTGTTTCCCATGGGATTTGCAAAGGGTGCATTGATAGGGGATGTTTTTGTAGTCCAACATTTGCAAAAAACTTTTCTTTCCTACCTCTATAAGAATAATGTCAGAAAGTCAAGAGATAGGAGAAAGAGGTCAAACCATTTCCTCCGGCCGTGTTCCTTCCTCTGGTGCAAAACCATGTGCCCTCCTCCTTTGCAAATTGTGTGCCCTAGCCTATGCAAATCATGTGCCCTCCTCCTCTACAAATTGTGTCTCATAGCCTCTGAAAATTGTGTTCCCTTCTCCTCTGCAAATCGTGTGCCTTCCTCCTTCTCCCATCCTCCAAATTCATCCTCCAAATATATCGTGGTGGTAGCTTGCAGCCTGCGCACAAGTGATATAGATTGGACTATGGTGGCAGCGGTAGCTTGCAGCCTGCGTGCGAGTGAACAAGGCCGGACTGTGGCGGTGTAGTGCGTGGAATGTGGTGGTATGAGTTTGCAACAGGCCATGTGCGAGTGTATTTCATTTTGAAATGTTTTTTTTTCGTTTTCAATTTTCGTTTTTTTATATTATATATATAATATATAATATACAACCCAACATTGATATACAACCCACACATGAAGTCATGAGACCTACTTGGGTTGTCGATTTGAACCTGGGTTAGGAGTTGGTGTTTTAGAGGTTATGGGTTAATGGGTTAGTGATTTGCAGTCTAGTAGTAGTTAGTGGGTTAGTATTTTTAGCCTATATAATGGGTTTGTGTGTTAAACATTAGGGGTTATTGGTTTACAGGGTTAGCGATTACTAGGTTAAATGTTAGTCAATTAATTGTGATTAGGAGTTAGTAGGTTAGATGTTAGTCAATTAGTTCTCATTGGGGGTTAACCAACAAGTGACCATTAGTGGTTGGGTTTTAGGGGTTATGGATTTCTCTCTTGGTGGTTTAGGGATCATTAGGGGATATAAATTTAATTGGTTGGTGTGTTAGGGATATTGGTTAAATCTCAATTAATAATTTAATAGGTTAGTAAGGCATAATTTATTGTGTTAGTTCTTAGTGGGTTAGGATCTAGTGTCTTAGTTATCATCCGGTTAGTGGTTAGTGGGATCATTTCCATCCATGGTTAATGGGTTAGGGTTATGTGTTAGTGGGTTAGTATCTTTAGGGTTAGTGAGTTAAGTATTAGGGGGTTAGTGCATTAGGGGATCAATGATTAGTGGGTTATGGGTTAGTGGATAATGTCTTGTGGATTAGAAGTCAAAGATTCACATGTTAGTGTGTTAGGGATTAGGAGTTAGTGGTTATGGGTATAATTAGCTTAATGGTTAGTGGGTTAGACATTAGACTGTTTTTTTTAGAACTAGAGGAATTTGTGATTTCCGTGGATAATTACCTAGGCGAGACACAAGTTCAAATCTAGATAGCTTCCACTATAACCCTGAGATTAGTTCCAACAACTTGCAATCCAATGCCTATCAATAAAATTATGACATAACAAGAGTCAAGAAGTTCGAAGACACACACACAAGGGGGTCCCACTCCTGGGGGGCATCTACCCTTCTATCCTTATCACAACAAGCCAAAATATCATTGTGGGTTTGAACCTGGGTGAGGAGAGTGAGAGAACAACATTGATATATTGGAGCAACTCTACTAGGAAATTCTCCAAGCCATTTTATCCAAATCATCTTCACACATACAAATGCTTTCAAAAGTTAAAATCATGTGGACCTACCTAAACACTTGACAAAACAGGGAAATTTTGGGGCCCCAATAGAACATGGGCTACACAATTTTAAGCCATTTGGAGAGTTAATGGGAGAAACAATTTTGCTAAATCCAGATACCTACTCTTTATTAATTCATGTTTTCTATGACTTTTTCATACCCTTCCATTTGACTAAATAGATTTTATATGTTTTGGCTTGATTGTTTGTGTCAACAACATGCTTAATCCCTTCTCTTTTCTTCTTTGGTAATTGTTTTTGTCACATTATGCACTTTTCGGTGATAAGGATATAGATCTGCTATGTTGAATATGGGACAATTTCCTCATGATTCATTTTTTTTTTTTTTAAATAAAAAAGTAGAACCTGTTATATTAAGCTTTCAAAAAAGGATAGACATTTGGCATACATGTGTGAGCTGTCCTGCCTGTACAGGAAACTAGGACAGCTGGCCTGTCCACAATAGCAAGCAAAATTAGGCGTAATGTTTCGCCACCCTGCCTGAAGGAAACCAGGGATTATGTCCAGTATTCTCAACAGTAACATAAAGACTATGCTAAAGCTAATTATGCTAAGAACTAGAGAGCTACGACTCTGATAAGTTGTATCTGAAAAGAGCATGGAAACCATAAGAAAGACTAGAACCTATTCAGTCGAAGTTGCCTCCATTGACAGGGAGGACGAAGGGCTGCGCGCAAGTGGGGCATTGGCGTCGTGGAGTAGCTTTGGAGTAGGCTGCATACAACATATCTAGGCACTAGATGACTCGCACAGCTATGAATACTTGATCGTCCATGAGGTTGCGCACTTCAAAAATCAACTTTAGGTGTTCGAGATGTAGGAGCGGTGGTGAAGGTGGTGAATTCCTTTCAGACTCCGCTTATTCTCGACTCAACGTCATCCTCTGCTACTGCGTGTCAGTAATGTACTCCGGATGCACCTCCTCCGCTTCCCTTGCCTTGTGCTCCGGTGGAGTCCCTTGCGTCTGCACCCCAGTGATGGATTCTGGTGGCTCCTCCTCCACGGGGCAAGTCGCGAAAGTTGCACTCGGAGCAATGGTTGGTGCTAGAGAATTGCCCAAATTGGGTGCAGTTGGATTGTGTCCGAAGCTTGTCAGAGGATTCCAATTTTCCGGGACAACGAACATCCGGTTCTTAGAAAAATCCAGTGGAAGAGTGATGGAAAGGTCCTCCTCAACGTATGTTCGAGGCGGTGAGTTTGCTACAGTGGCGCCACCCCTGTGTTTTTTCCTGGCCAAGAGCATAGCTCTGGAAAACCTCTGATGTCGTTTTCTCCATGAGTCCTCTACGTACCAGCTAGCACCTCAGTGAGGCCTACCCCTTACCCGTGGCATGGTGAGGCCTAGGGAGGAACCTCCTACGCGGCGGTGTTGAACCTGCTGGAACAAATTCGAATGCGAAGTGGGAGGTCAGTTCAAACTGAAATACGCATAACCCATAGCTGCCAACATTAATGCCGAGAGCTTAATTCTCTGGCTTTCCGTCCCCTGCCCACGTACGAGGAGCTCCATCATAATCCGGTGGTCTATGAAGGCGAGGGCTCTACTAACTGCCCGCAGCCAGGAGTAGGGGCCTCCATAAATGGCCCCACCGTTAGCACCTCCATGTGCCCAGACTGCCCACATGTCACCCCATCCGGGGTTAGGAGATATTTGTTTTCTAGGAGTTGACATTGTTGAGATATGTCGGAAGCTTCGGGGAATCGAGTGTCCCAGATTATACGTTCCAATTCTCGCTGGACTCCTTCGTTTTCCATATGATCAGCCACTCTGTTTGCCTTCCTCTTGATGTGGGAGGGAATGATGTTGAAGCTGCGATTGAGTAAGTTGTTTAAGTCCTCAAGCAGTCCTGCCAGTCGCCAGCTGGGTGAGATTTTTTGTGGATTTCCCCCATGCAGGATGTTGGTGATTAGCTGGATGGTGATTTGTGAGTCCCCTTCCAGAATTATTTTGTGACTGGATAGGGAGACGACTGCTTGGAGGCCCTGTAGTAGACCTGTTATTTCCGCTACATTGTTTGTGGTTTCCCCCAGGTATCCTGCTACCAAGGATAGAATTTCCCGCATGGAATTTCTGATCACCGCCCCGTATCCTGCGGGTCCTAGGTTGCCCTTTGAGGCTCCATCAAAATTGATTTTTACGAATCCATTGGGAGGGGGGGTCCAGGTGCTTGGGTTGGAGGTTCGAATCTTGGGAGAATGTCTTGTCACCAGGTCACTTAGATTGAGCTGCCATCTTTGAAGGGTACTTAGTTCTTCATTGTGGCAGATCCAGTCTCGCGGTTGCCAGCTTTTTCTTCGGATCATTTCCTTGATATGAGTGGCCACTCTGTCCCAGGTAAGATTCGGAGTGGATTCCTTGGAGTGAAAGATGCATCTGTTTCTCTCCTTCCATATATGCCAAAGAATGAAGCCTGGGAGAAGTAGCCAGATGTGGTTCAGGATGGGGTTGTTGAAGGTGATTGCGCCCCAGTGCTCAATGGTGGCTCTGATGTTGCCTCTATTTTGATTGGATATATGCATGATTTGAGCCCCATGATCCCAAACCACTTGGCTGTAGTGACAGCCATTGAAGAGATGCTCCTTAGTTTCTTCTTGACAGTGACATAAAGCACATATGGAGGGCCCAATAAAACCCCTTTTCCGGAGGTTATCCCACGTCAGAATTCGGTTATGAATAATTAGCCAAAGGAAGGTAGAGACCTTCGGCCAGAGGGCCTTGTCCCAAATCTTACCCTAGATGGTGTCCTTTTCCTGATTGTGATAGTGGCCTTGTATGTAGTAGGCTTCTTTTACTCAGAAGTTGCCTGAGGCCGAGTGCCCCCATCAAAGGATATCAGGTCCCTCCTTGATGGGGATTTTCCTGCGTACTGCTTCCTTTTTGCCAAGCCGATAGGTCAACGTCGGGAGAAATTCCTAGCTCTTGACTAGAGGTCTTCCACTGCCTCCAATTTTGGCTCACTTCCAGAGGCTTCCAGAGGTCTTTTACCTTTAGTGAAGGCGCTTGGTTGAGGACATGTTGTAGAGGTGTAAGCTCAACAAGTTCAGTTAGAGGCTTGAGTTGTTTCCATGAGTCCAGCCAAAACTCTACGCTGTCGCCATTGCATATTTCCCAGAAGGCATGCTTCTGCACTAAGTCTTTGTTTTGCCAAGCTATGTTCTAGATGTTCAAGCCCTGTATTCTGGTGTTGTGTCGAATCAGTTGATCAGGCTGCATTGTGGAGGCATATTTTTTCTTCCAAATTTGTGCCCATAAATCATCTGGCGTTTTCAGCCATCTCCACCAAGTCTTGGCTCCCATTATCTAATTAAACCTGCCAGGGTCGCAAAGCCCGAGGCCTCCCGTGCTTTTGGGAGCACAGACCTTGTCCCAACTCACAAAATCCCATTTCTTGTTTGATTGTAGACCTTGCCAGAGGAAGTTTCTCTGTGTGTTTCTGATAGCTCTGATGATTTGTTTGGGTGCGTCTAGAGCTGTGAAAATATAGGTTGGGAGGGTTTAAAGGACCAATTTTAGCAAGACCAATTTGGCTGCAAGGTTTAGGGGTTTGAAGGTCCAGTTGGCCAGACGATTTGAGATATAAAGGAGGAGGTTGTCCCAAGAGATGGACTTGGCAGGCGCTTCCGTGAGAGGAATGCCTAGGTAATTGGACGAAAGGGAGCTCCTAGGGATGCCCAGGATTGTAGAGATGTGTAATTGGACCGTTGTTGGAGTGTTAAAAAAGAAAATCTTGGATTTGTCGAGGTTCAGAGTCATGCATGAAGCTTCGGTGAATTCAGATAGGATCGAATTGAGCTTTTGGGCTTCTCGTGCAGTGGGAGAGTTCATGAGGAGGGTGTCATCCACGAATTGGCTGTGAGAGGGGGTCAGTCTGATGTTGTGCAGGGGAAGGCCTTTGAGGCTACCTTCCTGGATTGCTGACTTGATGTAGTATCCCAGGCCCTCCACCATGAGGATAAAAAGGAAGGGTGAAAGTGGATCCCCCTGCTGAATGCCCCTGGAGGCCGAGAAGGGCCGAGAGGGAACCCCATTTACTAGGATTGAGAAGAAAGCCGTGGAGGTGAGATTCATGATCCAGCTAACCCAGGTTTGATCAAAACAAAAGGAAATTAAGATGGCTTGAAGATAACGCCAACTGGCTTTGTCAAAGGCTTTTGAGAGGTCCAGTTTGATTAGCATACTTGGGATTTTTGCTGATTTGAGGGAGCTGATTACCTCATGCGCTAGAATGACGCTGTCCATAATTTGCCTGCCTTCCACGTAGTCGGCTTGTTATTTGGAGATGACAAAGGGTAAAATTGGCTTGAGTCGGTTTGCAATTACCTTGGTAATGATCTTATAGATGACATTGCACAAGGCTATGGGTCTAAAATGCTTGGGGTTGGTGACTCGCTCCTCCTTCGGAATGAGAGTAAGGAAGCTGGCATTGAAAGCTTGAAGAACTTGGCCCAAGGCATGTGACTCCTCGACCACCTCCCAAACGTCCTTCCTTATAATGTCCCAACAATGATGGAAGAATTATGTTGTGAAGCCATTAGGGCCTGGTGCCTTTCCAGGGGGCATGTCCTTTGTTTCTTGATCCACCTCCTCCTGGGTGATTGGCCTTGTTAGAGCAGCATTCTGTTCAGGGGTAATAAGAGAGGGGATGTGACTGGTGACTCGGGTGATGGCCTCCTCTCGATTCTTCCTGTTTTCCGTCATGAGGTTCTGATAATGTCGTATGAGATCTTCTTCAATGCAATCGTGCTCTCGTAGCAGGTTACCTTGCTCATCCTCCAGATGGGTTATTCTATTGATGTGTCGCCTGTGGATCATTGTCCTGTGGAAAATGTTTGTGTTCTTTTCCCCTTCCTTGAGCCACTGCAACCTGGACTTTTGTCTCCAAAGGATTTCCTCCTGCTATCATCTATGTTCCAAGTGCAATTGTAGTTTCTCCTCCTCCTTCATGAGCTCAGGAGTTCGAGTTCCGGTTATGAAGATTTTTTGTATCTCGGCTAGCCAGTTCTCAGTGTCCTTGATGCTCTGAAATATGTCTCCAAAGGTGTTTTTGTTCCAATATTTGAGCATTTTCTTGAAGTTTTTGAGCCGTTGCTGAAATTTGTACATCTTGGTGCCATGGTCTATCTTAGCTTGGTTCCACCAGGTTTTCGCTAGGTGCTGGAAATCTGGGTGGGTGAGCCAGAATTTTTCGAACCAGAATGGTTTGAGCGCGGGGGTGGTTTCTGCTGCGATCTGAAGGGAAATGGGCCAGTGATCTGAGCCCCCTTTGGGGAGGATTTAAATTTCCATGAAAATACCTCTTTCAATGAGTTCTTCCGCGGCAAGGAAATGGTCAAGCCGGCATGCCACATGCTGACTACCTGATCTACGGTTGGACCAGGTGATGGTTCCATTGATATTTTCTATATCCACTAGATTTAATTTTTCAGGAATGGTTTTGAACTTACCACTGTCTGGCTCAAGTCATTTTCTACCACCAGCTTTCTCCTCTAGTGACATTATCATGTTGAAGTCGCCTCCCAGGATCTACTTGGGCGTGGTGACCAAGGCTTTGACGTGGACCAGCTTGTCCATGAACTTGTTTTTTTCCTGTTGTCCTTGAGGGCCGTAAGCATTGGTGATGGTACCCTCTTGATTCAATCCTATTACTTCAAAGTGAGCTAATAGGGTTCCTGTGGTTGAGAAGGGCTCGTTGAGGACGGTGTGGTTCGGGTTCCACAGAATGGCTAGGCTGCCTGAGGCTCTCGCTGCATCCGTGTAGAAGTAGTTGCAATCTTTCCAAGTGCATTGGAAGATGTTTTTCGCTTCTATTCCTGCACATTTTGTTTCCTGTAGCATTAGGATGTCTGGGCTTTCCCCCTTGATACAGTCCCTAAGGATTATTTGCTTAGATCTACCATTGAGTCCTCTTATATTCTAGGTTATGAGCTTCATCATTAGGTGGAAGAGTGTGGGTGGAGGTATCCCTCCGAGAGCTTCTGAATCTGACCTGAGTTAATCATGAGATTTCCCACTTCTTTGATTAGTTGATGTGCCGGTTTTCGCCCTCACCTCTTATTCTCGCACAGGATTTTCTTAGATCCAGAGCTCGATTCTGTGGCAATACTAAGGTGGGTTGTGGATCGTGTCATTGAGTCAAGGAAGACTTTATGCACCTTTCTGAGCTGCTCTTCTGGGAGGCGTTGCAAATCTCTTAAGTTGAGAGCTTCTTCCAGTTTTTCGAAGTCTATGCCTGCTAGGTCTTGGGCGTCCAACTACATTGGTGTATCTCCATCTGTTTCCCCCCTTTCCTCGTCATGGGTTTCTTTGTTCTAGTGAGGGGGGGTGTATGGCTCGGTTCTATACCTTTCTTTGTTCCATTGTGTGGATATTGGATTTCTGCTTCTTCAGGGAGTTGGCTTAGGATATCATAGGCATTCTTGGTCTAAATGCCAGGTTTGGGGCCGACTGCTTGCTTGCGAGGGGGGTTCTTATTCCTTGATTGGATTGTTGTGAAGACATCCTTCTGCGTGTTCTGATCGGCTTTGGGAGCAGGATGATTCAGCGGGTAGTCCCGGAACAGGTGGCGATGCTCATGACATATTCTGCATCTGAACGAGATGTGTTCATAATCTAGGGTTTGTGACCAGTGCTCGTCCTGATACTCTAGTATTACTACTCTTGGTAGGTCTTGAGCGATGTTCATGTACACACAAATTCTGGCATATGAGGTGTATTTTCGTTGCTTTGTGGCTTCTGAGGCTTTGACATATTGGCCGATTGTGTTTCCTAGTCCCATAAGAATCTCCTCCAGCCAGAACTCCTGCGGGAGGGAATAGAGGTGGATCCAGACGGGTTCCATTGAGAAGTCTTCCTTGTCTGGGCTGAAGCGTTCCGCCCAAAACCTGAGAAATAGCCCTGCTGAGTTGAAAAAATATGGGCCGTTCTCAAAGATGCGATCTTTGTCTTCTAGGTTATACAGTATGATCGTGAATAAGCCTTTTGAACTAAGCTGAACCTCATAGTCTCCCCTGGTGTTCCACCAGTGTTTAATCCATTTGTTTAGGTCCCTTTCTGATGGCCAGAGTCCCAGGAACTTGCCAATGAGGGCGTGTTCTTGCATGAACTAGGTCTGCTCACCAACCCTGGTTGAGCTTATGAGGTATCTGGGCACTTTATCCATTTGAGGGATGCATTTGTCGGGCTCCCATCCTCGAGGCGCTTTGGGATGGTATGTGCTGGCTTTTGTTTCCATTTCCTTTCTGAAACCCTGTTCTTTGGCGAGGAGCTCCTCACAGATTTGCTGCGACGGCTCAAATGCAGGTCGCTTCGATCTCTTGCCCGCTCTATCATTAGTGGTTATGTTGCTGTAAGAGGGGGGTTTTCCCCCCTCCTCGTTGCCCATTTCTACAGACTAGAGCCGGTGATGGTTCCTCCTGTGCTAGTTGGTAGTTGGGCTGCAAGGTGTACTAGATCGGTCAGACAGGGGCACGCATGGGCTTCAGGCTAGGGTTTCTCTCGCAATCACAATGAGCCTAATTTTTTTTCATACCGACATCTCATGATTCAATTTATTATAGGTACCTTGAGGGTACATTTCTTTCCATTGATGAAGCATAATGAACTTTCCAACCTAAAATTCAGTTACCCTTCTATGATGATCACCTTTAATATTATATGATTCATTTGTCTCCCACAATGTTTGCTTCACATACTGTTGCATATTCTTAATGTGTTCCATAAAATTTTCTATACCTTTGTTAACATGTGTTCCATTAGAGAGATCAAGTAAATCCATTAATTTTGGGATTTGTCCATAAATAATTTGAAAATGGGACATTTAGAGATCTATTCAGAGCCTCCTTGGTA
>ML793309.1:176489-194018 GCA_009831015.1 Picea engelmannii | reverse complement strand
TCTCGAAAAACCTTCATTTAGGCCCTCAAAATGGCCCCGGAAGTTAAAACCTGCTAAAAATAGTAAATTGCCAAAATGGCCAGAAAACTGTTTTGAGCCATTTGGAAAAGATGGGTGGCCCCCGATATCCACCTAGATCAGTCAAACAATATTCTCATTAAGAAAGAGTCTTGTCAATAAACAGGGGTCTCAGGTCTTATGCAGGATAGACGGTCTGTCAATTCAAGAATCCCTCGGAATACCAGAGTCTTTTTGTACAAATTCGAAACCATTAAATGAAGAGAAATTGATTAGGGTATATATGGAATGTCCATCATAGGTATGAAGCCTATGTTTACAACAAATTTTCAAACCTGAACAGTTTTCAGAAAGTTTGTATGTGCCATTGAATGTAAATCTAATGGTCATTGAAGTCTAGTGGGTCTGCTCCTTATTGCGTTAAGTCTTAGGGTTAGACAATAAAAATTATGTGGTGGAAGTCATGCTCAGTTTCCCTTTGACCTTTTTCAAGTTTGAGTCTGGTCTATCAGTCTGTATTAACTTTGATAAATTCCTAGCTGATACTATTCATAAACAACTAGTGAATTTCCACTCCCTAAGGCATTTCAGATACTATACTTATTTGTTGAAACTTTTCCTAGCAAGTAACATCAGAAAATTTCCCGAAGAAGCATTTGTGTCAACTAAATGAAAAAGAATTACATTGCTCATCTTCATTAACAAACTTATGTCTAGGATTTATAGTCTGATTTTCAATACTAGCCTGCCTAGAGTTATGGATGACATGAGAAGTTATCTACAACAAAATCCAGAGAATAGAGTGGGATATTGGGTATTATTCATGCATTCAATAGTAATTTGGGTTTATGATTGTCATGAATCCCCTTACCTATTTCATGTTTTTCTAACTCCTAGGATATTTTCCCTTTAATTCATCAGGCATAGAATTATATCTGAAACAGAGAATTTCCTAAAGTTGCACAAAGCCTCCAACCTTAATTTCCCTTTTTTCACTGACCCCTTTATTTTCAAGTCTAGATCATGTTTATCTCAGGTTCAAGAAAATCTCAAAGAGTTTGGTTTTGCACAGTTACATGGAAGAAGGTATGATCCACACCAGATCATATCCAAAATAAGACAAATGAACAAAAATGCTCCTTATGAGCATGAATAGGTTCAAGGTTTTGATAGGTTGGTGAATCTATAAGTCTATGTTGATGTGGAAGAAACCCTGTAGCCAATTCAAACACAAGAAGTGGAAGAAACCCTGCAGCCAATTCAAACACAACAAGTGGAAGTAACCCTGCAGCCAATTCAAATAGAACAATCTCCTCAGAAGTTGATGATTAAAGTTCCTAAAACAAGTGTTTACAACAAGAGAATCATTTCAGAGGCTATGGACATTGATGACCAATAGACCGTCAAAACGAAGATGAAGGTTACACATCCAACACAGATTGTGGATTTAGAAGATGAAGAGTCTAGAGATCAAGAAAATCTAAATATGGTGGAAAGTGGTACTAGCACTGTAGAGATTGAAAAGGGAAATAAACTCCAAAGTGAGGGAAGCTCAAGAACCTTTCGCAGAAAGAAATATATTTTTGATAAAACATCAGGGTCAACTTATTAGTCTAGGGAATATTTGGCAAAACAATATGCTGAGAAGGGAAATATAGCTTTGGGTGAGATTAAGGATTTATTCCCTGAAGTGGAAACAATCTCTCAACATAAATCGTCTATGTTCACAGTAAGAGATGTTGAAAAGAGGACCTTTAACATTGCAGTTGTAGAATAAGACAAATTTTTTGAGATAAATATCAAATATGACAACATAAGTGCCCTAGACAAGGTCAAATTCCACAAGCAACTAGTGACCTGTTATATTCTGATTACTTGAGTTTGAACTTGAAGAATTCAAAATTGTCATATTATGCATAAAAATTGGAAAGAAAGTTGAGGCAAGAAAAGGCACCTAACAAAGCTTGTAAAACTCAGGTTAAGAGGTTGGAGTCTAAAGGTTCCCAAGGGGTGAAGTCATCATTAGATGAGAAAGAAAAAATAATTCAAAGTTTGAAGAAGAGATTGAAAATGCCTACTATAGAGTATCCACAAAAAACAAAATTGGTAGTTCTGGAACAGGAAAAAACAAAACTTTGTCAAGAGACACTAGATTATAAAGCTAAGGTGTTGCAGTTGGAACAAGAAAAGGTTAAATGGTCACAAGAAAAGACAAAATTTATAAATAAGTCTATGGTTTCAGCTCCTACTGTATAAATTGGATCAAATATTGAATAAATTGTCCAGGCTACGTCACAAGTTAGCCTAAAGGAAGGAGAAATCAAAGGACAGAAGGAAAACATAGAAAAATTGAAGCAGGAGATGCATGGAAAAGATGAAAGGATAGCTCAATTTCAAAAGTAGAATGCAGTCTTGCAAGAGAGAATAAATAAATTGAAACTGAGGTTAAGAGGCAAAGGTCTATTACAAGGGGCCAAGCATCTCATTTGGGACTATAGTTGTTGAAGCTGCCAAATTCAGATCATATTTGAATTTCATTAAGGATAAAGACAACATAGCCATTACAGCTAGACATAAGTGTACTTTTGTGAATGGAACCTGTTGAACAACTGAGAGGGGGGGTGAATCAGTTGTTACTATGATTAAAAAATTATGCCCATTTTAAACTTTTTACAGAACACTCAATGATGATCACAATAATGCAAGGAAGTAAGAAATATAATATTCAACATCAATCACACACATGAAATATACAAAGACAAATATTTCCTTAGGAAACCCATAAAGGTAAAAAACTCTTCTTCTTGATATGATAAGTAGTCTTTATTTTCTGTACATTGTCATTCTTATGAGAAACAACTCCTTTTGAGGCTACCACATATGTTTTACAACCAACAACTTGCTGAGAGCACCAACTCTCTGATTTCTCTAGCATCCACTAGAAGGAAGCACCAACTCCCTTAGTGTTCCAGCACCAACTAGATAGAAGCACCAACTTCCAGTCAAATAGGCACCAACTTGTATAACATAGAACAATAGTTCTCCCTTGCACCACCCTACCACCTTGATTTGTCTGGCTACAGCCAAATGGAAGCTACAAATCATTGTGTTCAAGCACCCACTTGAAACTCCGAGGACAAAAATCCTCCCTAACACCACCCTACCATCCTGGAATATAAATCTTTTCTTACTAAAATTGATTACAGTAATATAGTGTATATCAATGGCTTACCAGTCTCATCATTATTCTACTACACTGCTCTGCTCTGCCTTCATCAGTGTCCTCCTGCTCGCATGCATTGTGCTTTTTGTTCTTCTGCATTTTTTGTTCTATGTGTCATGTCCATTATATGTGTTATGCCTCCACATGCTCTTCACTGCACCATTTTTTTTCACTTCAGGTTGTTCATTGTGTCTCGTCCTCCCCACCACATGGATCACGAGAAAAATAAAATATTCTTCTTTGTTATGCATATCTTTCTCACACCGAGTCCTCTCCATGATCATCATGGCAACTATTCGTCTTCTCTGGCGGTTAGCTCCATGTGTTCATCATCAGTGGTCATTTTCTTGAGATTCTTTGGCTTCTATGGCAATGGCAAAGCTTTGTCTTCTCTGTCAGTTACAATCAATCTCTTTTGGCTTCTTTAGCTCCTAAGCCCCTTCCTTCACGTGACCATCGGCGGTGACCAAAAGCCTATTCAAAAGGCACTTCCCAATCTTGATCTAGTGAGTGCTAGCTCCATTTCATGATATGACCTTGGGATATGAACTTCACATGACCACACGATTGCGAGCGCATCCATAGGAGGTTTGAGGGAAACCCTCTTTTCTCCCTGCAATTCACTATGAGCCTCCACACATCCTTTCTAAAAAACCATGGTTTCAATTGTGGCCCGCTCAATAAACATTAAGAATCGAGCATGTTCTAGCCCCACAATGCGATGGGACTGTCAATCTCACAATCTTGGCGGTGCTCCTGAATGGACAGATCAGATTGGATGGTTTATTTCATGGAAACAAATCAATGGTCAGATTTGATCCTTACACTCATCCTTTCATTTTTCAATCCAATGGCTAGGACCTAATCAAACATTGATATGGATGGCTATCGAAACTTCTCCCTTTGGAATTTTGGGATTTCAACTTTTCTAACTTACACTATCCATCCATTGTACTATGATCAATGATTGAGAATACACCCAAAGTGATCTTTCAGATTGGACGACTTGTGTCCTTGCTGAGGTGGTCTTCAGACATGGGTGAGATGTGTAGGCAGTGTAGTGGAGTGTGGAGGCAGAGCGTGGTAGTGGTGTGTGAAGTGTAGCGGGTAGTGGAGTGTGACGTCAGAGTGTGGAGGTGGTATGTATGAGTGGTTTGGTGGTTTAATCATAGGGGGTGTTAGGCATTAAGAAATAATGAGAAAGGGGAGTCTGAGTTGACAGGAAGGTGACATGTATGAGGGTCCCACATGGAAAATACCACCAACTCGGATCCTCCCCCACGGTTAAAGGAAAAAAGGTCAGGGGGGGTCCGATATGCCCTATCGACCGTAGATCCGAGTGCCTAGTTATCGTACATTGAGATTAGCGCCCCATTCTTATAACTTATCATGTCCTTCCACTTTAGAATGATCTAATGGATTAAATTTACTTCGAATGATCCGACGATCGAGGATTTGTTTCATCTCTCTGGGTCTCCGGACTTCGGAGATTTCAAATCTCAAACTAACGATCTGGATTAGACGACCCAAATTCACTTCAGATGATTTGATGCTTGATATCTTCTTCAGACGATCTGATGAATGAGATGTACTTTGGATGATCCGACGATCGAGGATTTATTTCGTCTCTGCAGGTCTCCGGACTTCGGAGATTTCAAATCTCAAATTGATGCTCTAGATTAGACGGCCTAGATTCACTTCGGACGATATGACGCTTGATATATTCTTCAGATGATCTGATGACTATGATATTCATCGGATGATACGACGGTTGAGAATGTATTTCAACTCTCTGGCTCTTCGGGCTTTGATTTTTTCAAATCTCAAACTGAAAAATATGAATTGAGATTTTTCTAGAGCTTAACCTCCTCGCATCTTTATACTCGAACTAAATGTTGTTTGTCGATCATGATCCTATATCAATGGCTCAATCTGTCTATGATGCATCTCTTCTAGCTTATCCTATCCTTCCACTCAAAAGTGATCCGACTACTGACGGGAATCCAGATAATCAAATTCTCGACCATTTTTCCCCGTTTATAATATCCTTCCATTAATGCAATATGACTGTTGTTGATCCTATGGACTAGTGATCCAATGGACACTGTCACTCTTCCTCCTGATATTTTTATCTCTCTGAATTAGAATATTTTCTAAGTATTCACGGGTCTCGACCTTTTCTCCTCCTACGATTCCGTCTCTTGGACCTCATCTGCACTTCTGGAAACTGCTATCTCTTCTGCGATTTGTCGTATTCTGCGCTCTCGAGGTTTTCTCCATTGTTGTTCTTACCATCAATGACAAGCACATTCTTCCTGTAAACATGCCAAAAAGATCCCCCTTTTGCATTAATGCAAACCCTGAAAGGCTGCACTATTATTCTTAGACCTCCAAATGTAGCATATAGACAACACCTTTTCTCCCCCTTTGACATCAATGTCAAAGAAAACAGGCTCCCCCTAAGTTGTTGCAGTATTTTTCAGAGGTATCATATATTCAACCAATACATAATCCCCCTGACAGGATGGACTATTTAGCTTGATAACGAGGTCATGCCCAACTTCTGGCGTAGATACTCAAATTGAGCTTTTGCAAGCGGTTTAGTGAAGATATCAACAATTTGATCTTTGGATGAAATATAACATAAAGAAACAACAATGTTGGTCACCTGTTCCCTCAAGAAGTGATACTTGATGGGTATATGATTGGTCTTGGAGTGATATATAGGGTTCTTTGACACACTAATTGCACTGGTATTATCATAATGAATTGGGATCGGTGCAATATATTTTACCTCCAAGTCTGCAAGTGTCTGAATCATCCACAATACTTGGGTACAAAAAGTGGCAACTGCAATGTATTCAGCTTATGTAGTTGATAAGAAAATGGAAGCTTGCTTCTTGCTTAGCCATGCTACAAGGGAATCTCCTAAGAAGAATGCACCTCCACTCGTGTTTTTCCTTTCATCCACGTAGTTAGCGCAATCAACATCTGAATAGACTGATAGTTGAAAATTTTGATTCCTAGGATACCATAGGCCATAGTTCATTGTTCCTTTCAAGTATCTGAATATTCTTTTGACAACTAACAAATGACTCTATTTAGGTGCAAATTGATACCTTCTTACCATTCCAACAACATGCATTATGTTTGGACGGGATGTTGTGATGTACAATAGGCTACCTATCATAGACCTATATGAACTCTGGTCAACATCGGGTGAGTCATCATCCTTGATTAAATTGCATCCAGTCACCATAGGTGTGTTCATAGGTGTAGAGTCTTCCATTTGAAACCTTTTCAACATTTCTCTTAGATATTTCTCTTGAGAAAGAAATATTCCTTCAGACCTCTGAGTAATTTGCAGACCAAGAAAAAATGATAGTTCCCCTATCATAGGCATTTCAAATTCATACTGCATAGAAAAAGAAAACCATTGTACCAATGAGGCATTATTTCATCCTAAAATGATGCCATCTACATAAACCAACACAATGAGCAAATCATTACCCTTTATTTTGATATATATATTGTTGTCAATTGTTCCTCTTTTGAGCCCTTTGTCTTGAAGATACTTATCCCATCTGTAATACTAGGCACGAGGAGCTTGTTTCAACCCAAATAAGGTTTTCTTCATCTTGCAGACAAAGTCAGGGTTATCTGACAGTTGGAAACCCTCTAGTTGTTCCATATAGACTTCTTATTTTAGATCTCCATTTAGAAAATATGACTTGAGATCCATTTGATAGACTTTAAACTGTTTATGACAAGCATAGGTAAGAAACATTTTGATAGCTTCTAATCTTGCTATGGGCACAAATGTTTCATCAAAATCTAGTCCTTCTATTTTTGCATATCCTTTGCAGACCAATATAGCCTTATTTACTACAATATTTATTTGATCATTCATCTTATTTTTGTAGACCCATTTTGATCCTATTACATTTTTATTTGTTGGCCTAGGAACGAGTTCCCAAGTATCATTCTTTTCAATATGGTCAAGTTCCTCATTCATTGATTTTAACATATTTACGTCTTTATTGGCTTCATTAAAATTCTTGGATTCCACCATGGATATGAAGGCTATATCTGATTTCTCGGTGTATGTTATCATCCTTCTCCTGATTTGTACACATTTGTCTTTTTCACCAATTATCTGACTTTCAGGATGATTCTTTTGAGTAATTCTGGAGGAAGGATTTGATGTTGATTGTTGTCCTGACTCTTCTTGTCTGGGTGTCTCTTATCCATCTAATTCTTGGGATTGTTCATCTTCAGTTTTAGTTGTGTCCTCTATAGTAGAATCAATATTGCTCACCTCTCTTACTGGGAATCCTTCATCAACCTTTAAATCAATGCAATCAACTAATTTATGCAATATTTTATTAAAGCATCTATATCTTTTACTATTGGTTGCATATCCTAAGAATATTCCTTCATCATCCTTGTCATCATACTTGCCAAGGTTTTCATTATTATTATTTATGTAGCACTTACTCCCAAAGACTTTGAAGTGTTTTATTGAAGCAGGTCTTCCATTTGACAATTCATAAGGTGTCTTGTCACTATGTGGTCTGAGGTGGGCTTTGTTAAGAATATGGATTGTTGTGTGTATTGATTCTACCCAATAAGTTTGACCAATGTTCTTCTCATTCATCATTGACCTGCCCATTTGCTGAATTGTTTTGTTTTTCCTTTCAACTACTCCATTTTGTTGTGGAGTTCCTAGGATTGTTTATTCTCTCTTTATCCCATGTTTATCACATAATTCCTTGAAATCACTTGACATAAATTCTCCTCCTCTATCTGATATTACTTCCTTTAACCTATTGCATGTTTGATTCTCAATTAAAGCCTTAAATATTTTAAATTTATTAAATGCTTCAGCTTTTCCTTTGAGAAAAGCAACCCAAGTGAGTCTAGAGTAATCATCAATGATCGGCATAAAGTATTTTTTCTTCCCTATGCCTTCCTGTCTTTATGGTCCACATAAAATCATATGAACTAATTGGAGCGGTTTCTCTTTTGAAGTAGAGCTCTTGGATTTAAACTGTTTCCTGGTTATCTTTCCTACTTGGCGGGGTTTACACACAGAGTCTTGCGGCTTTGATATTCTTGGAAGATATTTTACTGCCTCAAGATTTTTTAGCTTGATTAAGTGGTCAAAGTTTAGATGTCCAAGTCTCCTATTCCATAACCAAATTTCATCGTGTTTTATTAGATGGCACTCTTCGTTATCTTCTTTCAACACATATACATTATTATTTGTCATATGCCTTTAGCCACCACTCATCCCGAGTTTACAGACTTTTTCTTACAATCCTTGGAAGTGAACACCAGTTCACATCCTCTGCCACACATTTGACTTACAATGAGCAAATTATGTTTCATCCCCTCTACAAGAAGAACATCCTGGGCTTTTCTTTTACCATTACTCAAACTCACCATCCCTTTACCCTTGATTTTACCTGGTTCATTATTTCCAAAGGTTACATTTCCTGTTTTTCTTTTACTTATAGACTGAAACTTATCCTTGTCTCCAGTCATGTGCTTGGAACATCCACTGTCTATATACCAGGGTTTTTTTTGTTTTTGAGCTGAAAGTACTAGACCACATTTTTCACTATCTTTCTTTTTCCATGTGCTGGCATTTCTAGATAAGGGATTTATCCTTGGACCTGCCTTGTAATTCTTCAGATGACAGTTTACATCTTTGTGGCCGAAGTTATGATAGTTATAACATTCGAGTTCATTGTTCAATGGGTCAAAGTGATTGGTGCTATGTTTTCTACTCATTGGTTGCTTAGTTCTATGTTGCAAAGATTGTTTATTTCTTGACCTCGTCAATTGCATGTCTCTACGCTTAATTTGACAATTTGCAATCTTATGACCAAAATTAGAACAGTATTTAAATAGTAACCATGGAATAAATTTTGGTACCTGAAGGATGCCCTTATTCTTGGCATTTGTTGCTCCATCTTCTGATATCTTTGTTTTTTATCAAGGATCATCTTGTCTTGATTAGATTTTGGTGGCATAGTACTCACATGGTCTAATTGTCTGCTGAGTTGGAACTTGATCATCTTTCCTAGATATTTTCTTTATGGTTGTTTGTTGCTTGAACCATTTACATAACCTAAACTAGTATTCAACAAAGAAGATATTTTTTTGCTCAGAATGTCGTTTAGTTCTGTTGAGGCTTTAATGCTTGGAATATTTTGCAGATACAATGTTTTAAACTTCTCCATCTCTTTTCTGGCTTTTACTAGCTCTTCTTCCAAGGCTTCACATCTTGGATTCTTTTCTGATAACTCTTGCTTCATAATGTCCTCTATTTTCTTTGCCTCTTCTAATTCCATTTTTAGCAGGGCAAAGTCTTCATCATGTTTTTTACTATCTTTCTCTAACTGTATCAACAATTATTTTTTCTTTTTCTTCTTAGATCTGAGTTTAGCAATTTATTCTAGAGCACTTATGTTAGGGTCCTAACCTACACATAGGTAGATCAATGTATTCGGATGTAATAAAGGTCAATATTAATAAGGCCTTTCAATAAAATAGAATAAGGTGGATGTAAGAAGACCTAATAGAAGCTTCCGCTTCTAGAAGGATATTTCTCTAGATGCTTCTCTTAATAGACATATTTAGTATAAATAAGGGTCGAGGGTATGCGAACCCTAGCTTGGATATTATTGTAACAGAGCGTTGCTCGATTGGAGGTTGCCCCCTCGAAGAGGCCTGTGAACATTGCTTTCTGAATCAAAGTGTTATTTCTATTGTTATTGTTATATCATTTATGTGTATTGTGAAGATTATGCTGGATATTTTACTGTTTTTCTACCATTTCTAGCATTTTATTTCTGTTCTGCATATTTTATATATCCGGTATCTTGCAAGTGGTATCAGAGCACTTTCCTTGGTAGAAATTGTGGGTAATTTTTTTCAGGGTAGAGATGTATTCCGGCGTCTTTAAGACACATATATCTGTCGTTACACGCATAAACCCATGGTTGAGGGATTCATACATGTAGGAAATACAAGTGGTTCTTAAGCGCACATATGTTGGCCACCCTTGTAACCCCTATTGGTACCCCTTCGAGTGGTAGTGCATCAGACAACACCTGTGTACGGATCGACCTAGATTTCTTGAAGCTCTCTTTAGATAAACCTATCGGCCACCGGACTGCTATAGTGTCACCGAGAAAAACACTCGGGAAGATACTCTCTAGTACCTGGGTAGTCGGGTACTACGGCTAAGGGTATGGTTTATCCTCCTTAGTTAGTGCCCTGAGATATTGGGTCGAGTACTACTGTTGGACCCTGCACGTATATCAGAGAGCTATAGCACATGGAAAACCCTTGTCTGTAGAACCCTTGAATACCTAACCCTTGGGGAAAATAAACATAAACATAAACAAATTAAACCGGCGAGATCTATTGCCACGCATCTGTGTTCGGGTTGCTAAGTAAATACACATTTCTCTCTGGTTTAGAATTTGGGGATTTCAGCACTGCAACATTCTTCAGACCAAAGTCTGGAAAAAATTTCACCATTATTTGAGACCTATTCCATTAGATTCATCTCTTCTCCCTTGTCACATTCATCGATATCATTTTTCTACAAAAAATTATGACCCCACCCGCTCCCTTTTCAGTTCCCCCATCTTCATGGCCCATACCCGTAGCCAAGAAATAGAGTCTCACTTCAACACCTTGCAATCTGGTTTCCTCGAGACTCAACAAGAAGTGCAACAACTCAGTGCTACTATTGCCTCCCGTGATGCATCCATAAATTCATTCGTAAATGTAGTTGTGCAGTCCGCAATGGCAGAAGTCAAACATGAACTGATCACCCATGTTGAATATGTCTTTGCATCGCTCTACACCAAACTCAAGATCCCTATCGATGACTCTTTTCCTGATGCACATAAAAAGACTGAAGGTGAAACTTCTTCCCATTCCTTTCAACCCCATCACTTTCAACGGGACATACGCCTTCTGCGGGTGGATGTAACCAAATTTGATGGCTCGGACCCCACTGGTTGGGTCACCCAAATGGAACATTATTTCTCTCTCTACAACATTACAAATGACTTGGCCAAACTCCAGTATGTTGTTCTCCATCTAGATCAAGAACACTGGCAATGGTGGCAATGGAGAAAAACTTCCCGTCAAGGGTATATTGCTTGGACCCAATTTGTGACTAAGCTTTATAAATGCTTTGACACTGACACCAACCATTTGGGCCATTTGACAAAATTGAAGCAATCAGGCATAGTAGAAGACTTCATAGCTTCATTTGAGTGACTAGATTTTTGAACAGAGGGCATGACTGATGCTTTCTTTCAAGAGTGTTTTATCAGTGGCCTCAAGGAGGAGATTCGTTCCCATGTCCTCATGGCTCGACCTACGACTTGGGTGGAAGCTACCAAAAAAGCTAAAGAAGCACAACAAATTGTTTCCTCTCAAAATCATAAGCTTTCCTTTATCCCTCGCCCTAAACTAGTAAACCCCAATTACTCCCTCCGCCCCATTAAAAATCCAAAAATTGACCAGGGCTGAAATGGTTGAACGCCAACTCAAAGGCCCTTGTTATAATTGTGATGACAAATATTTCCCAGGCCACAAATGTAAGGAACAAAATATTTTTATGGCCATTTATGAGGATATTCCAGAAGAGGATGTTGACACTCCCCTTGTGCCCGAGGCACCAAAAATCACTGACATAAACCCTCCCTCCGACCCTCCCGAAGTGGAACCGATCATTTCCCCAAGAAACCCATTGCTACATCCATGCTGTCAACCATTTCCAAATCATAATTGCCAATGGTGGTTCTATGAAATGTGGCGGGCACTGTGAAAATGTGTGTCTCCAAATCGGTGACTACCACCTAAAATCCCATATGTTTTCTATTGACATGGGCGGTTGCAACATTGTGTTGGGTGCAGACTTGCTAAGGACTTTGGGTCCCATTCTCATGGATTTTCAGAACTTAACCATGCAATTCGACCAAGGAGGCCACCAATATAAATTTCAAGGCATCATTGTTGGTTCACCTGAGGTCATCAATTCTCATTGCATGGAAAAACTGCTCAAGAAAGGTCATTCTGGTGTCATTTCCCAACTCCACGCCATACAAGCCACAGAGACCCCACCAGTGCCCCAAGACCTCCAAGCCCTCCTTTCTAAACATCAAACAGTATTTTCCACTCCCCATGGACTCCCTCCTTCCCGCGGTGTCCATGATCAGTCCATTCCCCTTGTCCCGGGAAGCCTTCCCCCCAATATACGTCCATATCGCCACCCCTTTGCACAAAAAAATGAAATTGAAAAAATGGTCCAGGAACTCCTTATTGTCGGCATCATTCGTCCTAGTTCAAGCCCTTACTCCTCTCCGGTCGTCATGGTACTGAAGAAAGAAGGTTCTTGGAGAATGTGTCCTGACTTCCGTACTCTCAACAAACTAACCATCAAAGACAAACTTCCCATTCCTATCATTGATGACCTCCTGGATGAATATAGTGGCGCCCAATTCTTTACCAAATTTGATCTTCGCTCGGGCTATCACCAGATACGTATGAAAGAGGCAGACATTCCCAAGACCACCTTTCGCACTCATGAGGGCCACTATGAGTTTTTGGTCATGCCCTTTGGTTTGTGTAATGCCCCCTCCACCTTCCAAAGCCTCATGAACTATGTCTTCCACCCTTTTCTCCGTCATTTTGTCTTAGTTTTCTTTGATGATATCCTCATCTATAGAAAAACCTGGACATACCATCTTACTCATGTGGATCAAGTTCTCCACCTACTCTCTCAGCACCAACTTTTCCTGAAATAGTCCAAATGTGCTTTTGGTGCCTCAGAAGTAGAATACTTGGGTCATATGGTGGGAAAGGATGGTGTCAGGGTGGACCCAAAAAAGATTGAAGCTATGCAAGACTGGCCACACCCAAAGACTCTCAAAAGCTTGCATGGATTTTTGGGCCTCACAGGGTACTATCACAAGTTCGTTAAGAACTACAGAAAGATTGCATCACCTCTCACAACTCTCCTCAAAAAGAACTCTTTCACTTGGACTCCAGCAGTTGCTCAAGCTTTTCAAACCTTGAAGACAGCCATATGCACCACTCTGGTTCTGGCCCTTCCCGACTTCACAAAGACCTTTTTTTTGGAATGTGACGCCTCAGGGAAAGGAATCGGCGTTGTCCTTATGCAAGAGGGTTGACCTTTGGCCTTGACTAGCAAGAAACTGTCTGAAAAGAATCTGGGCAAACCCATTTATGAAAAAGAAATGTTGGTGATTCTACATGCCATTGAGTTGTGGCGTCCGTATCTCTTGGGGCAACGCTTCCAAATTAAGACAGACCATCGAAGCATCAAGTACTTTCTGGAACAACGCATTTCCTCCCAGGAACAACAAAAATGGGTGACTAAGCTCTTTGGATATCATTATTGGATCATTTACAAGAAGGGAAAAGACAATATCGTGGTGGATGCACTGTACCAGAAATATGAAGATGAAGGATCCCTTTTTTCTCTTTCCTTCATTGTACCCGATTGGCTCCAAGCTATGTGCCAGGAATGGCTTCAAGATCCCAAAAGTTTGCATATGATCCAGCAACTGTAAAACAAGGCTCCAACTCCCCTAGGGTACTCTTGGCTCCAAGATGAGCTTCGATACAAAGGCCACTTGTATTTAAGTAAACAATCCAAGCTCAAATCCACGGTGCTTTCTGAGCTTCATGCTACACCCACAACGGGGCACTCAGGGTTCACCAAAACATATGACCGAGTCAAACGTTCTTTTTTCTAGGATGGTGTGAAACAGGACATCCGTAAGTTTGTTGCTGAATGTGAGGTGTGTCAATGCAACAAGGGAGAAACAGTCAAATCTCCAGGCACCCTCCAACCACTTCCGATTCCCCCTGCTATTTGGAAGGATATCTCTACGGAATTTATTACAGGCTTACCCAAATCGGGGAATAAATCAGTCATAATGGTGGTGGTGGATCGTCTTTTCAAGTATGCTCATTCTTGCGCTCTTCCCCACCCATTTACTGCATCCACGGTGGCTCAAATTTTCATGGACCAGGTCTTCAATCTTCATGGCATGCCGCACTCTATTGTTTCTGATCGAGACCCAACTTTCACAAGCAATTTTTGGCAAGATTTGTTTAAGCTACAAGGCACACAATTGCATCTTAGCTCATCTTATCATCCCTAGACGGATGGTCAAACGAAAGTTGTCAACAAGTGTTTGGAAACATATCTGAAGTGCTTTGCCTCTGAAAAACAACACCATTGGGCTCAATGGTTACCCCTCACCAAATGGTGGTACAACACTACATACCATACAGCCACTCGCATGACTCCTTTTGAAGCGGTATATGGACAGAAGCCACCTTCAGTTCTCTCATACTTATCGGGTACCTTGAAGGTCTAGGTGGTTGACCAAACACTTACAGTCTGAGAGGATATCCTTCGTACCCTTAAAGAGAACTTGGTCATGGAATAGAATAGAATGAAGAAGCAAGCAGATCAAGGTCACTCTGAACGTCAATTTGTAAAAGGGGATCAGGTGTTTCTGAGACTGCAACCATATAATCAAACTTCCCTCAAGGCCGATCATTTTCAGAAGCTAGCACCCAAATTTTATGGCCATTACACAGTTCTTAAGCATGTGGGACAAGTCGCATATCAGTTAGCTTTGCCCAGTCAGTCGAAGCTACATTTTGTTTTTCATGTTTCATGCTTGAAGAAGGTGATTGGAACCAGATGCCAAATTCAAACCAACCTTCCAGAGTTAGTTGAAGAAGGATCCATTTGGCTACATCCAGAAGCAATTTTGGACCAGCGTGAGCGTTGCCTGCGTCAGAGAACCATCAAGGAAGTGCTAGTACAGTGGAAAGATATGACTCCAACAGATGCCACTTGGGAACCAACTACCATTCTGCAGCAGTTTCCACATCTTGAGCCTTGAGGACAAGGTTGTTTATAAGGGGGTGGACATGTTAGGGTCCTAACTCTCACATAGGTAGATCAATGTATTCGGATGTAAAAAAGGTCAATATTAAAAAGGCCTTTCAATAAAATAGAATAAGGTGGATGTAAGAAGACCTAATAGAAGATTTCGCTTCTAGAAGGATCTTCCTCTAGATTCTTCTCTTAATAGACATATTTAGTATAAATAAGGGTCGAGGGTATGAGAACTTGACCCAAAATCCTATTCAGAAGCCTGACAGGGCTTGAAAAATGCTCAAAAATGAAAGTGCTCGGAATCTGACAAAACCTGTACCATTGCATCCATCTCGTCTTCATGATTCCGATGGTATATTTACTTTGTCAAACAGAATCCGTATGGAGAAGATATCGCATTCTGTCTGAAAAGTCAAATAGGCAAAAAATTGTTGATTGTGCAGTCCATACAGTCCGTACAGATGCTGACGTGGCATGTCCATATGCTGACGTGGCAGGTCTATATAGATGACACATGGAAGGTCCGTACAGGTGACACATGGTGGCTCCAGGGAGTAACACGTGGCAGGCAGATTTGGACTTTTTCACTCACGGCTGGACCAATCCCGAGGTGAAATGTGGCATGGGTGACGTCAGCAACTGACGTGGCAGGATGACCGAGATAGTACGGAAATGATGTGGCAAGGTTCATTGGGCAGTACGGCGAAGTGATGTGGCTGGCATGTGGACCAATTAGCAGCTGACGCATGTTATAGTTTGATTAGTTGTAGAGGTGCCACGTCGCCCAGTCAAGGGATGCCACGTGGCACCCTGTGGTTGGCTGTTATGGTTTTGTGTAAAATTTTGTTATAGCTCGGACGAGATTCGAACCGTCGACCTTTCCTCCGGCAGTGGACTGGCGAGGCTGGGATAACCTCTCACCCCCATGGTGTTGCTTGTGATACGAATGGAAAAACATTTATTTGAATTAAATTTATGTGTTATTCGACCGGGGGGGGTCGGGCTGGGGCTTAGCCCCGACCCCCGGTTTTATGCATTATTATGTGACCATGTATTTGCGCAGAGTTTAATATATTGACCGTTACCATGTGCGGTTTATGTTATAGTTCCAACGGTTATGTTGGTTACATGCGACCCGACGGTTGGTGTGTGTGGTTACACAGTTATGGCAATAGCCTGTGGTTCCATTGTGATCCCATGTGACCGAGCGCAGAATGGTGGTTAGGGCCAGCGCTTAGCCCTTTGGGCTAGCGCTCGGCCATATGTAGCCATATGACCAGTAAAAGGGGCGCGCGCCAGAGCTTGGGGGGCTTAAGCCCTATATAACTATATTATATAGTTAAAAAGTGGGTTTTTAACCACTTTTTTGGGTTTTTATTATTAATTAAACCATTTTTAATGTAATTAATCCATTTTGGGAGTTATTGGGTAGTTTTGGAGCCTAACTTAGTGGAGGAAGTTGGAGATGGGCAACTACCTTTCCAATTATATAACCAAGGCCTGTTTGAGGCCAAGGGGACAACTTTGAGGGCATTCAGAGCAGAATAATGCTGAGGAGAAGCCAAGCCAAAGCCAGTTTGAGGCAGAGAAGTTGTTGAGGAGGAGACGTTGTCGGACCATTTCTGAGAGCTCCGAACGTCTGTTTTTCGTGCCATTTTCTTTTCATGGTTCTAGAGATCTGGGCGAACATGACCAGATCAGTCTTGTAACTATTTGGCATTACAACGATGTACTTTTGAGATTTCGAACAGAAATAAAGAAGCCTCCCCCACAGAGAAAAGGCCCGGAGACGTAGGCAAAGTTGTGCCGAACTCCGTTATCAATCTGCGTGTTATGGTTTGTTGTCTTTTATTGCAATTCAGATTTTCACATATGTATATGGCTGTTATAATTCCTCTTCTTTCCTCATTCTTCACTTAGTTTCCCAAATGGTTAATTAATGCATGCAAAATTAAAACTCAACCATAAGTCATTAAAAGATTCGGCGGATCAAGTGGTATCAGAGCTAGTTGACGTTTGGATTTGAGTTTTGCATGTTAACCAGGGAAGAGCTCATCTCAAGGAAGAAAATGGCATCTATGGGAGGACTTTCTCAAAATGAGAAGGAGTTCAGAGATACGGTGTTTTCCATGGCCGAGATGGTGAAGGTGTTGTATGAAGACTACTTGGAACGAAAGAGCATGGTTCAAGTAAAAGCTTCAAAGAACAACAAAGGAAAAGAAGGATTGAAGGAAGTGCCTTCTACATATGTTTTAGAAAACACATTTGAGATATGCAGTGAAGGTTTCTCATCAAATTTTCCTCATTCTCA
>ML793309.1:145326-156976 GCA_009831015.1 Picea engelmannii | reverse complement strand
TCTGCAAGTGTGTTAGCCAGGGATTGGATTAAGGGTTCCTACTCAGAACGGAGAGAACCAAAACATCCTGTTCACTGTATACTTTCCTTGGTGTTAGCCAGAACTGGGTTAGAGATCCCTGCTCAGAAAGAAAGGAATCAGACCGCCCTGTTCTCTGTAGACCTCAACCTCACAAGTGTGCTACAACAGAAGTAAGGCTCAAGGCTCTTGCTTAAACAGAAAGGAACTAAGTGCTTTGTCTTATGTTAGATAGAGTTAATTGTTTTCTGCATTATTGATTTCATGAAAAGAGTGTTAATGCTGAAGTCTTTGTTTGAGAGTAAGGGTCCTGTTCTCTGAATACATAATAATTGTCTTTCCCATTGCAAGTATTAATGTAATCCAGGATTCCTAGATTGAACCTTAAAGATTGCAATAAGGAGGTTACTTTTCTGTGATTTAATTCAGAGCTTCAGTTCATTGAGCAAGTATTATTAGTATAGATTTCTTTACTACAACACTAAGTGCTTTTGGAATTGAGCATATATAGTGTGTGGCTACCTTTGAAACAAAAGACTTCCCTGGGTTGATAATTTATGTTTCACTTGATTGTTTAAAATTAATTAAGCAATTATAGTGACCAACAGTCATATTTGACCACTTTTGGGACTACGACAGCTTGCCAAGGAAGGAGTGCAACGCGAAGTAGAAAATAAGGAAACAAGACCTATTTTGGGATCCATTTTAGGGTTTTGGGTTGATGTAATGGGAAAGGTATGTCGGCCTATGGATTTAGCCACGTTTAGGCCCATTTTGTAGTCTATAAATAGGAAATATAGATAGTAAGATAGAGGAGATAGTAATGTAATACATCTGCGTGGTGTATGAATGAAAGCTTAGTGCTAGTATTTGGATTTGTGTGATCGAATGTATCTTAGAGAGATTTGTGCATGAGATCAGAGAGATAAGTGCAGATTGTTATAGTTGGATGTTGAGGAGCAAGGAAGAAGGATCTAGCGAGCTGCGCAGATTTTTTGTCCTATGTAAAGTAGGGATCACTTAAGCTTTGTGATATAACTGCTTGACCAAGATAATATAAAGACAACTTTGTGGATGTAGCCCCAGGGTGGGGGAGAACCACGGTAACTGTGTGTATGGTGTTATGTTCTTTGTTCTTACATGTTTATCTCTCTCTTGGTTAAGTGCTTGATGTGATTGAGTAGATCTAGTTATGCTTTGTGTTGATGGTATATGAATGAATGTTAGATCTTATACATAAGATGCTTAGTGTTTATATGTTGAATCTAACCTATATTTCTAGAGCTAAGTATTGAATCACCCTTAGTATAATTATTCACTGCGATGATCTATGCTTTCTACGAAGTGTATTAATGATTCAATGTTAAGGAATAACTAATGCTAAGTGTGTTGTAAGAAAGGTAATCATAGATCGATGTCCCAACTAAGGTTGCAGAAACCTGAGTCCTGCAACCACCCCTGCCTCTACCTTGGGCTAGACTTCATCTGCTTCGCAGGTGTTTTCGAAAGGGCTGGTAGTTAAGGTTTTTTTGGTGCGCTCTTGAGTGTTGAACCCTAGGTCTGCCCCTGTGCCAACAAATGGTTCCATTGTTGGGACTGGAACTGTAATTTCTAGTAACTAAAGAAGAAGAATCTTTGTGTGAAATAAGCTCTGTGCGTAGATCTGTTTCCCTAGTGTGCAGTGTTTTGTTTGACTTGTGAAGATTTGTGCCAATAAAGAGGTTAGATCTAAAGAGAAATAGGTTAGATCTGAAGAGAAAGAGGTTATATCTGAAGAAAGAGAGGTCAAATCTAAAGAAAATAAGTCAAATCTGCGAAGAAAGAGGTCAGATCTGCAAGAAAAAGGTAAGATATGTAAGCTTTGTTCTTTGATAAAGGTAAGAATAGTTAAAAGTATTAGATCTGGAAGATTTGTGCTCTGTAGAAGTAAGATAAGTGATTTTTTTTTTGTTTCTAAAGCATGGATCTAGGTATTTTTGATAGATTATGTCCTATCTTGAAAACTAGGGCATTTTTATATGAAAGAAAGTTTGATATGAATAGATCTGATAAGTATAGTGATAGATATGTTATAACTATGCATAGAAAGAAAGTCTAGACTAACAAGTGGATGCAGGATCCTAGAAAAAAAAAATTGTAGGCTAGCTACCACGATCCTAGTGTGTAGTACAAAAGAAGTTGGGGATCATTTAAGAGAAAGAGAGGATTAACCCTCTGTTACAGTTGCAGAAGACCGGGACATCTTGCTAAGGAATGCCCTGGTAGGAGATCTAGTTTCCTCTGCTATAAGGCTATGGACCATGAAGTATTGGATTTCCATAGAATGATTGCTAGGCTTGAGAAGCTGAATATGGAACAAGAAAACCCTGAGGGAGATCAAGAGACCAAGATTATAGCAGAAACCCAGAAAGAATAAAAAATAATATTACTACAAATGAAAGATACCTTAAATGACCACCAACATGTTAGGTTATCAGACATCTTCAAAGAAAAGGAGCAAATCGAAGTAAGAATAGGGGACTTTGACATTGATTGTACTCTTGATGAAGAAAAACAAGTGAACATTATGCCAGAAAGAACTTGGGAAGCTATAGGAAAGCATGTCATGACCCCTTCCCTAGGAGGAACAAGTTTCTTAAGAGGAAAGCCAGTAAAGCTGTGGAAGGATTGCCCGGATACCTATGACTATCAATGGAACTTTGATAGAGGAAGAATTTTAGATCATTAAATTTGTTGAAGACAGTGCCCTGTTTACCATGGTCATAGGGAAACCCTGGATTGACAAAGAATAGGCCAGACAAAGAAAAGAAGAAAAAGTTTTGGAACAGAAGAAAAAAGAATTAAAAGACTTTATGACCAGAAGGATCGCGCACTTGATTGAAAAATAGAAGAGCATATCATAGATATTTAATATTAGTACCTCCGATGGCGAAGCTAAGATAACACTTGAGGATCCGCATAAGATAGAGTTACCTATTGTTGATACAGAAGAGGTATTATCAAGGAACCCTAGGAAAAATTTTCTACAACACAAAGTAACGAAGACCACAGAAGATAAACATCATAATGGTAAAAGCATTACTGAGACAAAACTCACCGGGAAGAAGGCTAGGAAGTTAAGAAAGAAAAGGGCTAATACTGTAAGGTTACAAGAGGTTCTAGAGGACATTTCGCAGCAAGAAGAGTTTCATAATTGGAGCTTCGCCAAGATATCAGAACAACGACGTAGAGTACTTCGCCATGACGAAGCAATATAGCCATTGGAACCGATATACCTGTTCGACTGCCACTCCGAATAGATCGAAAAGAAGTTATGGGTTACCATTAGACCATTGGACATAACCTTAACAGATATATCAATGGTCATGGAAGTTTCATATCTGTTGCAAGCAGTCCATTGCATAGTTACTTACTTATTCCATCACACCATGCTCGGAAGACACTTTTTCCAATTGAGAACTTGAACTGACAGAACAACCGCATTATGAAACAGTGAATACTCCAGCTTTACTCTCTACCTGATTATGGTATTGACAGTCCATTGAAAACCCAAGACAGTGATCTTGCGCTTACATGTTCGATGATCTTAGCGCAACAGAAGAATCAGTGAGATAAGTACTTGCTAGCTTAAGGACAGAAAGAGTCATGTCGGAAAGAGGAATGTCCACCAGAGTCCAAGCCTCATCATCGAGAGGAGTGGTAGCCTCCCCATCAACTGCTCAGGCTGGAACATCCCGAGCCGGCATAGAGGTGAGAACTAAGAATATACACGAGGATAGTGCCAACCATTCTACTTGCTTACATTCCCCCTTTAAGTGGTGAGATTAACAGGGATAGTGTCCCTCGAGACTTTGACTACACCCTAATCATGACATATCTACCGAAAGGAGTTCGCACCTACCACGTAGATCAAGACAAGGTTATAGCGTTGAACTGTTGTGACTTCAACCTGGGAGACCATAAATCCTACAACATGTTTGCACCATCTAATTACTTAACAAATACTAAGGGCTGCAATCTGAAGATCATCCCTCAACAATGGATGATGAACCTTGTGCAGTCTACTCTGCTCAATGTCATGAAAATACCGCACTTCGGCAGACATCAGGAGGTGACTGCTTGTGTGAAATTGTTGCTAGCAAGTTACCATGGATGATACATGTGGTTGAACCATCGCATAACTATTGATCTTGAATTGATCAATAGGATTACAAGACTTAGCATCTAGGGCCATGATCCCCATGAGTACTACCCTAGGAAGACTACGGACCACGCGCTTTCACAGAAGATTAAAGAGGCGTATGGAAATGTTGAAAAAGGTGCATGAGGTTACAAGGTCGCCTCTATCGAGAGTGGTGCAATGTGCCTCACATTTCAGATGATAGCAAATAATTTGATCCGTAATAATAGACCTACGAAAGTATCAGGCTTCGTAGTGGACCTCACCAGAAAATGCATAGAAGGACTCCAGATGAATTGGGCAAAGTATTTGGTCAATCAGCTAGAGATTGACTATAGAGAAGCCCAGGACCAGGGGCATGAATTCCATTTTAGCTGGCTGCTGATATTGATCACCTTTGTTGCATGGGAGCTACCAAAAGGTGCAACTTTCCTAGACCTCACCCCATTCAAACCATTAGCTGCAAAGTTCAGTACCTTGTGGTACTCAACGAACATGACCAAGCAGTAGAAGTCAAATGCCATTTTTCATAGATACTATAACCAACTAAAAGCATCTATAGGGGGTGAACCTCTCATAACCTCGAACACTTTACAAAGGTTTCGACCTTTGATAAATTTCAGTGCAGACCGCCACTTTATTTACCTAAATCCACGCACTGATGAACACCAAGAACAAATCCAATCCTATTATAAGTTGATTGAAGAAGACCTAGAAGAAATCACCAAGGAATGGTCAGCGGACCTCCTTGTTCCAGCATATCCAACAGACATTTCAGATATTAACAGCCCAGAAGCTGCATAGAACACACCTGGGCCCAATAAGATAAATAAGACAATGAAGACAAAGGAAACAAAGAAGCCCGAATAGGTTCAGGATGCAGATAGCTACTCTGAGAAGACAACTTCCTTCACACTCGATCAAGAAGGTAACAACGAAGACTTAGATGAAGTCAAGCAACAACTAGGAGACGAAGTCAAAGTTCCAAAGAAGAGAAAAGGGTTACCTTAGAAGTCTTCCTCTAAGAATAAAGAAAAAGTGACCATGACCAAGATGAAGACCACACTCAACCCCAATGACTTTAGCTCTCTCCTTGCAACTTTGCATGAAGATATAGAAGAAATTACAAAAAAGCAGGAGGCCAAGCAATAGATAATTTAAGAAATAATCGAAGTCGAGATCCAAGGAGTACAACAAGCCTTCCAGTTTAACTATGTAGTCTCCACTGCACCTATGCCAAAAGGAACACCCGAAGCAGGAGACGAATCAGTTCAACTTCACAGGATTGTTGACCTAGTCGATGTACGCCTTCGGAAAGAAGAAGAAGTAATAGCGCAGGCCTCCCATGCCCTAAAGCATGCACATGAGGAAATCATAGAGCATCACCAATATGCACAGCAAGAGAAGGAGGCCATCCAAGATAAGTTTGATAAAGAACACATGAAAATCCAAAAGGAGAAGGAGCAGCTTCTCGCGAAGCAAATCAGGATCGAAGAAGCTGTCAACAAAAAATTTCACTCTGTGATTGGCTTAGAACAAAAGCCTAAAGAACCCTTAAATCATCAAGTAATGAAGCTTGTTGAAGTTATTCAACAACTGCAGCAAAGAGTCGTCGACTTAAAGATTTAGATCATCCCAAGCACCCCGCAAGAAGAGCATGACCAACGAGAAATAACTGCCCATGGTACAGTAGAAAGGATCAAAGAACTCATTGAAGAATGCAAACAACTAAGTACCATAAGTGCGCAGATGCATGAGAGCCTGACTAAGAACCCAGAATTACATAAACTGGAGCCACAACTCTAGGAGGCAAAGCAACAGGCAGATAGACTTCAGATGCAATTGAAGGTCCTATCAACCATAGAGAAAATGAAGTGATCCCATGAGAAACACGTCGCACAATAGCAGATTCATATGATCAAGAGAAAGGTCATGGAAGTGATGCATCAACTTCAACCTTTGCAGGATAGGGCATGTCAACTATTCTTAGATATTGAGAGCCAAGGGACAGACCTGGAATAGGTCGTGAACACAACAGAGAAGCACTTAGAAGGACCAGTTAGTAACGCACTCATTCAGGAGTTTGTCGAGAAAGAAGCAGTAGCAAAGAAACAGTTCAAAGTAGCTCGAGCAACGCTTGAGGCCTTCGAGGCAGAGTTTCCCAGAGAAGAGTGACTCGGGACGAGTCACAGGTGAGTGTTGGGGGTCTATTGGCCCTTGATCAAGTTTTGAAGAGTACTTGGTCATATTTGAACACTTTTGGGACTACGACAGCTTGCTAAGGAAGGAGTGCAACACGAAGAAGAAAATAAGGAAGAAAAACCTATTTTGGGATCCATTTTAGGGTTTTGGGTTGATGTAATGGGAAAGGGATGTCGGCTCGTGGGTTTACCCACATTTAGGCCCATTTTGTAATCTATAAATAGGAAATATAGATAGTAAGATAGAGGATATAGTAATTTAATACATCTGTATGGTCTATGAATGAAAGCTTAGTGCTAGTATTTGGATCTGTGTGATCGGATGTATCTTAGAGAGCATTGTGCATTATATCGGAGAGCTAAGTGCAGATTGTTATAGTTGGATGTTGAGGAGCAAGAGAAGGATCTAGCGAGTTGTGTAGATCTTCTGTCCTATGCAAAGTAGGGATCACTGAAGCTCTATGATGTAACTTCTTGACCAAGATAATATAAAGAAGACTTTGTGGATGTAGCCCCAGGGTGGAGGTGAACCATGGTAACTGTGTGTATGGTGCTATGTGCTTTGTTCTTATGTGTTTATCTCTCTCTTGGTTAAGTGCTTGATGTGATTGAGTAGATCTAGTTATGCTCTGTGTTGATGGTATATGAATGAATGTTCGATCTGATACATAATATTATTAGTGCTGATCTATTGAATCTAACCTATATTTCTGGGCCTAAGTACTGAATCACCCTTAGTATAAGTATTCACTACGATGCTTTGTGCTTTCTGCGAAGATTATTAATGATTGAATGTTAAGGAATAACTAATGCTAAGTGTGTTGTAAGAAAGGTAATCACAGATCGGTGTCCCAGCTAAGGTTTCAGACACCTGAGTCCTGCAACCACCCTTGCCTCTACCTTAGGTGAGACTTCATCTGCTTCGCAGGTGTTGCCGAAAGGGCCGGTAGTTAGCGTTTTGTTGGTGCACTCTTGAGCATTGAACCATGGATCTGCCCCTGTGCCAAAAACATCCTCTGCTCTGTTCTGCATATATTTATCATGCCGAGTCCTCTCCATGATCATCATGACAACTCCTTGTATTCTCTGGTTGTTAGCTCCATGTGTTCATCATCAGTGGTCATTTTCTTGAGATTATTTGGCTTCTCTGGTAGTGTCAACTCTTCGTCTTCTCTGTCAGTTATAGTCAGTTTGTTTTGGCTTCTTTGGCTCCTAAGCCCCTTCCTTCATGTGACCACCGGCAATGACCAAGCCCCTATTCAAAAGGTACTTCCTGATCTTATTCTAGTGAGTGCTAGCTCCATTTCACGATATGACCTTGGGCTATGAACTTCACATGACCACACGATTGCAGGCACATCCATAGGTGGTTTGAGGGAAACCCTCTTTTCACCCCAGAATTCACTATTAGCCTCCACACGTCCTTTCTCCAAAACCATGGTTTCAATTGTGGCCCGCTCAAGAAAAATTAAGACCCGAGCATGTTCTAGCCCGACAATGCAATGGGACCGTCAATCTCACGATATTGACAGTGCTCCTAAATGGACAGATCAGATCGGACGGTTTATTTCACAGAAAAAAATCAATGGTCAGATTTTATCCTTACACTCATCCTGAAATTTACTTCGGATGATCCAACGATTGAGGATTTATTTCGGCTCTCTGGGTCTCCAGACTTCGGAGATTTCAAATCTCAAATTGACGCTCTAGATCAGATGACCCAGATTCACTTTGGATGATATGATGCTTGATATCTTCTTCATATGATCTGACGACTGAGATGTACTTCGGATGATCCAATGGTCGAGGATTTATTTTGGCTCTCCGGGTCTCTGGACTTCGAAGATTTCAAATCTCAAATTGGCGCTCTGGATCAAATGACCTAGATTCACTTTGGATGATTTGACACTTGCGATCTTCTTCAGACGATATGACGGTAGTGATATTCTTTGGATGATCCGATGATCGAGAATGTATTTTGGCTCTCTGGCTCTCCGGGCTTCAGGTTTTTTAAATCACAAACTGAAAAATCTGAAGTGAGATTTTTCCAGAGCTTAACCTCCTCACATATTTATACCCAAACTAAATGTTGTTCATCGATCATGATCCTAGATCGATGGATCGATCTGTCTATGATGCATCTCTTCTAGTTTATCTTGTCCTTCCACTCGAAAGTGATCCAACGACTGACGAGACCTCGAATAATCAAATTCTCGACCGATTTTCCCCTCTTATCCTATCCTTCCATTAATTCAATCCAATGTTTGTTGGTCCTCTATATTGGTGATCCAACGACCACTATCGCTCTTCCTCCTGAAATTATGATCTATCTGAATTAGAATATTTTCTAAGTTTTCACGGGTCTCAAATTTTTCTCCTGCAAGTCCATCTCTTGGACCTCGTCTGCACTTCTGGAAACCACTATCTCTTCTAAGCTTTCGCGTCTTCTATGATCTCGAGATTTGGTTCGTTGTTGTTCTTTCCATCAATGAAAAGCACATTATTCATGTAAACATTCCAACAATACCCCCCTTTGGCATTGATGGAAACCCTGAAAGGTTGTACTATTCTTCTTAGACCTCCAATTGTAGCATACAGACAACACCTTTTCTCCCCCTTTGACATCAATGTCAAAGAAAAAAGGCTCCCCCTAAGATGTTGTAGTAATTTTCAAAGGTATCAGATGTTCAACCAATACATACTCCCCCTAATAGGATGGACTATTTATCTCGATAACGGGGTCACGCCCAAGTTCTGGCATAGATACGCAAACTAATATTTTTCAAGCGATTTAGTGAAGATATCAACAATATGATATTTGGATGGAATATAATACAAATATACAACAGTGTTTGTCACATGTTCACTTAAGAAGTGATACTTGATGGGTATATGCTTGGTCTTGGAGTGAAATACAGGGTTCTTTCACACACTAATTGCACTGGTATTATCACAATGAATTGGCATCGATGCAGTATATTTTACCTCCAAGTCTGCAAGTGTCTGAATCATCCACAATACTTGTGTACATCAAGTGGCAGCTGCAATGTATTCATCTTCTATAGTTGATAAGGAAATGGAACATTGCTTCTTTCTCAGCCATGCTACAAGGGAATCTCCTAAGAAGAATGGACCTCCACTCATGCTTTTCCTTTCATCCACTCAGTTAGCCCAATCAACATCTGAATATACTGATAGTTGAAAATTCCAATTCCTAGGATACCATAGGCAAAAATTCATTGTTCCTTTCAAATATCTGAATATTATTTTGACAGCTAACAAATGACTATGTTTAGGTGCAACCTGATACCTTCCTACCATTCCAACACAATGCATTATGTCTGGATGGGATGTTGTGATGTACAATAGGTTGTCTATCATATACCTATATGAACTTTGGTCAACATCAAGTGAGTCATCATCCTTGCTTAGCTTGCATCTAGTCACCATAGGTGTGTTCATAGGTGTAGAGTCTTCCATTTGAAACCTTTTCAACATTTCTCTTAGATATTGCTCCTGAGAAATAAATATTCCTTCATACCTCTGAGTTATTTGTAGACCAATAAAAAATGACAGTTCCCCTATCATACACATTTCAAATTTAGACTGCATAGCAGAAGAAAACCATTGTACCAATGAGGAAATATTCCTTCCAAAGATGATGTCATCTACATAGACCAACACAATGAGCCAATCATTACCCTTTGTTTTGATATATATATTTTTGTCAATTGTTCCTCTCTTAAACCCTTTGTCTTGAAGATATTTATCTAGTCTGTAATACCAGGAATGAGGAGCTTGTTTCAACCCATATAAGGCTTTCTTCATCTTGCAAACAAAGTTAGGGTTATATGACAATTGGAAACCCTTTGGTTGTTCCATATTGACTTCTTCTTTTAGATTTCCATTTAGAAAATATAACTTGACATCCATTTTATATACATTAAACTATTTATGACAAGCATAGGCAAGAAACATTCTGATAGCTTCTAATCTTTCTACAGGGGCAAATGTTTCATGAAAATCCAGTCCTTCTATTTTAGCATATCCTTTGCAGACCAATCTAGCCTTATTTCTTACAATATTTCCTTGCTCATTCTGTTAGGATATTTAGACACTTAGGAGTTAGTTAATATCTACTTGGTCTAATATGTTGTTAGGTAAAAGTGTGTTTCTTTAGTAAGCATTAGTATGCATTTGTAGTTAGGAAATCCGATGGTCAAGATATGTTCCCAACATAGAGTGATCTGACGGTTGATACTCTCCTCGATCTTAACGGTCATTGATCTATGGCTTAACACCTGATTGGTCCACGATCTCTATTTAAAGATCATGGAGGGTCATTTACCGATGATCAATTGTGAGAAACTCTCTTGTAAAATCTCTCTGTAATCTTTTTCTTTGCATTAATAAACTGCTCCAAGTGGTCGCGTTAGCTGGGGTCGTGGATGTTTCCCCATAGGGGTTTTACCACGTGAAAACATCGGTGTGTTGATCTTTGATCTGTTTATGTGAGTGGTTACTGAAGGTGTTCGTCCTCTGTTGGAATACCTGTGTTGTTGAACATGGTATCAGAGCCTGTTTGAAGACCTGCTCCTGTTGTAGATCGAGATCGTGAAGCCGAGTTTCCTCATCTCCATTTTATGGCATTTACGTACATTTCTGGGCTGAGAGGACTGTTCCATTGCGTCTGGAGCACTCGTTTCATTCAGGAACACTTTTCGTTTCACTCAAAAAGGTTTCTGTTTGCCCAAGATACGACCATTATAGTCAGATCCGGAGGTATAAAGTTTGAATACGCATTTTTTTTTTATTTTTGCAAATTTTTTATTTTATTTCGGTTTGTATTTTTTATTTTCGGACTGCTACTCTTTTAGATATGTGTATGCTCTTTACCCCACACCTTGTGTGATCTCGGAAAATCAGAAACAGATAGGAAAAGGTGCATCTTCCAGGTAAGCTAACTGAGATCTAACCCTTCTTGTCATCGAGAAGCGAAATTTTTTTCTTGTGTGAAAAGAGATTTTTTGGAGCATGCTCTCCAAGGCCGTCTTCCACAACAACAAAAACACCCCCAATCCTCCTTCTGAACATTACAATATGTTTTTCTAGACCATTTGGTTAAAACTTGCCTTATTAAGTAAGAGGTCTTGAGTTCAAGTCTCTCTTTTGTTACCTTTCTTGAAAAAGTTCATGCTATAAATTGTAAAGTGCATTTCACTTCAAGTATAAAAGTGAATCACTATAAGTA
>ML793309.1:109739-135224 GCA_009831015.1 Picea engelmannii | reverse complement strand
TACCAATTCTTGGAAAACTGAGGGGGGGGCGGGGGGGATGAATCATTTGTTACTATGATTAAACAATTATGCCCATTTTAAACTCTTTACAGAACACTCAATGATGATCACAATAATGCAGAGAAGTAAGCAATAGAATATTCAACATTAATCACACACATGAAATATACAGAGATAGATATTTCCTGAGGAAACCCATAAAGGGTAAAACCTCTTCTTCTTGATATGATAAGTAGTCTTTATTTTCTATACATTATCATTCTTATGAGAACCAACTCCTTTTGAGGCTACCACCTCTGTATTACAAGAAGAAACTTGTTAAGAGCACCAACTCTCTCATTTCTCTAGCATCCACTAGAATGAAACACTAACCCCCTGACTGTTCTAGCACCAACTGGATGGAAGAACCAACTTCTAGTCACACAAGCACCAACCTGTATAATAGAGAACAACATTTCTCCCTTGCACCACCCTACCACCCTGATGTTTTTGGTTGCAACCATATGGAAGCTACAACTCCCTGTGTTCAAAAAACCACTTGAAACTCTAAGGACAACAGTCCTCCCTAGCACCACCCTACCACCCTAAAATACAAATCTTTGCTTACTAAAATTGATTACAGTGATACAGTGTATATCAATGGATTACCAGTCTCATCATTGTTCTTCTATACTTCTCTTCTCTTCCTGCATCAGTGTCCTCCTACTCGCATGCATTGCTCTTTCTGTTCTTATGCATTTTATGCTCTGTGTACCATGTACATTCTATGTGCTATGCCTCCTCATCCTCTTCACTGCACCATTTTCCTACACTTCAGTTTGTTCACTGCATCTCGTCCTCCCCACCACATGGCTCACAAGAAAAATCACATCCTCTTCTCTTTTCTTCATATCTTTCTCACGCCGAGTCCTCTCCATGATCATCATGGAAACTCTTCGTCTCCACTGGTAGTTATCTCCATGTGTTCATCATCAATGGTCATTTTCTTGAGATTCTTTGGCTTCTCTAGTAGTGGAAACTCTTCGTCTTCTCTATCAGTTACAGTCAATCTATTTTGGATTATTTGGCTCCTAAGCCCCTTCCTTCACATGATCATCGACGGTAACCAAACGCCTATTCAAAAGGTGCTTCCTGATCTCAGTCTAGTGAGCGCTAGCTCCATTTCACAATATGACCTTGGGCTATGAACTTCACATGACCATGCAATTGCGGGTGCATCCATAGGCAGTTTGAGGGAAAACCTCTTTTCACCCTGCAATTCACTACGAGCCTCCATGCGTCCTTTCTCCAAAATCATGGTTTTCATTGCGGCCCGCTCAAGAAAAATTAGACCCGAGCATGTTATGGCCCCACAATGCGATGGGACCGTCGATCTCACGATCTTGACAGTTCTCCTAAATGGATGGATCAGATCGGATGATTTATTTCATGGAAACAAATCAATGGTCAGATTTGATCCTTACACTCATCCTTTCATTGGTTAATCTGATGGCTAGGATTTAATCAAACATTGAGATGGACAGTTGTCGGAACTTCTCCCTTCAGAACTTCAGGATTTCAAATTTTCAAACTTACACTATCCTTCCATTGTACTATGATCAATGGTTGAGAATACACTTGAAGTGATATTTTAGATCGGATGACTCATGTCCTTGTTGAGGTGGTCTGCTAACGTGGGTGAGACGTGTAGGCAGTGTAGTGGAGTGTGGAGGCAGAGAGCGGTAGTGGAGTGTGACGTGTAGCGGGTAGTGGAGTGTGACATCGGAGCATGGAGGTGGTATGTATGAGTGGTTTGGTGGTTTACATAGAGGGTGTGTTACGCAATAAGTGGTAATGAGAAAGGGGGGTTCAAGTTGATAGGAAGGTGACATGTATGAGGGTCCCACATGGAAAATACCACCAACTCGGATCCCCCACCCCCATGGTTAAAGGAAGAAAGGTTGGGGGGGGGGCTTCGATATTCCCTATTGATCATAGATCTGAGAGCCTAATTATCAACATTTGAGATTAGCACCCCCTTCTTCTGACTTATCCTGTCCTTCCACTTTAGAATGATCTGATGGTTTAAATTTACTTCGGATGATCCGACGATCGAGGATGTATTTCGAATCTCTGGTTCTCCGGACTTCAGAGATTTCAAATATCAAACTGACACTATGGATCAAACGGCTCAGATTCACTTCAGATGATCTGACACTTGATATATTCTTCGAATAATCTGACGACTGAGATCTACCTCGAATGATCCGATGGTCGAGGATCTGTTTTGTCTCTCCGGAATTCGGAGATTTCAAATCTCAAACTGACGCTCTAGATCAGATGAACCCAGATTCACTTTAGATGATATGATGCTTGAGATATTCTTCAGAAGATATAACGGTTGCAATATGATTCAGATTATCCGATAGTTGAGAATGTATTTTGGCTCTTTGAGTCTCCGGGCTTTGAGTTTTTCAAATCTAAATTGAAAAATCTGAAGTGATATTTTCCAGAGCTTAACCTCCTTGCATCTTTATACCTGAACTAAATGTTGTTCGTTGATCATGATCCTAGATCGATGGCTATATCTGTTTGTTATGAATCTCTTCTATCTTATCCTTTCCTTCCACTCAAAAGTGATCTGACGGCTAACGAGAACTGGGATAATCAAATTCTTGACCGTTTTACCTTGCTTATCCTATCCTTCCATTAATTCAATTCGATTTTTGTTGGTCCTCTAGATCGGTGATCCAATGACCACTGCCACTCTTCCTCCTGATCTTATGATCTCTTCAACTTAGAATATTTTCTAAGTGTTCACGGGTCTCTACCTTTTCTCCTCCTACAAGTTAGTCTCTTGGACCTCGTCTACACTTCTGGAAACCGCTATCTCTTGTGATCTTTCTCCTCTTCTGCACTCTTGAGGTTTGGTTCATTTTTGTTCTTGCCATCAATGGAAAGCATTGATGGAAACCCTTAAAGGATGCACTATTATTCTTAGACCTCCAACTGTGGCATACATACAACACTTTTTCTCCCCCTTTGACATCAATGTCAAAGAAAACAGGCTCCCCCTGAGTTGTTGTAGTACTTTTCGGAGGTATTGGATGTTCAACCAATACATACTCCCCCTGACACGATGGAATATTTAGCTTGATAACGGGGTCACACCCAAATTCTTGCGTAGATACTCAAACTGAGCTTTTTCAAGTGGTTTAGTGAAGATATTAGCAATCTGATCTTTGGATGGAATATAACGCAAATAAAAAATAGTGTTGGTCACCTGTTCCCTCAAGAAGTGATACTTGATGGGTATATGCTTGGTCCTGGAGTGAAATACAAGGTTCTTTGACACACTAATTGCACTGGTATTATCACAATGAATTGGGATCAGTGCAGTATATTTTACCCCCAAGTCTACAAGTGTTTGAATCATATGCAGTACTTGGGTACAACAAGTGGCAGCTGCAATGTATTCATCTTATGTAGTTGATAATTTAATGGAACCTTGATTCTTTCTCAACCATGCTAAAAGGGAATCTCCTAAGAAGAATTCACCTCCACTCGTGCTTTTCCTTTCATCCACGCAGTTAGCCCAATCAATATCTGAATAGGATGATAATTGAAAATTATGATTCCTAAGATACCATAGGCCATAGTTCATTGTTCCTTTCAAGTATCTGAATATTCTTTTGACAACTAACAAATGACTTTGTTTAGGTGCAGCCCGATACCTTCCTACCATTCCAACAACATGCATTATGTCTAGATGGGATGTTGTTATGTACAATAGGCTACCTATCATAGACCTATATGAACTTTGGTCAACATCAGGTGAGTCATCATCCTTTATTAACTTGCATCCATTCACCATAGGGGTGTTCATAGGTGTAGAGTCTTCCATTTGAAACATTTTCAACATTTCTCTTAGATATTTCTCCCTAGAAAGAAATATTCCTCCAGACCTCTGAGTAATTTGCAGACCAAGAAAAAATGACAGTTTCCCTATCATATACATTTCAAATTCAGACTGCATAGCAGAAGCAAATCATTGTACCAATGAGGCATTATTGCTTCCGAAGATATTGTCATCTACATATACCAACACAATGAGAAAATCATTACCCTCTGTTTTGATATATAGATTGATGTCAATTGTTCCTCTCTTGAACCCTTTGTCTTGAAGATACTTATCTAGTCTATAATACCAGGCACGAGAAGCTTGTTTCAACCCATATAAAGATTGCTTTAGCTTGCAGACAAATTCAGGGTTATCTGACATTTGGAAACCCTCTAGTTGTTCCATATAGAATTCTTCTTTTAGATCTCAATTTAGAAAATATGACTTGACATCCATTTGATAGATTTTAAACTGTTTATGACAAGCATAGGCAAGAAACATTCTGATAGCTTCTAATCTTGCTGCGGGCACATATTTTTCATCAAAATCTAGTCCTTCTATTTGAGCATATCCTTTGCAAACCAATCTAGCCTTATTTCTTACAATATTTCCTTTCTCATTCATCTTATTTTTGTAGACCCATTTTGATCCTATTACATTTTTGGCCTAGGAACGAATTCCCAAGTGTCATTCTTTTCAATCTGGTCAAGTTCCTCATTCATTGATTTTAACCAATTTTCGTATTTATTAGCTTCATTAAAGTTCTTGGGTTACACCATGGAAATGAAGGCTATATGTGATTGCTCAGTGTCTTTTATTATCCTTCTCCTGGTTTGTACACCTTTTTCTTTCTAACCAATTATCTGACTTTCAAGATGATTCTTTTGAGTAATTATGGAGGAAGGATTTGATGTTGATTGTTGTCTTGACTCTTCTTGTCTGGGTGTCTCTTCTCCATGTGATTCTTGGACCTGTTCATCTTCAGTTTCATATGTGTCCTCTGTAGTAGACTCAATATTGCTCACCTCTCTTACTGTGACTCCTTCATCAACCTTTAAATCAATGCAATCAACTAATTTATGCAATCTTTTATTAAAGAATCTATATCCTTTACTATTGGTATAATATCCTAAGAAGATGCCTACATCATCCCTGTCATCACACTTGCCAAGGTTTTCATTATTATTCTTTATGTAGCACTTACTCCCAAAGACTTTGAAGTGTTTGATTGAAGCAGGTCTTCCATACCATAGTTCATAAGGTGTCTTGTCACTATGTGGTCTGAGGTGGGATTTGTTAATAATATGGACTGTTGTTTGTATTGCTTCTACCCAATCAGTTTTACCAATGTTCTTCTCATTCATCATTGACCTGGCCATTTGCTGAATTGTTATGTTTAGCCTCTCAACTACTCCATTTTGTTGTGGAGTTCCTGGGATTGTGTTTTCTCTCTTGATCCCATGTTTATCACAGAATTCCTTGAAATCACTTGACATAAATTCTCCTCCTTTGTATGATCTTACTACATTTAACCTGTTGCCTGTTTGATTTTTATTTAAAACCTTAAATATTTTATATTTCTCAAATGCTTCAATTTTTTCTTTGAGAAAAGAAACCCATGTGAGTCTGGAGTAATCATATATGATCAACATAAAGTAGTTTTCCTTCTTTGTGCCTTCCTGTATTGATGGTCCACATAAATCCATATGAATTAATTGGAGTGGTTTCTCTATTGAGGTAGAGCTCTTGGATTTAAAATGTGTCCTGGTTAGATTTCCTACTTGGCAGGGTTTACACACAAAGTCTTGCGGCTTTGATATTCTTGGAAGATCTTTTACTGCCTCAATTTTTTTTAACCTGATTAAGTGGTCAAAGTTTAGATGTCCAAGTCTCCTATTCCATAACCATCTTTCATCATGTTTTCTTAGATGACACTCTTCTTTATCTTCTTTTAGCACATATACATTATTATCTTTCCTTATGCCTTTAGCCACCACTTGTCCTGAGTTTACAGACTTTATGTTACAATCCTTGGAAGTGAACACCACTTCACATCCTCTTTCACACAATTAACTTACACTGAGAAAATTATGTTTCATCCCCTCTACAAGAAGAACATTCTGGGCTTTTCTTTTACAATTACTCAAACTCACCATCCCTTTACCCTTGATTTTACCTGGTTCATCATTTCCAAAGGTTACATTTCCTTTTTTTATTTTACTTATAGACATAAACTTATCCTTATCTCCAGTCATGTGCTTGGAACATCCACTATCTATATACCGAGTGTTTTTATGTTTTTGAGATGAAAGTACTAGACTACATTTTTCATTATCTTTCTTTTTCCATGTGCTGGCATTTCTAGCTACGGGATTTATCCTTGGATCTGCCTTGTAATTATTCATATGGCAGTTTGTAGCTTTGTGGCCGAAGTTATGAAAGTTATAACATTTGATCTCATAGTTCAATAGGTCAAATTTATTGGTGCTATGTTGTCTACTCATTGGCCGCTTAGTTCTATGTTGCAAATATTGTTTATTTCTTGACCTCCTCAGTTGCATGTCTCTAAGCTTAATTTGGCAATTTGCAATCTTATGACCAAAATTAGAACACTAAAAACAGTAACCATGGAAGAAATTTTGGTACATGAAGGATGGTCTTGTTCTTGGCATTTGTTGCCCCATCTTATGATATCTTTGTTTTTTATTAGGGATCATCTTGGCTTGATTATCTTTTGGTGGAATAGTACTCACATGGTCTGATTGTCTACTGACTTGAAACTTGATCATCTTTACTAGCTCTTTTCTTTCTGTTTGATTGTTGCTTGAACCATTTACATAACCTAAACCAGTATTCAACAAAGGAGATCTTTGTTTGTTCAAAATTTCATTTATTTCTTCTGAGGCTTTAATGCTTGGAAGATTTTGAAGATACAATGTTTTAAACTTCTCCATCTCTTTTCTGGTTTTTACTATCTCTTCTTCCAAGGCTTCACATCTTGCCTTCTTCTCTGATAACTATTTTTTTAGAATGTCCTCTATTTTATTTGCCTCTTCTAATTCCACTTTTAGCAGGGAAAAGTCTTCATCAGGTTTTTTACTGTCTTTCTCGAACTGTATCAATAATTGTTTTTTCTTTTTCTTCTTAGATATGAGTCTAGAAATTTCTTCTAGAGCACTGTTCAGATATCCTTCCAAGTCAACCAAAGATTCTTTATCGTCAACATCACTTCCTGTGTTTTTTTTATCATAATCCTCTTTGGAAATAAGCATAAATTCATTAACCTTATCTTCACAGGAAGAGTCACTCTATGTGTCTTCTGAAGAGTCATCATTGTTTACACAAACTTTTCTTTTTACCAAATCTATTGGGTTTGTACTTCTTTTCACATTCAGAATTCTGATCCTGCTTATTGTGTGGACACTTAGATGCAAATTGACTTACATTTACATAGTTAAAACATTTGAAGGGAAACTTGCCATGGTACTTGCCTGATCCTTTCTTTAGTATTCTCACAATTTTTTCTTCAATTTCATCAGGCTCAGAATCCTCATAAATCTCAAACTGATGCTCTAGATCAGACGACCCTAATTCACTTCGGACGATATTATGCTTGAGATATTCTTCGGATGATATTTTGACTGAGATGTACTTTGGACGATCCGACTTATATTTCGGCTCTCTGGGTCTCCGAAATTCGGATATTTCAAATCTCAAACTGATGCTCTGAATCAGATGACCCAGATTCACTTCGGATGATCCGACGCTTGAGATATTCTTTGGACGATATGAAAGTTGTGATATTCTTCGGATGATTTGATGGTCAAGAATGTATTTCGTCTCTCTGGCTCTCCGGGCTTCAGGTTTTTCAAATCTCAAACTGAAAAATATGAAGTGAGATTTTTCTGGAGCTTAACCTCCTCACATATTTCTACCCGAACTAAATTTTCTTCATCGATGATGATCCTAGATAGATGGATCGATCTGTCTATGATGCATCTCTTCTACCTTATCTTGTCCTTCCACTCTAAAGTGATCCGACAGCTGATGGGAATTTAGATAATCAAATTCTCGACCATTTTACCCTGCTTATCCTATCCTTCCATTAATTCAATCTAACGGTTGTTGGTCCTCTAGATCGGTGATCCAACATCCACTGTTTCTCTTCCTCCTAAGCTTATGATCTCTCTGACTTAGAATATTTTCTAAGTATTCACGGGTCTCTACCTTTTCTCCTCTTGTGAGTTTGTCTCTTGGACCTCGTCTGCACTTCTAGAAACCGCTATCTCTTTTGATATTTCTCATCTTTTGCACTCTTGAGGTTTGGTTCACTATTTTTCTTGCCATAAATGACAAGCAAATTCTTCCTGTAAACATGCCAACATAACCTTAATGAAAAATACATCAGAATGGGCCCATGACATCATAAATTTACTCAACTATGTTCCTACTGCAGACCTTCAAACCGTTGGAGTTAAAGACATAACTACATTGATTATTTGGGCTAGGAGGATTATCGCCAAGCATAACCTTTTGAAATCAGTTCAAACTAAAGCAACATAGATGGAGCAGAGTGTACATGAGTTTAAAGATTTATTTGAAGAATTGTTTATCAAATTTCTTCTATAATTTTGGGATGGCAAGGGAAAATTGTATGACCTGGAAGAATACAATACTCATTTGACTCAGTCCAAAATGGATCATTTTAATATTGAAACCCTGGAGGAGAGTTTGAAAGGAGCCACTTTAGTTGACCAGCTCATTACCAACTTTCAGATTCCGAGTCAATTCAAAACAGTCAAGCTTGGACTGTCAATCATGTCATATGCTTCTTGCATTGACTCAGAGATTCTGATAAAGGATATGGCATATTACAACATTCCTTTTGATTTGTAATGGAAGGATATAGTCTGGTTGGGTAAGACAGAATGTAGTTTTCTAGGGCCTAGTAGATGATGTCCAGATGTCAATAAAGGACAACAAATCATATGAAAGGTCGAAGAAGAGTTAAAGGGCGAAGAAAAGTATTGAACTACCAAAAGCGTCGAACCCCGGATTTTTTGAATGGTTTCTTTCCTATTTTCATAATCGGTTTCAAACTAAAACGATTATTTCCTATTTTGTAATCAGTTTCAAACTGAAACAGTTTCTTTCCTATTTTAATTGGTTTAAATCCAAAACGTTTTCTTTCTAATTTTATTGTAATCGGTTTCAAACTGAAGGAACTGAGTTTGTATAAATGTTAGGAGTTATGAATGTATGGGGGTTGGCATAAGTGAAAAGGCATGAAATATAGCTATTTGGAACCTGAATGTAATTTTCTGAATCTAAATGGAATGCACATGAATATTTCCTTAACTTTCTATGAAAATATTATAATGGTGGTGGTTTGATATTCATCTTCTTTCTTCGTATGTATTTCCTGTGTTCTTGATTTCATTTTCACTGTATCCTATTTAAATTGTATATTTAAAAGTCTAGAATTCATCTTGTGATGCTCTTGACTTAAGAAAATTAAATTGTGTTAAGTTCATCCTAAATAGGTTAGAATTCATCTTATTTGATGCTTTGGTGCAGTTATTTGCTCTCCTTTCTTCTTACACCCTGCAAATTACAATTTATAAATCAAACTCATTACCTCATTTATCCTTTATCCTCTGGAGAGTTCTACCTACCAGTCAATGCTTTCATTTGTTTTCATAAGTTTGACTCCATATCCCTAAGTATCCCTCCCTTTATTTCCATCGAAATCATAAAAAACCCTTTCAAAGTATTGGCCCTTGACTAATTTTTGAGGATTCTTGATCATACTTGACCTATTTTTGGGACTTCAACAGGTTGTCGAAGGCGGAGCACAGAACGAAGAGGAGATTGCAGGATCTCGACCCATTTTTAGGGATTTTTAGGTTTTGGGCTTATGTAACATGTAAGGGAATGTTGGCCCATGGTTTTACCCATGTATAGGCCCGATTTTGTAATGTATAAATAAGTAAGCTAGGCGAAGTAAGAAGTGTCAATGTTCTAAGTGCTAGTGTTTTATCTGTGTGATCAAGAGTTGTAAATGCTTTGTGCATACTGTGTGAGGCTTGCAAGGCTAAGTGAAAGTAATTGTAAGAGACTATGGAAAGGCTTGGTGTCGTGCCCTAGCTTGAATAAGGAGGATTTGGCAGAGTGTGCGCAGATTTCCTATCTTCTGCGGAGTAGGATTTTGATGCTATGTGCCTATAAGAAGATTGACCAAAGATAATAAAGAAGAGAAGAGCTGGTGGACGTATCCCTGGGGTGGGGTGAACCACGTACATGTTGTGTTGTTATGATTTGTGCGATGTATTGATTTGTTTATGTGTTTACTTTCTTAGTGCTTTAATATAGATGAATGATAAATAGATTTGTTGATTCTTTGTGCTTAATGATGTGGATGGATGTTATATCTGACTGATGTAAGTATTATTAGTGATTATATACCTTAGATCTGAATGAATATTGTGATGTTCTACAGTTTAGGGTTTAACTGCGCTATAACTAAGAACTAGATATTGAGGAATGTTAATTGCCAAGTGCTCTGTTAAGTGTTAGAATCGCATATTTGTGTCTCGGCTAAGGTTGCATACATCCGAGTCCTGCAACCACCCCTGCCTCTACCTCATATGAGACTTCATCTACTTCACAGGTGTTGCCAAAAGGGCCAGTATTTAGGGTTTTGTTGGTGCATTGTTGTAGCATTGAACCCTGGGTCTACCCCTATGCCAACAAATGGTTCCATTATCGGGACCTGAAACTGTGATTGCTGGGAACTGAGAAAGAAGAATATTTGTGCAAATATCTGACCTGAAACTATAAAATCTCTATGCATAGGTCCATTTCCCTAGTGCGCAAAATTCTACTTGATCTGTGAATCTTTGTGCCAAGAAGAAGGGTCATATCTGAATAAAAGAGGTAAGATCTAGGAGCGTTGTGCCATGATAAAGGTAAAAGTAAGATTTTTTGGTTAAAAGAGGTAAGATCTACAAGATCTGTTCTCTGATAAAGGTAAGAATAGTGAAAAGTATTAGATCTAAAAACTTTATGCTCTATAGAAGTAAGATAACTGGAAATTTTTGTTTCTAGAGTATGGATCTAGGTATGGTTGATAGACTTTGTCCTAGCTTGAAAACTAGAGAAGTGATAGATGAAAGAAGACTTGATATAAGTAGATATGATAAGAATAATGAAAGATATGTTATACCTATGCATAGAGAGAATGTTTGGACTAACAAATGGATGCAGGACCCTAGAAATAATTTTTTGTAGGTTAGCTACTATGATCCTAGCATGCAGTAAAGGAAAGGTCGGGAATCATATAAAAGAAAGAGAGGATTAACCCTTTGCTACAGTTGCAGAAAACTAGGACATCTTGCTAAGGAATGCCCTGGAAGGAGACCTAGTTGCCTCTGTTGCAATTCTATGGACCATGAAGTATTATATTTCCCTAGAATGATTGCTAAGGTTGAAAGGATGAATATGAGACAAGAAGACCATGAGAAAGGTCAAGCAACTGAAACCAGAGCAGAAACCCAGAAAGAATTAGAGAAAGTATTGTTATAGATGAAAGAAACCCTGAATGACCACCGACATGTCAGCTTATCAAATATCTTCAAAGAAAAATAATGCATAGAAGAAAGAATAGGAGACTTCGACATTGACTGGGTTCTGGATGAAGAAACACAGGTGAATATTATGACATAGAGAACTTGGGAAACTTTATGGAATCCTGTTATGATTCCTTCATTGGGAGGAATAGGACTATTCAGAGAAAAGATGATAAACCTATGTGGAAAGCTCACCCAGATATCTATGAATGCAAATGGAACTTTGAGAGAGGAAGGATTCAAAGTTGTTAAATTTATTGAGAACAATGCTCCATTTTCCATATTGCTAGGAAAACCTTGGATTGAAAGAGATCAGACTAGAAGGAAGGAAGAAGAAATATTAGAACAGAAGAAGCAAGAGTAAAAAGATTTCATGACTAGGAAGATCGCACACTTGATTGAAGAACAAGAGAACCAAGCGAAGCTATTTAAAACCAAATACTTGGATGTCGAAGTGGGAATAACACTAGAAGACCCACAGAAAACTGAAGTACCAACCCCAGGTAAAGAAGAAGTATTACCCTTGAATCTTAGGAAATAATATCAATAACGTGAAGTTACTATGCCAAGAGGAGAGAAGAATCAGAATGGAAAAAGGAATACCGAGATGAAAATCACTGGGAAAAGGCTAGAAACCTGAGTAAGAAGAGAGCTAAGATTGAAAAGTTATAGAAGGTTCCAGAGGAAACTTCGCAGAAGGAAAAATTGCAAAATTGGAACTTCGTCGGGATATCAGAACAACATCACATGGCAGTTTGTCATGGCGAAGAAATATAGTTGTTGGGAATAGTATAACCGTTAGACCGACACCCCGAATGGGTAGAAAGGAATTTATGGCCAGGAAGCTCACCATCAGACCATTGGGACCATGTCATAACATACAAAACTGAGTTAATGAAGGCTTCTCACCCGTTGGAGAGATTCGTTGCCAAGTTATCTATTTATCCCGTCACGCCAGGCACCGAGAACACTTTTTCTAAATTGATAATCAGAGCCCACAGATTAGTTGATTTTTCACATTGATCATCATGCTATTTCCATCTATCCCAATGCATTGATAAATTACTCCTCAAACCTGAGATTTCCAACCCTGAGAGTGTATGTCGGACGAGTTCAGCATTGTAGAGAAAGTTGTTGAATAATTTCTCATCGACCTCATGACTAAAAGAGTAATGTTGATGTCTGCAGGTGTACAAGCGTCATCGACGAGAGGAGTGCAAGCCTCCCCATCGACTGCACGCAGATCTGGGCCATCCCGACCAACAACAAAAAAGAGAACCAAACACAGAGATGGCCTAGCCAATGCGAAGCTGATCCCATCTATATTACCCAACTATATCCCGCCTCTAGCTGGCGTGGTAAGCCGTGATAGTGTACCCAGAGATTTCGAGTACACCATGGTTACTGTGTACTTCCTGAAGGGGATACACACAGTTCAAGCGCAGCAGGACAAGATCATAGCATTGAATTTTAGTGACTTCAACCTCAGATATCGCAAGAATCATAGCATGCTCACCTCATACAAGTACCTAACCAGAATGAAGGGGAAGAACTCAAAGATAATCCCCTAACCGTGGACGATGAACCTCACACAGTCCACCCTGCTAAATGTAATGAAAATCCCACACTTTGGAAGGCACCAGTAAGTCAACGCCTGTGTCAAGTTGCTACTATCATGTTACCATGGAAACTACTTATGGCTAGACCATCGTATTACAGTTGATCCGACGTTGATCCATAGGATCACAGGGTTAAATATGCAAGGACCTGACCCACAGGAGTTCTATCTAGGAAAATCCACAAATCGCGCGCTAGCACAAAATATCAAGGACACATATGGTGATGTCGAGAAGGGGACACGAGGCTACAAGGTAGCCTCCATCCAGAATGGCATAGTGTGCCTATCATGTCAGTTAATAGATGGAAATATGGTATGAAAGAACCGACCCACACATGTCATGGGCTTTGTCATCGACCTCGCGGGGAAGTGTGTAGAAGGCTTACAAATGAACTGGGTGAAATACCTAGTCAATCAGCTCAAACTAGACTATCGCGAAGCACAGTATTAGAGCTATGAGTTTCACTTCAGTTGGATTCTGATCCTCATCGCATTTTTTTCCTAGTAAATGCCAAAAGATGCAACATTCCTGTACATAGAACCATTCGAACCGCTTGCTGTGAAGTTCGCCACACTTTGGTATATGAGTGATATGAACAAGCAGTGGCAGTCGAACATTTTTTTTCATACATACTACCTTCAGCTGAAGAGATCCATCGAAGTTGAACCTTGCATGACTCTCAACACCTTACAGAGATTCCGACATCTGATGAAGTTCAGCGCAGATCAGAATTTCATCTACATAACAGTGCGAGCCAATGAACATAAATAGCAGCTCCAGTCATACTATAAACTTACGAAAGAGGACATGGAGGAGATCACTAAGGACTCATCTGTGGACCTCCTTATCCCCACTGACCCTATAGAGAAGTTTGATCCTGAACTGGACAGCCCGGAGGCCACTCATAAAGAACATAACACACCCAGAACCAGCAGAAGAAATAATACTGAAGAGGTCCAAGATTTAAGTAGTGCCTCAGGAAAGACTGCTTCAGTATCACCTAACCGAGGGGGTGATGATGAAGAATAAGATGAATAGAATCAAGGCGAGGTAACACCACCCAAATATGAGGTTGACCTCTCGAAGAAGAGGAAGGTTTCTCCCCCAAAACCTTCTTCCTGGAAGAAATCGAGAGCCAATGTGACCAAGATGCAGACTGTGCTCACCCCCGATGATTTTGACTTCATCATAGCAGCCCTAAACGATGCTTCATTGAAAATCGCGGAGAAACAAGAAGCCAAGAAGGAGGAAATGTAATATAGAATTGAGTTCAATCTTCGAGGGGTACATGAGGCCCTTCATTCCAGTCGTGCAGTCTCCACTGCGCCCTTGTCATCAAGAGAACAAGAGTTGGGAGATGATCCAGCCCAACTCTGCCGACTAGTAGATGCAACCAAAGATTTCCTTTAAAGAGCATAAGAAGAAATAGAACAAGCCACCCAGGATTTGAAACAAGTACAAGTAGTACTCGTAGAACAATGCAGAGTTGCAGAGCAGGAGAATACTGCTCTCCAGGAAAATTTTGACGAAGAGAAAGCATAGATGCAACAAGTAAAATAAAAGTTACTCGCGGAGAAAATTGAAGTGAAAGAAGCAGTCAACAGAGCACTTTGCTCTATGATAGGCTTAGAGCCATAGGCAGAAGACTAAATCGCTAAGCAAGTATAGTAGCTCGTGGAAGCTATCCAGTAGCTACAACAAAGAATAGCAGACTTAGAGCTATGTGCAGTGCCTGACACACCACAGGATGTAAGGGACCAAAGAGAAGCAACTACCCAAAGCGCAGTTGAGAGAATAAAGGCCCTTGCCATGGAATGAAAGAAACTGAGTGATCGCATTGCCCAGAAATATGAGTGGATCACTGAGAACCCATAGCTGAAGGCACTAGATGCACAGCTCCAGGAAGCGAAGAAGCAAGCAGAGACAATACAAGCGCAGTTGAAGCCCCTGTCAGTTGTGTAAAGAATTAAGCGATTTCAAGAGGAGCGCACTACCCAGAAACAAGTCCACACTATCCAAAGCAGAGTCATGGAATTGACTTAGAGGCCCCAACCTCTACAGGATGAGGCTTACCAATTATTCATAGAGATCGAAGGCCGAGGAGCAGAACTGGAGAAGGTCATCATTGTAGTTGAACAACGCCTAGAGGGACCTATCAATGAAGAAGTCATCCAGGAGTTCACTGAATAGGAGGCCATGGCACAACAACAAGTTGAAGTAGATCGAGCCAAGCTTGAGGCTTTTGAAGTAGAACTACCTATACCAAAGTGACTCGGGATGCGTCACAGGTGAGTGTTGGGGGCCTATTGGCCCTTGACCAAGTTTTGAGGATTATTGGTCGTAATTGACCTATTTTTGGGACTTCAACAGGCTATCAAAGGTGAAGCACAAGATGAAGTGGAGATCGCGGGATCTTGGCCCATTTTTAGGGATTTTATGGTTTTGGGATTATGTAACGGGTAAGGGAATGTCATCCCATGGGTTTACCCATGTATAGGCCCGATTTTGTAATGTATAAATAAGTAAGCTAGGCGATGTAAGAAGTGCCAATGTGTTAAGTGATGTGTTTTATCTGTGTGATCAAGAGTTGTAAATGATTTTTGCATACTATGTGAGGCTTGCAAGGCTAAGTGCAATTCACTGTAAGACATTGTGGAAAGTCTTGGTGTTGTGCCCTAGCTCTAATAAGGAGGAATTGGCGGAGTGTGCTCAGATCTCGTATCTTCTATAGAGTAGGATTTTGATGCTATGTGCCTGTAAGAAGCTTGACCAAATATAATAAAGAAGAGAATCATTTGTGGGCGTAGCCCCAAGGTGGGGGTGAACCACATACATGTTGTGTTGTTATGCTTTGTGTGATGTATTGATGTGTTTATGTGTTTACTTTCTTAGTGCTTTAATATAGATGAATGATAGATAGATTTGTTGATGCTTTGTGCTTAATGATGTTGATGGATGTTAGATATGATTGATGTAAGTATGCTTAGTGCTTAAATACCTTAGATCTGAATGAATACTGTGATGTTCTACAGTTTAGGGTTTAACTGCGTTGTAACTAAGAACTGGATATTGAGGAATGCTAACTGCTAAGTGCTCTGTTAAGTGTTAGAATCACATATATGTATCCCATCTAAGGTTGCAGACATTTGAGTCATTCAACCACCCCTTCCTCTACCTCAAGTGAGACTTCATCTTCTTCGCAGGTGTTACTGAAAGGGTCGGTAGTTAGGTTTTTGGTTGTGCGTTTTTGTAGCGTTGAACCCTGGGTCTGCCCCTATGCCAACACAAAGCAACAAAACCTAGCCATGGGCTTGTTAAAGAAAATTTATATGTTATAGAACAAGTGACATGAGAGAGCCCTCTCTGAGATGAGTAGGCTAGTACCCATCTTCAAAGTGGTTTGTAGGTTACCTTTGTCATTTTTTTTCTCAGCCAAAACAAATTTACAGAGTGCTAACAGACATAACTTTCACATCTAAAGTCTATTTTTAGTGTCGTTTCTTTTAAAAATGCCTAATTTTTCAAGACATTTCCATTGAGATCATCAGTTCCAGTTTTTAAATCCATATTATCTATATATTTAATATGGATTCTTCAAGTAATATTTTTATTACCAACACCAACTACTTCCAATGGAAATCCCATATGGAGGATTTATTAAAAAGTAAAGGCTTGTACCGGATTACCTTGGAAAAGGAAACAACACCCATTGATACTGATAATAAATTCAAATGGGATAGTAGGAATGAAGAAGCATGTGGATTAATCTAAATGTCCATCTCTCCTGATTTAAGGGTCCACTTTCAATCAATTGATAAACCCAAAGAAGCTTGGGAAATGATTGAATCTATGTTTGGTAAACATAATATTATTCAAGCAAAACAGTTAAAAAATCAGGTAGTGACTTTAAGTCCAAGTGAATTTTGTTGCATTAAATACTATCTATCTAAGTTTAAAACACTCAGAACTTTATGTGAAGAGGCTCTAGGGACAGCTTATGTAAAACCCACTCTTGATAACTTTTTTGATACTTTGATTAGAGAGTAATATATGCTTGTACAACTTGGAGTAATCAACACTGCAGGTACCTCCAAGAAAGCCTTAGTCGTCCATCAGAAAGATAAACCCAAGAATCTAGAGAAGCAACATCCTCACCACAACAACAAGCAATATAAGGGTCCCAAACCCACTCAGATAGCTTCTACTCCTAATGGTGACAAAGGAGAAAAATATAAAAATAAGAAGATTGACAGACATTGCATAAAGATGGTCATGATGAGTCCAAATGTTTCAATAAGATGGAAACTTTAGAAGAAGAAATGAAGAAGCACAAAATCAGTATTGACTCTACTTATTTTTCTTCTTATCATGGACATGCACTTTCTACTTCTGGTTTCTCCTTCAATACAACTTCTACTTCTTGTTCTAATGAGTGGCTTATTGATTCTAGAGCATCTTATCATATGGATAACGATATTAGAGACATATTTTCTTCTCTAAATGAATGTAACACCAAGAAAATATTTGTTGGTGATGATAGATATCTTAGTGTTGAAGGATCTGGAATAGTTGAAGTCAAAAATGGTCATTTAAATGATGTATTATGTGTTCCAAGTCTTTCCTGTAACATTCTATCAGTATATCAAATCACTCATTTAGGTGAAGGTAAAACCATAAATTTTTCACCTCAGCAAGTTGTAATCAAGGACCTAAAAGATCCTAAGCATGTTCTTGCCACTGAAATTGTTGATGATATTACTAGGTTGTACAAGTTTGAAAACTTTCGATCATCATATTTTTCATCATTTTTTGTTGCTCATAGCGATGACTTGAGAAAACTTTGGCATGAGCGGTTTGGTCATCTAAACTATCGCTCATTGCAGCAACTATGAAATCAACAGATGGTGATTGGTCTTCCTCCTGTTTCATCCAGAGATGGTGTTTGTGTTGGTTGTGTTCTCGGTAAACATCATTGGTAAAGTTTTGACAAAATTTCCTCTTGGCATGCCTCGGGCCCTTTGCAACTTGTTCACAATGATTTGTGTGGTCCACTTTCTTCTCCTTCTTTTTCTAGGTGCAAGTATTTCTTAACTTTCATTGATGACTTTTCCATACGTACTTGGGCTTACTTCTTAAAACTTAAGAGTGGAGTTTTTGACAAGTTTTTGGCCTATAAGGCCCTTGTAGAAAAGCAATTTGGACATCAAATTCAAAGGTTAAGAATAGATAATGGAGGCGAATATGTGAACAATAATTTTACAAGTTACTGCACTAGACAGGGAATCCAAATGCAACACATTGTTCCATATACACCACAACAAAACGGTGTTACCGAGAGAACGAACCGCACATTAAAAGAAATGGCTAATTGTATGATCCAATCTAAAGGATTAAGTCTGACGTATTGTGCGGAAGCCATCAACTATGAAAATTACATAGTAAATCACACTCCCACAAAGGCTCTTAAAAATATAAAACCGGAAGAATCTTGGACTAAAATTAAACCGCATTTAAGTCACTTCCGTGTATTTGGAAGTATAGCATGGGTTCATATTCCTGATGAGAAAAGGAAATCATTGTAGCCTAAAAGTGAAAAGTGTATATTTGTTGGTTATTCTGAAGATGTCAAAGGTTATAGACTTCTTCAACCACATTGTAATGAAATTATTATTAGAAGAGATGTTAAATTTGATGAAAATCTCTTGGCCTATGAGCCTAATTCGGTGTTTGTGCCTTCTTTAGCCTGCGAGCCTAATTCGTAGGTTGTGCCTTCTTCGGCCTGCGAGCCATATTTGGTGTTTGTGCCTTATTTTGTTATGGTTTCTTCTTCAAATGATGAAAGTGAGGATAAAAATCCACCTCCACCTGCTCACCTTCCTCTAGATGAATCATTTGAACTAGAACCAGCTCCACCGCTTCCTATATGGGTTCGTTCAACACAAGAAGAAGCTGGTGATATTTTCGATGATCCTTCATATCAGTGTCGAACACATTCACAGTTCCAATGAGCCACTTCTCTTTTGTCTCAAGCTTCAGAGACTCATGATCCAGAGATATTTACAGAATCTTTAGGTCATCCAGATTGGGATACAACATTGAATGAAGAGTATCGTTGTTTAATGGAAAATGATACTTGGGATATTGGACCTCTTCCAAAAGGAAGAAACCTTGTCAGATGTAAATGGGTATACACAACTAAGTATGCATCAAATGGAAGATTTTAAAGACACAAGGCTCGGTCAATTGCGAAAGGATTTTCCCAAGTTGAAGGAATTGAATATAATGAAACATTTTCTCCTGTAGCCAAAATGAATTCCATCCGCCTTGTTCTTGCCCTTGCTTCCTCACATAAATGGGAGGTCCATGAGATGGATGTTAAATATTCCTTCTTGCATGGAGATTTGCAAGAAGAAATATACATGGAACAACCTCCTGGCTATGTCTAGAATGACTCTAGCCTTGTTTGTCACCTTAAGAAATCTCTTTATGGTCTTAAGAAAGCTCCCTCTGCTTGGTATGACAAAATGGACAACTTTCTTATTGCCACCAGATTCTCTAGATACCATTTTGATTCTAATGTCTATACCAAGAAAGTAAGAAGCCATCTCATAATCCATTTCCTTTATGTTGATGACCTTACCCTCACTGGTAGTGACTCAAAAATTTTAAACCATGTGAAAACTATCCTTAAGAAGAAATTTTAAATGAGAGACTTAGGATTTTTGCACTATTTCCCTGGCCTCCAAGTTTTGCAAAACAATGAAGGAATTTTTCTTTCCCAGTCTAAGTTTGCTTGTGACCTTCTTCGTCACTTTCACATGGACGATTGTAAACCAGACCCTCCTCCCTTCCAGTCTAGAGTCAATCTTTTTGCCACCTGTACTTCTCCCAAAGTTGATTCCACCTTGTACCATCAGTTAGTTGGTAGCCTATTATACTTGACTCATACCTGTTACCCATGATTTTGGTCATCATGATGATGTATTGATGTTGGTGTATTCAGGCTCCTCATAAGAACTTTCTCCTGAGAAAAGTTATGTTCATCTCTTCCCAGAAAACTCATTTTTGAAGAGAGTTTGTAGGCTACTAGTATCCCAGGGTGCGATAATGACCCATTCTCGCAAGCTCCCTTAAGTTGGGGTGCAAACTTTTCGCACTGTGTAACATAGCTAGGGTGCGAACCTTCTCTAAAGCATGGAAAAGATGAATTCTCGATGTTTCTAGAAGGGAATCTTCTAGAAATATGGGTTGGCATTTGAATGGTTATCCTTGTACTAGATTCCTTGATATTGTCGGATCATTCTTATCTAAGTGGCCATCTCATTCTCTCCTATATATTGATGGAATTCTCATGGAAAAGGTTAAGCAAGATTCATTGGAGAATTGGTGAAAGAATAGTGTGAAGGACTTAGCTTGAAAAGGAGCTTGGAGACTCTAGTAAGTCTATCAAGAGGATTTGATCATCTTCATACAAGGATTGAGCAAGTGTGTGTGTTGGAGCCAAGAGCCATCGAAAGGAAGCTTGCGACATCAAGGCAATCAGGTTGTAATCTTTACTTTCAATCAATATGATACAGTGGCATGTCCCTTTCCCATAAAGTTATTCTCACTTTATTGTGTAATTCCTTGATCATACACATAAGTTGACAGTTGAATATATTTTGCTATCTTCACTTTGGTTGGTTTGTGTTGTCTTTGTCTTGACCTCACGAGAGCACCGGAGCAAAGCGGGAGAAATAGAGACCCTAGGAAGTGATACTAAGGTATGTTACCTATTCCTTCCTATTAGCTAATTCAATGGTCAAAACTTAGGGAAAGAGTCATGCCCTGTCATGTTTTGTTCTAGATCCAGGTGGATCTAGGGAGATCTATTAGTGTTTGCACCTACCGATTAGTCCGATAACAAAATTGGCGACCATACTGAGGAGTTTACCCCGTTTTCTTGTGGTTTTTGGTATTTTTCCTTGGCCATTTTCTCTTTCCTTACCTTTCTCCATTCATATCAATCTCTGAGTCTTCAGGATACCCTGATAGAACCTCTAGGTCCAGAGGCCTCTTCAAATTTTGTTTCATTTTCCAAAAATTTGACTAGTTTTAGAGGTTCTCGCACTGCACTCCACAGTAGCCTGTTAGAACATATTGAGTTTGCACCCTGCCTTTAGGTTCAGTGTGAGGTTCTCGCACTCTGATCAAGGGCCACCTGCAAGAATCACTCATTCTCGCACTTTGTAACACTCTCAACCTGCGAACCCATTTTTTCAAAATTTTGGATTTGGGTTTTTTCATCTTCAACTACCCAGATCAGTTTAGATGCCTTTAAAGAGTTTCTTCGACCATTGATTGATGTTCTTCTTGTCTTCATTTTCATGCACGAACAGTCTTAGGATTTCAAAGGCTCTTCCTGTCACTTGTTCTTGACTTTCATTTCTTGACTTTTCTTGGTAAATCTATACTCTCGGATTTCGGAATCTAAGTGTGCTTGTTTGGTTAAGGACCGACGATCGGTTGAAAGATGATTTTATTAGTCTTTATCATTTGCTTATTGTTTGAAATATCACTTTTCTTCTGTGATTGAAAAGACTAGATTGGTTTGCTTCTTATTTTTGTTTTCATTGAAAGAGTGGTTTGGGTTTTTATCATTGCTTGTTCATTGGTTTTTTATTTTCTGTACTCTCACCATTATGGTGTAGGTCCTTTTTGAAAAGTGAACAAAGTTTTTCTTTCAAAATCATTTTCGTTTTCGAAAACATTGAAAATCAATTGTTGAAATTATTGAAAAAGAATCAATAGAGAATTGTTATTGATGCATGATTTGTTGCATTTGCATTTTAAAGGAAATTGTGTCTTGTAGTTCAAAGTTTGATCTGGAAAACTTCTCTCTCCCTCCCATACATAGGATTCATTGAAAGAAAATCGATATATTTTTCATTCTCATCCATGCATCGTTGGGTCAGAGTCATACAACATAAGTTTCATCTCTGTTTCCTTTGAGTAAACAACATATCTTAATAACACTGCGCAATTTTAAAGTTTATCTAGTAACTCTTTTCTAGGGCTCTATTACACCAACATTTAGCTAGGCTAGTGTTTTGGAGTAGGAAGAGAGATACACTCTCCAAAGCACAAAACACACAATAGCATCTTGTGTTAGGGACTGTTAAATTCCATTTGCAACATTTTGTCCTGGGAAACCCTTCTCACACAAGGGTCAAACACGAGGTTGCATTGATATTGACAAAGTTACTCACCCTGCTTTGTTGATATCAGTGTAGAGATTGCACATATTATGGGGATCACTCGGAGGTATACCCACAATAATGAGTGGAAGCCTTTTGAGTTGATTTCGGGCTAGATACCTTGCCCTTGCATGTGGATCGGATTGTGGCCTATATTTCTAGGTTCTTACATGAGGTGACTGTGAAGAGGAAAGTCTTCACAGTACCTGGAATTGACGTTGACCAAACTCACTCGAGCTCCTTGGAGGGTATACCCATGATTATGTGTGGGAGCTTACACCAGGGTGTAAGTCCATTAAGAAGTTCGTCAACATAACTTTTCCACCCTAGACCAGCCCCTTCTCGTCTCGTTGTTGCGACGTTGGATTTCATCACCAATTAGTGACTTCAGAATTAGAAGGTCTTGTTTGCTTAGTGTTGCTTCCTAGATTTTTTTTACTAGCACATGTTGTTTGTTTACCAAAGTTGACCATACGATTTTCTTCATGAAATTTGTTACTCATTTACAAGCTCCTCCACGTCATTCACGTAGAATGCAGGGTTTATCTCCAGAGCATCTGGAAGGTTCTCAACCCTTGCCTACAAGTACACTTGAGGGCTCTCCTTGGCAAAGTGAAGTCACAGTCGTCACCACACCACAAGTGGAACGAACTGACTCTCTAGAACATTTTCGAATTACAAATACTCGAGAGGACTTTCGACTTCACCCTGATTCTGAGCGACCATTTATGCAACTGAATTCTTCTGGAGACTTAGTTGCTACATCTTCTGGATCACCAATTGGACCCTTTCCAGGTATAGAAGGCCAAGATATTTTTTGGTCTACCAGTGTTTTCCGACGGGACCTTTTTGGTCTAGGATCACCTGTGATTTCAAAAATCAACCCACCTGTGATTTCTGAAATCTCTAGTTCATAAACAGTACCGTTGACTACCACTTATCACTTTACCGTCCCTGCCGAAATGGCCCATCTCATAGATACTACGAGTGTTCCAACCGGGTTTCCTGTAGTTAGTCTTGCTCCCATCAATACACCGTGAACGCCCAATGTCACTCCAACACTACCACCCAGATAACGTACGTTGAATGATTCCATTCCCACTCCTACGCAAACCCCATCTGGATCTCCTGGTGGTCCTTCTTCTTCTGGGCACTCTCTTCCCGATTTTATTCCAACACTCCCTCAATTTCTTTTTGGAGGACCTTCTTTGTCTTCTACTGGTAGTCTTTATCCCAGTGGCTCTATTCCGTCCTTCACACCAAATTACCAGATTCCTGTTGGTGGAAAATTTCACCAAGGTGGTATGACTCAACCCCCTTTCAGCGGGCAAATTCCTATCGACACACAACTCCCAATTGGACCACAACCCCCAATTGGAACATTGCCCCCAATTGGAACACCACCTTCGATGGGAGGATCGAACCCACCTTATGGGCAAAACATACCTCCCTCCTTGGCCCAGTATTCGAATCAGTTGATACAACATCCTCCTCAATTGACTGGGGGGCAGTAGTTTCCAGCTGCATCTGTAATACCCCCTAGTGTGGGCCAACCATATCCAGGTTCGTTCAATCCCATTTGGGGGGCGAATGCTCAAACTCAAGTCCCTGTTCTAGGATACAATCCTATGAGCTACTATCCTCTTCAACCACCACCAAATTTGCCTGGGTCTTCACATTATATGCAGACTGCTTATGGTCCTACTGGTTTGTCGACGGGGCTTCCTCCCCAAAGCCACCAGTACCCGTAGGTGAATCGATAGTTACCCATCATAGCCACTTTGGATCTTCCGGACTTGTCAAGGATTTTAAATGATCTGATTTGTCACTCTCCCCAATGGCCTGCTATCCCAACCAAGCTACCATCGCACATTCCTAAATTCGATGGAAAAGCGGGAGAGGACCCAAACAATCACATTATGAATTTTCACCTATGGTGTTCATCCAACTCAGCACTCTGTAATTTTCCCAAGGCTATAAGGCAGTCACAAAGGCAACATCAAAACCACTTCGAGTCTTGGATCTAGCCTGCCAAGACTCAGAGAGGGATCTCTCTGTCTGATATAGCTTTGTTTGAAAAAGTATTAGGCTAGTTATGAAGAACAAGGGTTGGGGTTTTTAAATGATGATTTGGAACAACAAGGAGGGCCATTGGGCAAATGGGGTCTGCACTTGAAAATGTGATTAATCCTCAGATTTGGACACATCTCTTACACAGGGCAAGGTAGTGGCAATATTGGATCGAATTGAGTTTTAAAAGAAGAAATAAGGGAGGAAAAAAAACCAAGCCAAGGAGCAGCTAAGAATTCCTTGACTGAACTCTTTTAGATGAATAACGTAAAGATTGTCAAAAGGACAGATGCAGAGTATCTGATGATAAATTCTGCTATGTTTACTTACTTTTGACAATAAGAACTGAAAAAACAATGGAAAGATGATAGGAAAACACTTTAACAGAGGAAAAACACCACCAATACATCCACACAAGAATCCTGTAGCAAAAATAACATGTCCATCACTGATTGATCATTCAAAAATTATAGAGAAGAAGAAGGTCTTCTGGTCATACATAACCCACCGTCCAGTCCAGGAACCTCACAGGTCAAACCATTTTACATTAAAATCATCTGGATAAATAGGATAGACCATCCCAATTAGTTTCAGAAGTCAGTCTAACCACCTCGACCAAAAATAGCCACCACTCCCACAAAATTTGGAGTTTTCTGACACGAAAAATGGACCATTTTTCTGCGAAATAGGGGTCTGATCAAACATGATTTTATCTTCAATTATGACCCATGGGAGGAAAATGAAGGATGTTATTGTATATGGTCATGTTCTAGACAAAAACCTCCTTCGGTTTCACCAAATTCGTCCCTATCTGGCCGTAACAGCTCTTGCAAGATCGGGACTGAAAAGGAAAATTGAAAATCTGGAAACATAGGCCTTGAATATGCCGTCTATTCTCCCTGCTCGTAACTCCTCTGAAAAAAATGGGAGAGGTTTTTGTTCCTCCGCCCGTGCTGAGAAAAAACCTCTCTCGGATTTTTAAAATACGTCTCTGTGTGCCCAGAAATAGATCCGTAAGTGGAAGTGGTAAAACAGGCAAAACTGGTAAATTT
>ML793309.1:75966-108913 GCA_009831015.1 Picea engelmannii | reverse complement strand
AAGTTTTATTTTATTTATTTATTTTATTTAATGTTAAACTAACCTAGTTACTAACTTAGGTATTAACTTAGTCAATAACTAATTAATTAATAATTAATTAGTTATTTAACTAGTTGTTTATTAATTAATTCAACCTATACTAATTATATCAATACTTATTATTATTTTAATCTAACTAACCTATTGTTCTTTTGTTCATCCTAAGTCCATTTATGCAGGGATGGAAGGCGGGAAAAGTAGTCGATGGGGCAACAGGACAAGGGAGTAAGGGCGCTGTTTGGATGAAGGATGCAATAGGGTGATAGAGGATTGAGTGACAAGAATGGAGGGAGGAAGCGAACTCACCTGAGCCATACTTCGTCATCACGGGAGAGACGCCACATCACAGTCGAAGAATCGATTCGCCTATAATTATAGGACCCCAACATAGGCTCCACCTGGGGATGACAGCTTCTTTCAGGAGGTGTCAAGAACCACAGACTTCTGAGCATGCAGAACAGAGCTTTCTCCATTGGGCTAATCCCAAAATCTTATTCTGCAACTTGTACCTGTGTTGATCTTGCAACTGAAACCAAATGAAAATAAACACTGCTTGAAAAGAGATGCTCGGAATGTTGAGCTTATTCATTTTTCCTACCTACCCTATGCTATTGACAATTTCATCATTCTAAATGATACAATAATGCCAGTGCAGCCAATCAAGTAGTTGATTTAGTGGCTCTGTTCTTTCACTGTCTGTGATGAGACTCAGAAATAAGTCTGTTACTCGTTATTGAGAGTAACTTCCACCGTGCTTTCCCTTGCATAAGATTTGATCAACCCAAACAATAGGAAAAACATCAGCAACAGAAAAATATCCTGTATTAAAGAATTTCTCCATATAGATAGCTACAGGATCAGCATAGGTTTGGCCCATCTTTTGATTTTCAACTTTAAACAACTCAACCTCAAGACTCGATTTTTCAGCTATGCATTCTGTGTCTTTCAATACTTCCTCATCTGACTGTGGATTCTCTGATGGTTTATGGAATGATGCCTCTACTGAACACACCCCTGTAACTGACTGCCTGATCATGTCCCTATCATAGCAACATTTTATCTCATGACTAGTGAATGAAGAATGATTTTGACCACACAGGCCATCCAACCGGTCAGCTATTGGATCCTGAAAGAACTGACAAGACTGTTGCATTGACTCAAATGAAATTTCCTGCTTGTTTTTGTATTCATCCTTCAACACTTGTCCAAGAGTCTTCTTCAAAATTCGAAATGAATTAAAGCACAATGGTACAGAGTTATTTTGGATTAACTCAGAATTTGCCTCAGGCTTTAAGCTTTCATCAAGAATTTGAAAATCAATGTAAGTCATGGGCTACGATTCTGGGTTTAAGACAGCCTCCATATCCTTAATGGTATCATCAATTGATTGGTCAGAGGAATTTTTGTCTTTACTTTTTACAACTGGTCTAGAGTTTCTTTTCAGGAATTTAAGAGATGAGAAACATATGGGCAAAGTGCTTTCACTTACTCTGAGATTTTCTATCTCTTCCCCATCGCTGTCATGACTGTTGTGCAAGGGTTGATTGTCGCATCTGAACGGTAACTGATCTTCTTCCCACCAATGACATGCTGCTAGTTTCTCTGAACAAACAACCTCTATTTTAGCTTCATGATCATCATCATACTGGTCATACTTTGGTAAATCATCCATGGATGAAATGCCATTGAACATGCATATCATGTTAGTTGGTTGTTCCTCTACAAGTCGAGATGGAGGTTCATCTTTGACTGTGTTTTGAATTGAATACATGAACGAATCATTATTCAAACCATGGTACCAAGGGAGTGCAGCAACATGTTTGGGAACTGTGACACTTTCTTTCTCTGAAATCAAGGGACCATGATGTCTTTGGACAACAAGCTCTTCTTTTATGTTAATCTTCTACATCAGCTTTTCCATGGCACTGGCCAAAATATCCAGTTTATCTTCTGATGACTTCAGCTGCTCCATTTCTTTATCCTTCAACTGTGACCTCTTGATCAACAAGTTGTTCTCTACATCAACTGCAATGCTCTTCATTTCTTCAAGGCTTGCAGTATTCCTTTCTCTTAATTGGAATGTCATCTCAGGATCGAAGGCATCTGGGTAATGCAAGTGAGTTGATCCTGGGGGTGGCCTTATATCAGTAGGTATTGCATGATACACCTTATTAAATCTGGCTGAAAACTGATGTACTGTCTCCCCTGGATTTCTTTTCAAATGTGCATACTCTTCTAGGATGAGGAAAACATTTCCCCTGATCACCCACCTATCTAAGAACACTTGCATGAACTGATGAAAATTTCTGATGCTTCCAGCTGGCAGATTTCTAAACCAATTTTTAACTTTACCTCCCAAGGACATGGAAAACATCTTGATAGAGACATCATATTCTTCAACCTCATAAAGGTCAAGGAAATCCTCAAGGTTTTGAATATGTTTTTCAGCAGTGATCTTCTCATTTTATCCATCAAACCTAGGCAGATTATTAATGTAATTGACAGGGAGGTCATGGAGAATAGGAGGCAAATATAGAGGCTTGTATCGGTCTGGGACCTTTGCAAGCATAGGGGATGAAGCAAGGGGCTTACAAATGTCCAGAGGTTTAGCAGGAGTAGGAGACAAAGCAGGAGGCTTATGTCTCAGTAGGGTTTCTACAGGTGCATCTGGGATGTGCACAGGTGTATGAGCATGCACAGAATCTACAATTTGGGATATGATCTCTTGAGACTCATCCATTGACTGATGGTCAAAATACTCTTCAACAATATACTTTTGATCAGGCTTAGAGAAAGACAAGACATAATTGCAGATAAAACCAAAGATGTCTTGAATGCAATTTGAGCTTGAATACCTGGTCTTTCTAGGTTGTTTGGTCATGCTTCAGGTTCTTTCTCCAGTGGAGTCTTCGAGCTGGCACTGTCTGGAGATGATTGGAGTCTCCAGGTGAATGATCTCAGCCTTCTTGTCTCTGGTCACTGTCCACCATCAGTGATCAGATCTGGAGCTTTGAAATGTACTATTGGGGAGAGTTCCCCAGTGGAGTCGCCATTATGTTAGCACTCTGTAATTTTCCCAAGGATGTAAGGTAGTCACAGAGGCAACATCAGAACCACTTCAAGTCTTGGATCTATCCCGCCAAGACTCAGAGAGGGATCTCTCTGTCTGATATAGCTTTGTTTGAAAAAGTATTAGGCTAGTTATGAAGAACAAGGGTTGGGGTTTTTAAATGATGATTTGGAACAGCAAGGAGGGTCATTGGGCAAATGGGGTCTGCACTTGAAAATGTGATTAATCCTCAGATTTGGACAAAGCTCTTACACAGGGCAAGGTAGTGGCAATATTGGATCAAATTGAGTTTTAAAAGAAGAAATAAGGGAGGAAAAAAAACCAAGCCAAGGAGCAGCTAAGAATTCCTTGACTGAACTCTTTTAGACGAATAACGTAAAGATTGTCAAAAGGAGAGATGCAGAGTATCTAATGATAAATTCTACTCTGTTTACTTAATTTTGACAATAAGAATTGAAAAAACAATGGAAAGATGACAGGAAAACACTTTAACAGAGGAAAAACACCACCAATACATCCACACAAGAATCCTGTACCAAAAATAACATGTCCATCACTGATTGATCATTCAAAAATTACAGAGAAGAAGAAGGTCTTCTGGTCATACATAACCCACCGTCCAGTCCAGGAACCTCACAAGTCGAACCATTTTACATTAAAATCATCTAGATAAATAGGATAGACCATCCCAATTAGTTTCGAAAGTCGGTCTAACCGCCTCGGCCAAAAATAGCCACCACTCCCACAAAATTTGGAGTTTTCTGCCATGAAAAATGGACCGTTTTTATGCGAAACAGGGGTCCGATCAGACGTGATTTTATCTTCAATGATTATACCTAGGTGGAAAATGAAGGATTTTATTGTATATGGGCATGTGCTGGACAAAAACCTCCTTCGGTTTCGCCAAATTCGTCCCCAGCTGGCCGTAACAACTCCTGCACGATTGGGACTAAAAAGGAAAATTGAAAATCTGGAAAAATAGGCCTTGAATATGTCGTCGATTCTCCCTGCGTGTAACTCCGCTGAAAACACTGGGAGAGTTTTTTGTTCCTCAACCCGTTATGAGAAAAAACCTCTCTCAGATTTTTAAAATACGTCTCTGTTTGCCCAGAAATCGATCTGGAAGCGGAAGTGGTAAAATAGGCAAAACTGGTAAATTTTTTAGGAAAGTGGTTTTTTTGCGAGAAAGCGGTTTTCCGGACCCCCCTCCCTCGTTAAATGTAGAACACCCGGGGGGGTACAAAATTTAATCAGGGTCATTGATTTCGGTGCTCAAATATGGGCCGTTCATATTTGTATGAGGGTTATTTACGATTTCGGACCCCCCCTCGTTAAAGCTCGAAAGATGAGGGGGGCTCCGGTATTTGGTGCGTTGATTATTTTTGTGGTATGGTGGATGGGGGGCGCGGGTATGGAAGGTGCACGAGAGTGTGAAGGGTGAGTGGATGGTGAGGTGAGGGTGATGTGAGGTGGGGGGACATAAGTGGAAGGTGATGTGGGAGAGGAGGAGGTGACTTGAGGGAGTGAGGGGGGTAGGCTTAGGGTAGGGTAGGACTTAGGTTAGTTTTTGTTTTATGTTGTTTTGTTTTTTTTTATATGTTTTTTATTTTAAATGTTTTTAATATTGTTTTGTGCATGTTTTGTTTTGTATTTTTTAATTTGTTTTTTTTTTTATATGTTTTTTAAATGTTTTTAATTTTATTTACTTTTTGTTATTTTTAATTTATTTAATTTTTGTTTGTTTTAAATTTATTTAATTTTTGTTTGTTTTAAATTGTTTTTTAATATTTTTAATTTGATTTTTATGTTTTATTTTAATATAAGTTTTATTTTATTTATTTATTTTATTTAATGTTAAACTAACCTAGTTACTAACTTAGGTATTAACTTAGTCAATAACTAATTAATTAATAATTAATTAGTTATTTAACTAGTTGTTTATTAATTAATTCAACCTATACTAACTATATCAATACTTATTATTGTTTTAATCTAACTAACCTATTGTTCTTTTGTTCATCCTAAGTCCATTTATGAGGGGATGGAAGGCGGGAAAAGTAGTCGATGGGACAACAAGACAAGGGAGTTAGGGCGCAGTTTGGATGAAGGATGCAATAGGGTGATAGGGGATTGAGCGACAAGAATGGAGGGAGGAAGCGGAATCACCTGAGCCATACTGCATCATCACGGGAGAGACGCCACATCACAGTCGAAGAATCGATTCGCCTATAATTATAGGACCCCAACAGATGGATGACTCTATTCGTTTACGTCTTTTTCAACGAACTCTCATGGGTTCTATTGCGAAGTGGTATATCGAATTGCCACGAGGTTTCTTCTCTGACTTCAACACCCTAGCTATGGATTTCCTCACACACTACCAGTTACCGATTCGTTATGACACGGGGACCGAGATTTTGACTTCTTTCAAACAGAACAAGGCCACTCATATATCCGATCACATTCATGAGTGGCAATGGCGATGACGTCTTATTAAACTCGAACTCCCCGATCAGTTGCCGGAAGAATGGTTCACCAAATCGTTTGTGAATGACATCGGTCGTGACATTGCCATGGGTGGAGTGGTCACAAAAGAACATGCTATAATTCGTGCTCAATATCTTGACCTCGTTTACTCACAAACGGGTACCCTTTACGATTTATTACCTGATTTACCTCGTCCTTCCATTTCCACAACTTCAACTACTCCAGTTTCCTCGCATGCAGCTGACGGTGTGATTGGAACTTTCCAGGCCCAACCACACTCTACCTCAAGCACAAACCCCAAACCTGCTTCTTCTAATGTTCAAAATGATCTATCTCCTACCCCTCCCACCGGCAAGACTTCTGAGGTAAATGCAATTCAATCTACCCCAGCTGGTAAAAACAAATCTAAAAAGGGGAGAGGTAAGAATAAGGAGGACAAAAATACTTCTCAAGCAGAGCGAACCAAAACTACACCTGTTGAAGATCGGGATAAGTGCAAACCTCGATACCTTTGTCTTATCTATGGTGATGATCACTACACAAAGGATTGTCCACGACGCACCAAGGTCATTAAGTTCCTTGAAGGACCTCTAAAACCACTTACTCCGGCTGTTTTGTCCCAACCCTTCCCATCTCAACAATGGGCTCAGTTGGTCATTCATGACCAACCCTCATCTTCCACTACATCCTATGCTTTGATGTGTACTGGCGATTCAAAGCATAGCGACGTTGCACTTACTACTCGAGCCAAAGATTATTCTCCCTCTAAAGAGAAGGTTGATGATCTACCTCCTTCCTTGGTACAACCCTCTCCTGCGACTCCACCTACCAATGGTCCTCTTCATCTCGAACGATCGAGCCTTGACACAGTTCTACGACCCCCCCCCAAAGGGTGTCATTTGGAAATAGGCTTTCAATCCTCATGCTCATGCGACCCAGAACTACAAAATTATTGAGGATCTGGCCCAAGAACCTTTTGCGATGTCAGCCCTTGAAGTCCTTCAAACTTGTCCCACACAATGAAAGGTACTGTTGAAATCTATCAGTGGAATCGATCCAATGGATACGAATTTAATAATATTTGACTTGGAAGATCACATTCCAAGGTTACCCCCTCAAATTGTGTTCCAGATCCAAGTAATTGTCTCTGACAAAAACATTTGTCGAACCGTTATCGATGAGGGTGCCTCGACATGTGTTATGTCTCTTACTTGTTGGAAAGCTATTGGCTCTCCTTCTTTGAATGAATCTCATAACACTCTTAAAGCCTTCAATGGATCTGGTTTTAATCCCTACGGTGTCCTTCCTTCGTTGCCCATTACATTAGAAGGCAAGACGGTCTAATTTGAAGTGGAAGTCTTTGACACTCCCCTTGATTATAATATTCTGCTTGGCCGCAGCTGGATCGATTCCATGCGCGCAGTTGTGTCGACCCTTTTCCATGTGGTATGTTTCCCACATCAAGGTAAGGTTGTCACCGTCGACCAACTAGCCTTCTTCAATTATGATACCCGTACTGGCAACGTATCGTTTATCGCTAAAACCCCACCGAGTTATGAGAACATCGGTGTAGGCCTTCTCAAGGACTCTTCATTAATGGGTACTTTCCCCATTCCAATGCCCGATGTTCCACACTCATCTATTGCTTCCATCAACATGATCTCCACCTTGCCTCATGAACTTCCTATGTCTCATGACCCCTGGATAGTACCTGACCCTGGAGATCATCTTCGTTATGGTGACGCAATGTCGTTAAGTCCGGTCGAATCCGCCTATCAGGCCATTCAATCGATAACACCTTCTACCCCCTCTCTTGATGAGTTTTCTCCTGATCCTTTCCATGTCATTTTTCCCACTGACGAAATGATCATGTCTATCATGGAAAACACCCCTTGGGACAATGGACATCATCATTCCATCCTCTTTATGGAGCAACATACCCTTGAGAACTACCAACGGATCTTGACCCCATCGACCATTGTCATCATCTTCGTTGTTCCCAAGTCTGCACACGATGTGTTTTCCGAAGGGAACTTAAGCAATATCTCGCCCACTATTCCCCTTGACATATCCATCAAACCTAGGATTGTCGAAAATGTCCATATCAGAGCTTCGTGTTCTTCTGACGAAGTCGTCACCTACACGTCCCTTTTCAAAGAGTTTTGTGACATCTTTGCATGGAGCTATGAAGAAATGCCAGGTATCAACCCTAATATTGTGATACATGAGATAAAGACATACCCTGACACTAAACCTGTCTGTCAACGCCTTCGTCCAGTTCACCCACATAAAGTGACTGCTATCAAGCTCGAAGTCAAGAAACTTCTTAAAGCTGGCTTTATTTATCCGGTGGCTCTCACAGACTGGTTTTCCAATCTTGTCCCGATTGACAAGAAACAAGGCACAATTCGTGTATGCGTTGATTATAGGGATATCAACAAAGCTTGTCCCAAAGACAACTTTCCTACCCCCTTTGTCAATCAGATTGTCGATGATTGCGTCGGACGTGAAATATTCTCTCTCATGGATGGTTTCTCCGGGTATAATCAAATAAACATTGTTCCCGAGGATCAACATAAGACTTCTTTTATTTGTCCTTGGGGTATGTTTGCCTATCAGAAACTTCCTTTCGGTCTCAAGAACGTTGGCGCAAATTTTCAACGCGCTATGTCTTATGCTTTCCATGATATCAAGCACATCGTTCAACCATATTTGGACAATTTATCCGCTCACTCAATGCGTCGAGTCGATCACCCAACCCACCTCCGAGCCATTTTCGTTCGCTGTCGGTTCTACCATATACGTTTGAATCCTCATAAGTGCATTTTTTGCGTGGAATCTGGCCGCCTTCTAGGTTTTATTATTTCACGTCAAGGGATCCGGGTGGATCCTTTAAAGGTTGAGGCGATCCTTAATCTCCCTCCTCCTTCTACTCTTCGCCAGTTGCAAAGTTTGCAGGGGAAAGAAAAATTTCTTCGTCGTTTTATCCCGAATTATGCCGAGATAACTTGTGGATTTACGTGGCTCCTCAAAAAGGGTTCAGAGTTCATCTGGGATACCATTTCCAACAATGCTTTTGAGGCTTTGAAATTGTCCCTAATGCGTGCTTCGCTTCTCTTTCCCCCCGATTACAGTCGTAATTATTTCCTTTATCTTGTTGCCTCGAATTACACCATTGGTATGGTTCTCATCCAAGAGGATGATGCTAATGACGAACATGTTATTTACTACTTGATTCGAAGTCTAACACCTACTGAAATCAAGTATTTACATGTCGAAAAACTGGCCTTGGCTACCGTTCAAGTCATCCAACGCTTCCGGCACTATATCCTCTCATGCAAGACTACAGTGATTTCTCATTGCAACCCTATGCAACACATTCTGACATGTCAATTGCTAGGGGGAAAATAATCCAAATGGATTGTGATACTCCAGGAGTTTGACTTGGAATTCGAATGCGCCAAGTCCAAGAAGACCTTAGTATTTTCTTAGTTGATATGTGACTTTCCCTATTCTGCAACGGAAAATATAGTAGTTGATTCATTACCCAATGAATCTCTTTTCCTTATCAAAACTGATGATATTTGGTATGGTGATATCATTATATATCTCCAAACCCAGACTTTCCGGCCAACTTTGTCTAGTACTGACCGACGTCGCATACGCTATCAAGCCCATCAATATATTATCCTTGGGGATACTCTTTATCGTCGAGGGATTGACTCATTTTTTCGATGTTGCTTAATGTTCGATGAAGCCCAGAAAGCTCTGAATGACTGCCATTCTGGAGCCTGTGGTGGTCATATGTCTAGGTATGCTACTGCCCAGAAGATCTTACGAGCAAGGTATTTTTGGCCTTCTTTGTTTAATGACTGCATAATCGTCGTTCAGAAATTCCATGCTTGCGAGACCTATAATTAGAAGATACGGTCATATCCTGCTCCTCTTCACCCTGTGGTCTCTCTTGGTCCCTTTGTGAAATGGGGCATCAATTTCATGACATGTCACCCTCACTCGGCTAAGGGGCATGGTTACATTATTGTAGCCATTGATTACTTTACGAAATGCGTCGAGGCGATGCCAACATTTGACAACACTGGAAAGACCGCAACATTATTCATTTTTAATCACATCATAGATTGTTTTGGTGTTCCCCAAGATATCCTCACTGATCATGGTAGCCACTTCAGAAACTTCATGATGTCCAAACTTACTGAAAATTTGGTTCTTCACCATGATAACTCAACGCCCTATTACCCACAAGCCAACGGCCAGGTCGAAGCAATTAACAAAGTTCTCATAACTATGCTTCGATGAATGATAGGGATTCACAAAACAAGTTGGCACACAATGTTGTTTTCGGCATTGTGGGCTTACCGAACATCCGTCAAGTCTGCTACTGGGTTTACACCTTTCCGGTTAGTCTATGGTTTGGAAGCTATTATTCTGATTGAATGCAAGATACCCTCTTTAAAACTAGTTGTTGAACTCCTACCAAACACTTCTATTGAGGAAGAAATTCTATTGTATCTTATGCGATTAGACGAAACTTGACGCGATGCTACCCTAGTTATAGAAGCTCGGAAGAAACGTGTCAAGGCCCAATATGACAAACATGTCAAGCCTCGCATTTTCTTCGAAGGATATCTCATTCTCCTCTATGATCAAGATCGAGATATGATAGGAGATGGAAAATTCGAATCCATGTGGCGAGGTCCTTATATCGTTCGATGAGTTTTGGAAAAAGGAGCTTATGAGTTAGTAGATTACGATGGTATCCCTTTGAGTGAACCCAGGAATGGGTTGTACTTGAAGAAGTACTATGAATAAAATCATCTGTAGATGAGTACTTGTATTTTTATTGTATCATACTTCTTGTGTGTTACTATAGCTTTCTTTTGTCGTTATCTGGTCTCTACCCTTATGTGACGTTGTTTTTTATTTCCATATGTCGGAGTCTTCGCTACCCTATATTGGCTTCTGTGATGGCGCTAGCCGTAGTACTCAGAACCTTGCTTCTGCTGCATGGGAAATTTACGCCCCTACAAACGAACTTGTCTCCTTACGAGGTGTGTGCCTCGGTCATGCGACCAACAACATTGTAGAGTATAGCATCGTTATTGAATTATTGGTTGATGCTATCTCTCTCGAAATTCGTCATTTGGTTGTGTGACTCGATTCGCAGCTTCTAGTACTACAGTTAAGTAATGTCTATACTATTTGAAGTCCTACTTTGTTACGGGTGTATTTGTGAATTTGCCGCTTGGAATGTTATTTTGATTACATTGAATATCAACATATTCCTAGATGTCTAAATACATTAACAGATGCATTGTCTAACTATGTATTAGACAGACATTTGGATAATTTATAAATCAATCACATCAATTTTTCACACAATATAAGGTAAACCGGTAGAAGTCGTCTTTATATATAACGATCAAAAGAGTTTTTTACAAAAAAATTTGTCTGAAGACCAAAATGTCAAAATATGAAGCTCATAGCTTCTACAAAGTGACGTCATGGATGACATTCACGATAACACACGACTGCCCGGGCAACTCTACGGAGCAGTTGACTCATGGACTCTGACACTCCTACTATATGACGTTGATCACATCGTGGAACCTCTCCAAGAGGCATGTCTGGTATATCTATTGGCAAACCCTCTAGGTTTTGTTCCAGTATTTGATAATCCTCGGCATATTGTGGCGCTGGTGCTACCTATCCTCGTTGTTGAATGGGAGAAGTACCAGGAGGTCGGTAAGGTCCAGCCTCTGTGTCATCAAAAAATGAATTTTGTATTTAGTCTTTGGATGAACATATAAAACAAAAAACATTTGAATATGATAAAATTCACAAAAACATTTAAAAAGAAAAAAAATTGTGTACTTCTTACCAATTTCCCCCCACTGAGCATCCTCTGGTAGTACTAAGTCCAGATCTCCTCAGAAATCCAACCCAGCATAAGCATAGTCTACGACCATCAACATCTGTGGTCGAAGCCAGTCGAAGAAGGTATCATCATACTTGACGATTGGTCCAGCTACATGTCGGGCCATGAGCCGACACCATCTCAGCATTCTTGGATCCCTGGGAGTCGGTAAATTCCACTCAACCTGCAGTCTCAGTAATGGAACCCTCTCAAGGAAGAAGGACACTAACAAAGATCCATACTCGAATTGCTTCAGGTCACCTCATCTACATTTAGTCAACTGCTTTTTCATACTACGAAGCACTGCATCTGCCCAGTTGAAAACCCGAGGTTCAGTACACTCTATGTCATACTAGAAGTAACTCTGTAGCGCCATGTGAGGAGTGGAACTCATAGCCATCCGAGCTATGGTGAACAAGATAGTACGGAGGGTCAAATCATTTACCCCCCAAATAGATACTTTTCCTTTCTTCCTCTCTGCCTCAAGAACACAGTGTAAACGACAGTACTCACTCATGGGCAGCCCAGCACCACTGCTACCAGTCAGGCTCACATGGTACCCCCGTCATGACAGTCTAGTCAAGAAGTAAATGTCCTCAATATCAAAGTATAGTGTGTGGACCCCCACATGAAATACCTTTTGATCGGGATCCCACATATGCACAAGGTACTCTAATAACCTAACTTAGGCCCTCATGCCTGGGATACGGAAGTACTTCAGAAGGCCATAGTTTCTTAAAGAAGCAATAGTGGGTGGATGATTTCTGGAAATAGAATTGTCTTCTTCGTGCTCTCTTTCGCACCATTCAAGAACCATTTTGATGGCCAATTACCTGCATAAGAAGCACAAAAAGAGGATTAGAAACTCCATTCATGAATTGGTTCTTTTTAATTGAGTAAATTCTTAAAAAATTGTTGTGCTTTGTGGTTCTCGCAGGTGTCCTTTGGGCACAGTGCGAGAACCTCGCAGGTTGTTGTGGGCTCACCTGCGAGAATCACCCATTCTCGCAGGTCCCGTGTAGCCCACCTACGAGAATGGCTGAGCGCAAGTAGGGCTCATAAAATCAACTCAAAAATTGAATTTTAACCAATGAAAATGCAAAATTAAACCATGAAAGAGTAGAAGACAAAGAGCCTACCTCATTGTCATTGACGGCTCTCCGAATGGATGCTCGTAACTCCCGCAATCTGACGCCAAACTTCGAGGGTAAAAGAGGGGTTTTTGAGCTGAAATAGTGGAAAAGTGAAAATGATATGGTAAAAAGAGTTTTACTCCTTTATATTTACTTTTACCATGTTATTTGGTTTTTTATGATTATTTATTTATTAAACCCTAATCCCTAATTTCCTTTTGAGTGTAACTTTTGCAGGCGTAATAACTTCGATGTTCATATACAAGGATGTGGACATAATTTTTCTTTTTTCATCCATGTTTTGATTGTTTTTTATGGTTTTTTTTATATAAAACCTCGAGCGTGGTCTCTGTCCATTCTCATGCTTGAAAATACATGAGAACGCGATTGAGCATACTTTTATCACTTTTTTGGGCTCATCAAGGTTATACGAAAAAGGAACCCCACTGGAGTCCACTTTAAGTTCTTTTTAGACTCTCTAAACATGAAAAGATATTCGAGCGACCTTGCTATTTTCATGCTCGATAAAGTATCTGAAGAAAGCGTCTGGTGAGCGATAACTTATCTCTTTTTCGGTCTCATTGGACTATTTTACGAAAAAGGAACTGAGAGAGTTCTCTTTTAAGTGTTTTTCCAGACTCTATAATCATGAAAAACCTTCGAGTTTTCTATCTTTGGACTCGTTAAACAAACATCGATAGACCCATAATGGGACCGAACCACTCCTTCTTAGGGTTCGTTAAACATACTCCGAAGGACTTATCCGAAGGATAAGTTTATATCAACAAGCATATGTTATCCTACTCAAGCTTGCGTAAAAATAAAGAGGTACTCGCCAGAAATGGTGGGGGGAAATTTGGGAAAGGGATATGTTATCATCTTCGTATTGATTGGCAGTAAGTGTCACTTTTGAACATGACACCCCCCATTCATTATATTTGAAGCCGGTTTGGGAAATCCATTTGTCTCTCATTGGATTTTCTACAAGGTCATTCCCTGTGTCGTATTTGAGTCAATGCTGCCAAATCATTGGTTTTTCGTTCATATGTTCAAGAGAATTCCATCTGAAACCTCTATTGAGTCGGCCATTTGCAGTTGTCCATTCTCTCTTTGTTGGCCTTCCCTGTGTCCATTTCAATTTACATCATACTCTGTTTCACCTTTAAAATTTTTTACTCATTTCGTGTCATTGATGGAGGATACATCAAGGCCCTCCTGTGATGATTTTTGTTTCGTCGACTTCAGCTCATTATCTAGAATCAAGATTTAGAAATTCTTTGGTACCTTGGAACTTGCATGCCTCAATGGCAGGTTTCTTCGCTTTCGATAGTGGTTTTACATCATTGACCCCTGATCAAAATATTTCATCGAATGTTTGACTTCAACTCATTTATTCACACTTGATGGATTGTACTAGAGTACCTTGGGATTCATTGACATCAATGGTGATTTCCCTCGCACTTGTTAACGGTTTCATCAATGACTGGTAATCAAGTGGTTTCTACCATGTTCGACTTCAACACATGTAATCACATGGTTAGATTCGTACTTTTGGGCGATGAGATTGAAGACCCTGGATATCATCTCGTTGTCCAGGTTGCGATGGAGTATGTATAATTTGTGACACATAGATCCACTATGTATGTTTCATGGCTATGTCATTTTAATTTGAAATTGCTCGCATAGATCCACAGTGTATTCCTGGTGGCTATGCTATATTTTGATGACATGGATCCACAGTGTATGATTGGTGGCCATGACCCATGTCTACAATTTTCATTCATCTGTGATCTGAGTATGGGAATTCCTACCTCAGAATTAATATATATGATATTCTTCATATGCTTGTTTGTTCACAGGTTTCCAATTAGGTGTGCTCCTGGTTTTCGACACACACATGCAGCTTACAAAGTCTTTCGGCTGGCACTAGTTCCAGCCTCATACTTTGGGGGGCATTTTGTTACCCATGATTTTGGTCATCATGATGATGTATTGATGTTGGTGTATTCAGGCTCCTCATAAGAACTTTCTCCTGAGAAAATTTGTGTTCATTTCTTCCCAGAAAACTTATTTTTGAAGAGAGTTCGCAGGCTGCTAGTATCCCAGGGTGCGAGAATGACCCATTCTCGCAGGCTGCCTTAAGTTGGGGTGCGAAATTTTTGCACTGTGTAACATAGCTAGGGTGCGAACCTTATCTGAAGCATGGAAAATATGAATTCTCGATGTTTCTAGAAGGGAATCTTCTAGAAAGATGGGTTGGCATTCGAATGGTTATCCTTGTACTGGATACCTTGATATTGTTGGATCATTCTTATCTAAGTAACCATCTCATTCTCTCCTATATATTGATGGAATTCTCATGGAAAAGGTTAAGCAAGATTCATTGGAGAATTGGTGAAAGAATTGTGTGAAGGAATTAGCTTGAACAGGAGCTTGGAGACTCTAGAAAGTCTATCAAGAGGATTTGATCTTCTTCATACAAGGATTGAGAAAGTCTGTGTGTTGAAGCCAAGAGCCATCGAAAGGAAGCTTGCGACATCAAGGCAATCAGGTTGTAATATTTACTTTCAATCAATATGATACAGTGGCATGTCCCTTTCCCATAAAGCTATTCTCACTTTATTGTGTAATTTCTTGATCATACACATAAGTTGACAGTTGAATATATTTTTCTATCCTCACTTTGGTTGGTTTGTGTTGTCTTGGTCTTGACCTCACGAGAGCACCAGAGCGAAGCGGGAGCAACAGAGACCCTAGGAAGTGATACTAAGGTATGTTACATGTTCCTCCTACTAGCTAATTCAATGGTCAAAACTTAGGGAAAGATTCATGTCCTGTCCTATTTTGTTTTAGATCCAGGTGGATCTAGGGAGATATGTTAGTGTCCGCACCTACCGATTAGTCCGATAAAAATACCTGTATCGATATTTCCATTGTTGTTGGTCTTGTTTCCCATTATATGAAACCACCCCATGAAAGCTATTGGAAAGTAGCTAAAAGGATACTTCACTATGTTTGTGGTATGGTTCAGTTCGGGATACATTACAGTTCAGAGGGGACTCCCTTATTGGTTGGTTTCACTGATTCATATTGGGCTGACGACCCTGATGATCGAAAGTCTACTACAGGTTATGTTTTCAGCCTTGTTTCAGGACCTATCACTTGGGTATGTAAGAAATAACAGTATATTTCACTTCCTTCATTAGAAGCAGAGCACTGAGCAACGGTAAATGCAAGTCAGGAAGCCTTATGGCTTCGACAAATTATTTCATAGTTTGGGTTATGGAAACAGCATCTGACCAGCATTTGGTGTGACAATCAGAGTACCATCAAGCTCACCAAAGACCCAATTCGAAATTAGCACAAAAAACACATCGAGCTACAGATTCACTTCATCAGAAATCTCATTCATGATCAAGTTATTGAAGTGAACTTTTTCCCTGCAGAAGATCAAGTTGTAGACATTTTCACAAAGTCTCTTACATAAGTGAAGTTTTCAAAACTTTGATCTATGTTAGAAGTTCAGGAAGTTTTCATTAAGGGGGGATAGGCTCTAATGCCTCCTTCCTTATCCTATTGTATCACTATTGTAAATCCTTCAATCCTATCCCAAGTTGTTCGTAAGGGGGGATGTTAGGATATTTAGACACTTAGGAATTAGTTAATATCTACTTGTTCTAATGCGTCGTTAGGTAAAAGTGTGTTTCTTAGTGTGTTTCTTTAGTATGCATTAGTATGCATTTTTAGTTAGGAAATCTGACGGTCACAATATGTTGCCGACATAGAGTGATCTAAGGATTCATATTCTCATTGATATTAACATCCATTGATATGTGGCTTAACACCCTATTGGTCCATGATCTCTATTTAAATAGCATGGAGGATCATTTTCCGATGATTTATTGTGAGAAACTCTCTTGTAAAATCTTTATGTAATCTTTTTCTTTTGCATTAATAAACTGCTCCAAGTGGCTACGTTGGCTGGGGTTGTGGATGTTTCCCCATAGGTGTTTTACCACGTCAAAAAAATAGTGTTTTGATCTTTGATCTAGTTGTGTGAGTGGTTACTGAAGGTGTCCATTCTCTCTTGGAATACCTATGTTTTAGAACAAAGGAGCGACCATTTTCTCTGTCTATGTGTTTAGGGAGCGACTAAGACTAGAAGCTCCTATTTTTGGATTTGGTTTTGATGGATGAGACTTACCACTGATTTCTCGGTGTTTAGTCTCGAGAAGGATTCCATTATGAGACAAAGAATTGTATCCTAATAACTATATGTCCTTATCCCCAAATTCCTATAAAAACCAAGTCATTCTCATGGGGCAAAGAGGAGAAACAAGCTAGAAAAGTTACTTTTTGGAAGATTGGTTGTTGTCATTGATGTCAACCCTAGTCATGGGTTTTGGACCGCAAGATTGATGAAGGTATTTGGACATGAAGGACAATGCACATGAATATACAAAACCCATGGATGGATAGTATACATCATGTTGTTTCTGGTAGTATGTGGCATGTCACGTGGATCCTCATGGTTGAGGAGAAATGAATTTTGAAGATGAAAAAGTGAATTGAAGAAGGAAGTACATGTAGGCCCTGAAGATAATTAAAGAAAAGAATTACAAAATAAGAAAGTGTCAGGTCGGCCCTAATTGTAAAAGGAAGTGACATAAATGGTATAAATACACATTATTACACATTCATTTGATACAAGTTGAATTTCAGAGGAAATCAGAAGTAAAGAAGGATGGATTCCAAGGGAGGATGAAGTCTTTTGGTGATGTGTTCTAAGGTATGTTATTTTCAGGTCATCTTACCATTTTTGCTATAAATATTTTTCTAGAACGATTTTGATGGTTAAATTTCTATGGTATTGCGAAGACATATCAAGGTACCTATGGTAAAAATTTCATCTCTTGATTCGCTATAATTATGGAGATACACTATGTGGAAGATAGGGTTTGTGACCAGTCCTAAAGCTAGTCAATAAACAGGTGTTCTGAGTAAAACAGTCATAACTTATTCATAGAGAATCCAAATGACATGGGACAAATTTAATTGGAAAGAATACTTTCTGTAGTTTCTTGTGTGTGAGTTTCTGAATCGGATGTTAAATATTGAGCATGAGGCATTCTGTGCAAGTTCACTCTCCTAAATAGACCAGAATTGAATAAAGTCTACCATTCTTTCTATAACTTCTTTTTGAGGAGGATTCAAGGATTGAAACTTGGAGGAGTTTCAAAGAATACATTGATTAATGTTATATACAAGATCAAAGTACTCCAATATTTTAAGAATTGCAAAAATTGAAGAAGTCTCAAGAAGCATTATCAGGTTCTATGTGATGATTTGTTGATGGTGATGATTTAATTTAAATTTTTATTATCTCTCATATATTCTTGGGTGGAAGGAAGGGGAAAGGATGGAGAGTTCAACTCTCTCTTGATATTGGAGGATTGTATATTCCTCTTGGAGGTTTATCCCTCCCTTTACATTTGGAAGTTGTATCTACCTCTGGAAGTCATTACTTCCCTTGAACAATAACTATTGATTATTTTTCATATATTGTGCATGGTGTATTGTGGTGTATTGGTGTAACTCTTATACTATTGTTCATTTTTCATTGGATATAATGGAATGGTTTAAGTATGAGTTGAAAAATGTTTTAAATTGTGCTCCCTCTCAGTATCAACAATTGGTGTTAGAGTGAGTTACCTTCAGTACAGTTTAACCACTGGAAGGAAGATCCTATGCAGAAATGGAAGGAAACATTCCAAATGGGATTCCACCATTTGATGGAAGCAATTTTGAATACTGGAAAAATAGAATGGAAAATTACTTGAAATATCTTGGGGCAGATGTTTGGTTCTCAGTTGCTTGAGGATACAATGCTTTGAAGAAACCAAAGACTGTGGCTCAGAAGGAAGAAAAAAGGAACAACAAACTGGCAATAGATACCATCCTGGATGGATTGACAGATTCAGTGAAATCCAAGGTGGGATCGTGTGCATCAGCAAAAGAGATTTGAGACAAGATACAAGAAATTTATGCAAGGGAAGAAGAAGAAGAAGAAGAAGAATAGTTGAAGAATATTACGACATCTCAGATTTCAAAGAAGAAAATAGAGGTCAATTATTTTTCTTTAATTGTGAAGGAGTAGGAAATGTTGAATTTGAATGTCCTCATCCAAGGATTGAAAGAGATGACAATGAAGAAGAAGAAAATCATGAAGTAGAAATGATTCAGCAAGATGATGAGAATCTTAAAAAATTGAAGCATGTTGAGATTGAAGATAGCAAGCTCAAAGACACGCGTAGAAAACTAGGAAGTGAATTGGGTAGTTATGAAAAGACAGTTGTAAGTTTAAAGAAACAATTAGAAGACTTTCAGAAACTAAGAGAAGAAACCATTTCCTTGAAAACTCTACTCGAAGAAGCAAGAAGAATAGCAAAAGTAAAGAAGGTCCAAATAAGGATGAAGTATTATTGAGTGCCACATGTTCAGGGGGAGCAGCCCCAAAGAAGAGACTTACATATTTCCATTAAACTCGGGGGGAGTAGCCCTAACCTTTGTCATTGATGTCAAAGGGGGAGAGAAATTGGGATCATGATGACAGGGGGAGCATGAGTGTTTCCATGAATGACAAAGGGGGATATTGTTGGAAGATTGGTTGTTGTCATTAATGTCAACCCTAGTCATGGGTTTTGGACTGCAAGATTGATGAAGGTATTTGGACATGAAGGACAATGCAAATGCATATACAACACCCATGGATGGATAGTATATATCATTTGTTTTCTGGTGGTATGTGGCACGTCACGTGGATCCTCATGGTAAAGAAGGTCGGATTTCAAGGGAGGATGAAGTCTTTTGGTGATGTGTTCTAAGGTATGTTATTTTCAGGTCATCTTACCATTTTTTCTATAACGTTATTTCTAGAATGATTGAGATGGTGAAATTGATATGGTATTGAGAAGGCATATCAAGGTACCTATGGTAAAAATTTAAGCTCTTGATTCACTATAATTATGGAGATACACTCTATGGAAGATAGGGTTTGTGACCAGTCCTAAAGCTAGTCAATAAATAGGTGTTCCGGGTAAACCAGTCATAACTTATTCATCAAGAATCCAAATAACGTGGGACAAATTTCATTGGAAAGAGTATGGACTGTATTTTCTTGTTTGATAGTTTCAGAATCGGATGTTAAATAGTGAGTGTGGGGCATCCTGTGCAAGCTCACTCTCCTTAATAGACCAGAATTGAATAAAGTTTGTCATTCTTTCTATAAATTCTTTTTTAGGAGGATTCAAGCAGTGAAACTTGGAGGAGTTTCAGAGAACACATTGAGTAATGTTATCTATAGGATCAGAGTAATAAAATAATTGAATAATTGCATAAATTAAATAAGTCTCAGGAAGCATTATCAGGTTCTATGTGATGATTGGTTGATGGTGATGATTTAATGTAAATTTTTATTATCTCTCATATATTCTTGGGTGGAAGGAAGAGGAAAGGATGGAGAGTTAAACTCTCTCTTGATATTGGAGGATTGTATCTTCCTCTTGGAGGTTTATCCCTCCCTTTACATTTGGAAGTTGTAGCTACCTTTGGAAGTCATTACTTCCCTTGAACAATAACTATTGATTATTTCTCATATATTGTGCATGGTGTATTGTGGTGTATTGGTGTAACTCTTATATTATTGTTCATTGCTCATTGGATATAATTGAATGGTTTAAGTATAAGTTGAAAAAGGTTTTAAATTGTACTTGATACTGATTCACCCCCCTCTCAGTATCAACATTACTCTGGTGATTTGGTTTCAAGACTTGGGAAAGGATATTGGAAGGAGGCCATCTCTTCATTCTACACATGTAAGTTGTAATGTTTATTCTTTGATTAATAGAAGATATATTGGATGTTTCTCTCTATATAAGTTTTCATAAAAGTATATGTATTCATTGGTAGAGAATTAGTACAATTATGTGTTATGATATACAGTTGGATATGTTGTCAATCCATGCATGATTGCTTCCTTGGTTTTTTTCATGTATGAATCAGGTCTAGGAATATCCTTAGTTTATGTCTCTATTCATGTATTAGGAACTGGTATAACCTAAGGGAGCTCAACTCCTGCAGGGTGAAAAATCCCTACAACAGATTGGTGACTCCACTGGGGAAGTTTTTCTCCATGTATTAATCCCCTTAGATTGTTGAATTTTTTAATATTATTTCTAGAGATATTTTTCCTTTTAAGTTCTCTTATTCCATACCAATAATTTCCCCACTCTTTTTTTAGTCTATTTGAAGAAACCCATATCCCATATTTTTCATACCTCATCCAGATCCACCATTTTTCATTTCCCAGGTCCGGTCACCCTTTCCATGTGTAAATAGAATGACCAACCTCCTTTGGTCGCTCATTTTTCTCTATAAGGGAGTGACCAACATCCTTTGGTCGCACGTTTTTCTCTATAAATGAGCAACCAACCATCCTCCTAGGTTAACTAGGTGTGACCATACTTTCTGGTCGACCTTTCTCCCTTCACTAGGAGCGACCAGTCGCTCTATCTCCCTTTTCAGAGAGTGACCATCATATTGAGAACCCTTTTTGAAGAATTATCCTTCAAAAAACCCACTCAGGTCTATTTTTGTGGCCCTCTTCAACACTCCAGATCCACCTTAGATCTGCCTTAGATTCCTTGCTGTGAATTTTACAATTTTTGTAAAACATTTTGCATTCTTATTGAAAATGTTTCCTCTCTTTTTGTATTCCACTCATATATCATCTTATTGAACTTCTTGTTGCATTGATCTAACCAGAAATGTCTTCCTTGAAATCCTCAAGTAGTCTATAGATCATTTCCACCCCCTAAGATATTGTTTGGAGAAATTTCTCTTAGATTGTTTTCCCACTCTTGCTTTTATTGCTTTGAGTGTTGATTGTTTTTCAGTCATTTGGAAGACTTTTTCAGTTTTGAAGCCTTGAGTTTTGCATGTTTCAATTTGGAATATTTTCTTTCTTCCTTCTTATTTACTTTTCTATGCATTACACATTGTAGATTGAAACAAAATCAATAGAAGGGATTCATTTCAAATTGAAATTACTTGAAAAGAAAAAGAGAAAGAATAAAATTTTGTTGGAGTGTTTTCAAAAGTATCTTAGAAAAGTTGTTTGCTTTCAAATTGAAAAAAATTCATTTCATTGTTTGGAATTTTGCATATTGTTGAAATGATTAGTTGTCATTATAAACAAATAAAGAAATCCCCTCCCTGCTTTAGCTATCTTTCATCGAAAAGGAATTATTTCATTTCATCATTCTCTACACCTTTTTGGATTCGAGTCCTTTAAACATCATCAGTTTCACTTCCGCACACTTGAGTAAACCAACAACCATAAAATCAAGCACTTCATAAAAATGATTTAGAAACCATTCGTTTTAGGGCCTGTACATCAATAGTAGATCATAATAGAGCTTTGGGATAGGCTATGAGGTGAACTCACCAAAGCAACTAAAATCAACTTAGAATATTGTGATAGGGAGAGAAAATCCAATTTTTATAAGCATAGTTAGGACCCCCCTCTCACATACGGGTTAAACGCGAGGTCATGTGTAGGAGAGTAGTGGAGATTACCCATATGAGGATTAAAAAAACATAGTGGCACGTTAGTACATTGGGGGTTTCTTCTTGATAATCAATTTTTTTCATTTGGTCTCAGAACTTTGTGAATCCCGAATCCGTTAGAGGTCCTCTGGAGATTTTTCTGGTCCTCTTGTTCTCGATTCTCTTGAAGAATTTAGGACTTGATATCCTTCCCATAATTTTGGACCCAATTGTCGAATGTACCCTCACAGAGGCTGACTATGAGTTGGTGACCTTAGTTTCCATAATATTTAGGGTATTTACACAAGTTGATGGTGAAGGGGAGTGTTCATTGTACCTGGGTATCACGTTGGTCAAACTCACTCGGGCTCCTCGGAGGGTCACCCATGGCTCTCACTGTAAGGAAACTTGGACCAGGGTGTAAGTTTGTTAATAAGTTCACCAACGCAACTGATCCACCCACTCCATCCCTAGCCCCTTCTCACGTGCTCCCACGGTGTTGGATTTCATCACCAACTAGTACGTTCATTATGAGAAGTTATTGGTTTGTTTGGTTTGCTTCCTATATTTTCTATCTTGTTTTCTTAGTGGAACTTAAGGTTGAGTATGTATCTATGGCATCAGTCCCTGGGTATACCAATGAATAAATCCCTTTTTCTGGGATACCATTTGTTTCTCCTTCTGTGGGACACGTTGGTCCACGTTATATTACAGCTTTGACTCTTCCTAGTCTCACGAGTGGGTTAGAAGTTTGTTTTTTTCCACTCCAATGAACATAAATGCTCCTATTGATTCGTATGTAAACACTCCACCCCTAGATCATCATCCTCATGTTGATCCTTCACCTTCTTCACCTGTAGGGTCTTATTCACGTTCTTCCTCTTCGCCTAGTGAAATCTATACAACTAATAACGAGGTGGACAGTAAGAAGAAGAAATGCAAGATTAAGAAGAAGAAAAATGAGAAAGAGGAAAATCTTCCAACCACTGCAAGACATTTTGGAAGTGATCAACCAACCTCTGGGCATCATGCTGGAATTTTTTATGGTGACATCAAGTGTAAAAAGAAAAATCAAAAGCTCAAATTCCCTTGCAGGATTTGCAAGGGTGACCACCTTCTCAAGGATTTCCATGGTATTCCCAAGGTCATAGAATTGTTGAATCATGCTTCTTCTGAATCCCTGTAATTAGCTGTTGCAAGTCATGTTGGTGACAACCCATCGACTACTAATCAGGTTGGAAGTAAGAAGGGTAAAATAAAATTTCCTTACTTTTTATGTAAGGAAATGCACCACACCTACCTTTGTCCCCGCATGGATGAAGCTTCATATCTATTGAAAAACATTCATGATGTTAGGAAACAACGTCGAACAACTTATCATAAACTCTCTCCCAAACCGCCATTAGTTGATGAATTGCTCAATCTGGTTCCCCTCTCGGTTAGTCAGGTTGATCAAGTGGTCAATTTGATTTCATCCTCAGTTGAACCATTTGATAAAGTGGTCAAGTTGATTCCATATTCATTCGATCCCACTCTTCCATCAAACAATACAACCCCAATGATCGATCTGAGTACCTCCTCAGTCAATCTGATCCATCAAGTGGTAGATTTGATATCCTTATATGATCTAGATTTATGAGTCAAATGAAATTAAACCATGGATTTATAATATTAAAATAGAGACAGAATGAAAAATAATCGAGATACAGTAAAACTTGACTTCTATTAAATAAGAAATATGTTTAAAACTGTAAAATGTAGACTGAAAACAAGCTTGCTAGAATGGTGGTAGCTTATCTCTAAGAAGATATGTGATGGACATCCTCATTCACAAGAAGATGAGTACAATGAGGCTATGAAGGAATTTTTACAATAAACATGAATTCCAAAACCCTATACATCCAAAAACATAACCCTAGGAGATGAAGTGCCAAAAGTCATGTGGGCCCCATTGGGGTAAGTTAGTACATCAACTTCTCGGAGTTGTAACTTTTGCATACGATCTTCGTTTAGGGTGAACGATAGCTCGTTGGAAAGGTATTGATGAGGAGATTCATATAGGAGGGTAAATAAGAGCCTTGGTCTATCATTGAGGTAACTTATCACAAAAAAATCATCATTTGGTCCCTCAAAATGGTCCCAAAATTTCAAGAACCGAAAAACTGCTAAAACTTGTAAGTTGCCAAAAACATATTTCGAGGAAACTGTAAAAGGTGGGTGTCCATTGAGATAATATTAGATAAATAATCCCTCAATAGGAATAAATGGCCTCCACTGCATTGAGTTCCCCTATCAAATGAGGAAATTTCTGTTGAATTTGGCCTCGGGTGAACCACTTGCCTTGGTGCAGGAGTTGCCCTACTTTGACAACCCGATAAAGTTGGATCATCTACTGGCAAGTGCCCTTGAACTAAGTTTCCATGATATGATCAATGGATGAATATTCCATGCATTTAGGGTTGATATTGGTTGGTTTCAACTATTCTTCTATCTTTGAGGTGTCCAATAATGGTGGAAAATAACACCGAAGGAGGTCCACATTGAACACTAGGTGCAATCCAAGGAAGGGGGGAAGGGTGAGATAAAATTAATTGTCATCCATAGCCTTGGTGATGGTGTAGGGTCCATAACGTAGTGGAAGAATCTTCCAATGAGGCCCTGTAAGGCATTCTTTCTGCAAGTGCAATCAAACTTTGTCTCCCACCTGAAACTTGTGTGGCACCCAGTGTTGATCATGGTGCTACTTGTACTTGGCATTATAATTATGTAAAATATCCTGAACCTATTGGAAGATGCTCTAATCCGAGTAGCTCTTTTATCTCTAGTTGGAACATGAGGTGATTTTGCCTGGGTGGCTGCAAAGGGTAGTGCAACATCCATGGGAACCAATGGTTGAAATCCCAACCCCACCTGAAAGGCAATGTGGTTAGTTGAGCTATGTATGGTTATTTTGTAGTTGTGATGAACATAGGGAATACTCTCATCCCAGGTGTATGGGTTCTTGGAATTGTACATGTGCATGATGTGCATGATCATCCGGTTGATGACCTCAGTTTGGCCATCCATCTCGGGGGGGATGGAAGTGGACTTAGTGAGATTGGTGTCCAGCAATGACCAGAGGCTCAACCAGAATGTGATGAGGAACCGACTGTCCCAATCTAAGATAATGGTTTGTGGGATCCCAAAGTGTACCCAATGGCCTCCGCTGTGATTCTCTTCTTGCAGGCGGCCACAATCACCATCTTGGAAAAGTGATCAACAACCAAAAAAACACATCGATTTCCCCACTTGGTGGATGGAAGTCCTGACATGTAGTCCATTGAGATGGATTCCCAAGGCCTATTAAGAGTAGGAAGAGGAGTGTACATTCCTTGTTTATTAGTGGTCATTTTGTAAATAGTGCAGGAAGTGTAGGACCGGATATACTTGTTGGCATCCTGTCAAATTTTCAGCCAGTAGAAATGTCGTTGCAGCACTGCCACTGTCTTTTCAATGTCGAAGTGTCCTACCACCACACTGTAGTGGGATTCTGAAATTAGGTTTTCTCGCTCGCTTGATGGAATGAAAAGATGGCTCAAATGGAATAACAAACCATCCTAAAGATGGAAATTAATGATAGTTGTGTTTTCTCCCAACATCTGGTAAGTGTTGGCAAAGTTAGGATCTGTGTAACATCCCTCGACCAAACCCAAATGAAAATAAAATACAAGTTTATTTTAAGTTGGTGATTTGTTTAGACATCATTTTGTAATACAACTTTCATAGCATGGTGCACACAGGTACTGTGCAGTAAAATGATGTAGTATGCACATTTCTAGATACCATGTGCACTAACTAAAGTGCGCGCAACCTTGAGGACAATGAATATCACACGCAGTAACTAAAGTGTGTGCAATATTAAGATCAATGAACCTTTGTGTATATGATATGTGATATAGGTTAGTCAATCGGTATTATAAGCTACGATTCTTATGCTTTGGAATTAGGCCAAAGCGCCTAGATGTTAAAGGTCAGTGCACCTATTTTGTATAAATATCATGATTAATAAAAAATACATCGTTGTGCATAGACCGACCACGATAAAAGAGATGGGGACTAGACTCTACCAGTTAGGGAAAGAGAGGGCCACCAGTTAGGGAAAGAAATGTCCACCAGTTAGGGAAAGGAAGGGCCACCAGTTAGGAAAGGGAGGGCCAAAAGTTAAGGAAAGGACTAAGTGAGAGAGCTTAAGCCAAAAAGGAATATTATACTAATATTTCTTAGAACATAAAGTATGGATAATTACTTTATCCTAAGTTCTAAAGTTGGGGACAAGTGTACCAAAGTAGCTTCCAACATGACAACTGTCAAGTTGGGGACATGCATACATATTGTTGGGACTTAGTTCTTTTGGGGGGATCTTCCATTATTCTTCAGTTGTTCTTGGATCACTCTCGCTCATCAGTCAAACCATCATCTCTCCCATGATTCCATGACCATTTCCTTCACATAGTCATTGAGCTATCCTCGTACCTTCCTATCACTATACCTGGACCTGTTTCCATAGCCATTTTTCCTATTGGTGTACCTATCAACTTGGGAGCAGGATTGAAGAAGTGGGTTGTCAAGCTCATGGAATATTGAAGAGGCGGGTTTTCAAGCCCATGAGAAATTATTTGAGTGAGAGAATTGTTGGGGATCGATTTCCTGAAGGTGCTAAACTACAGCTACAACGCTCTGAGACTTTCGGTCCGACCTCTTGCTAAAACCCTGGAAGGGAAGTGGGGCAGTTAAAGGACTGTTGATAAGAGAAGGGGCACACTTCCTTGGGTGGGATAAGCATGTGGGTAATGATAGGTTGTAGGTTGTCAGTTGAATGAGCACTTGAGATGGAGTCTTTCTTGTTGTCTGTGAACCCTTAGCCTAGCTAGAAATCCCTTACCCGGGTGGAGTTTAGTATCAGATCAGGGGTGACTCACTGTTGAGAGTGATGAACAGTGTGGCCTAAGGCTGGGAGGTTCGTGGATGGTCTGCATGCAGTTGGTGACATTCTTACCAAGATAAGTACCAAATGTGTGATGAATTTACATGTTGCATTGTTATTTATGTGCTTATTTATGGGTTATTGCATGAGCGATTATAATTGTTCTTATGTTTAAGGGTATTCCCTTGTATATGTTGCATGTCTATGTTTATTGTTAACCCATTATTAAATCGTATAATTACAAAATGTAATGGTTTGTTTATGTTTCCGCAAGAGTGTTGTATGTATATGTTTAATTACATGCAATTCAATATGTATATATATGCTTGTGTGTATACGTATTTCTTTGAAAAGAAAATGTATGTGGCATAGCTCAGTTAAATACTGGGAATGTTACTTTGTGTTTTCAGAGCTAAGTTAAGTGTCTGAGTAGTGGCATTTTTCCTAGCCTGTTGGTGGTCGAGGGAAGGAATGTTACAGTATGGCATCAGATCTTCAGTTCTGACACTGAGCCTGGACGGGCCAAAAGGGTTCATTTGAAGTGAACATTAATAGAGTATTAATTTTGAGGTGGCCAATTTGTTTCTCAAGTCACAGAGCGTCCATCGAAAATTTTGGCACCGCGCGGTAAATTGTGGAACCGCTCGGAAGAATATTGTGTGGGGATGCGCACACTAAATTTAGCATTATGTGGTGTGAATACACATCGTAAGGGTGAATGTGGTGTGTGCAGTATTGTAAAGCACAAAAGAGTTTGGTTGGTGCGCACATATTATTGTGTGTAGTAGCAACAGAGTAGTCAATGGTATGCGCAGATTATTGAGCACGGTGAGGACATATTGAACCTTGGCATGGTGCAATGCATAGAGCATAATGCATAGGGAATATCAGTGCATGATACAAAAACTGTGCGCAGTGGATATTGGCGCACAACGCAGGAGTAGTGCGCGCAAGTTATTAGTGCGACGAAGAGGAATTGTATAGTGGATATAGGTGTGCGGAAGCACAATTTACTTTATGGAGTCGTTGTGCCTGATAAATAAGGGTTTATAGGATGAATTTTATGCACGTGAGGTTGATTAGAAGACTAATTAAGACGACGAATCTAATTTTAATAGAAAATTTTCATGGTATTCAAATAAAAAGGAATAAACAACTGCATCAAAGTATTATTTAAAATGAATCAAGCGAGTGAGATGAATTGTGAGTTTTATACTTCTCCGATTCAGACAGCTAAAAGTGAAATATAATCTTACAAGAAGCGCATAATATGAAATAAAACAAGATTCATATCACCATCAGTTAGAATATTGTCATAAGCAATACAGAATCCACTTTGACACTTATATATTCATTTAAAATCCAAAATTACAAAAGGGGGATGATTCAAAATAGAAGTTGACCTATTTTAAAAGGACCATACAAGAACACGTCTATCATCTCCAGAGTCCCTTACCTTTGCTACCTTCTGTCCAAAAAAAAAAAAAAAAAAATTGTTGAAATATACGCAATTTTATTCGAGGGCTCATTTTAGCTTAGAGAGCTCCTCCTTAAAAGAATCTAACCAGACTGGTTGATTATCTCCAACACTTTCAGTCATTTCAGTGATGGGTTCTTTCTTCTGGCGCTTGCTTCATTTCTTCTTAGCAGTTGGCCTATTGATGATTAGATTCAGCCCGACTTCCAATCTAGAGTCTGTAACAGGTTCTATGTGAAATTTAGTCGCTAGTATCTGTGCGACTACCTTTTCCTTCTTACTCATAGGAAAATATGCCATGTTGCCTGAATAATTAGTCTCACTGGATTTAGCTTGGTCCATATACCTTAATTTTGTGGACACCAAAATAACTTTGCAGAGATGAGAAGATCGAAACAGTTTGGAGACTACTCCGTTGATGGATAAGATGATTCTTCCATACTCGAGAGTTGGTAGTTATAGAGTCTCAATAATGAATCACTGACAGAATTGCATGCAAGTACGATGGGTTTCCATGCTCAGCTAATCCATTTCAAATGATTAAGCTTTTGAGTTCATTACATGGCGGCGTTCACCTAACTTCATACAACTGTGTCATATCGAGCGAGTGAGACAGAGTGATCTAACTAGCCATCACCCATCCCACAAATGGTGGATTTGACATATTGAAGCACGTGACATCGAAACTTTGGAAAAAGTGGTTTCGGAAAACCACCTTTCACCCGATGTATCTCTGTGCGATGATGTCGTTCTTGCTAAAGTTCTCAAAACTTGGGCCTTATCTAAGAATTGTCATGGTGATAAAACCAAGAAATCAAAAAAGAAAATTATGTTAAGCCCTAAATAGTGGCTCATTACCCCTTAATTATGGAATATTATATTAGTAATTTTATTTTATTTTTGTCGGCTTTAGTGCATTAGTTGTAATTATACCTCCTAGTCTCCTATATATACCAAGGAGACATTTTCATTTTGAATCATATTGTAATTGTACATTTATATGGGAATAAGGACGTTTCCCCCTCTAAGAGGATTATTATTTGATTTTATCTGTTTTTCAAGGCATTGAGTACTTATTCTGAGGTTTTTCTATGCTATATTGATATTTGGTTCTTAACATATGGTATCAGAGCTCAAGGTCTTGGGGTTTCACAGCTACATCCGAGACACCTTGGATTTTTCTCTATAAATTATTTTCTACAATGTTTCAGAAGGAACGGTTGGGAGGATATTTAATAGACAGATCAAGGTACGTTGGGTTAAAATTTCAGATCTTGAGGCCTTATAATTTCGGAGATACAACATGTGCAAGATAGGGTTCTGGAATCATCCTGAAATGAGTCATTGTGGAATTTTCGCTATAATTTTTTTTATGTAATCTTGCAGACCCTGAACACTGGAGGCTATTCACACAAATTAGTAAGGTATATGTGGTAAAACTTTCATCTTCTGGGTCATCTTAAATTTGTATATACACCTTGTGGAAGATAGGGTATCTAACTAGTCCTATTGACTAGTCTCAAGAAGGTGTTCCAGGTAAAACAATCATAACTTCTTCCTAGAGTATCCAAATTGAGTGAGACTGGTTTCATTGGATAGTGGACAGTCTGTAGTTTTTTTGTATGAGTTTTATAATTTTATATCATTTATTTTGTGTGGGGCATGCTATACAAGTGAGATCTCCTGGAAAGGCCAAAAATCAGCAAGTTGTGGGGAAGTTACCGTAAATTCCACTTGGCACATCCAATTTTGATCAGAAATGTGGCATTGCAGAGAAGAAATATCAGAGAACTACAAAAAAGAAAGTTTCATACCCAAAAGGGCCGAAACTTTTGAGATATAATAGAAGAAATATTGTCTAGCGGAACCACCTCAAAATCAAGGTTCAAAAGTGATACTTGGCCAACATGCCACCCAAAAAGGGAACTTCTACACCAAATAAGCCTCGAGAAAATCTTAATTGGATTCTTGATGAAGGTGAATAAATGCGTAGGGACATAATTGATTTACAAAAGAAGACAGTAACAAGATATGAACTACAAGATATGGAAGCTAAGTTGGAGGCAATAAATACTAAGATGGATGGTTTAAAAGAGGAGATCATGGAAGGATTGAAAATTTTCATAATAGAGAGGACACCTGAAAGTGAAAATGTATCCCATTAAATTCATGACGAGGACACAAGGAAGGTGAATCAAGAATGGAGAAACTCTAACTTTGGGTTGAAGACCAACCACATTCCTAAGATCGATATGCGGAAGTTTGATGGCAAGAACCCTATCACATGGATACTTCAGATGGAGCAATTCTTTGATCTACATAATGTTACACATACACAAAAGGTACGAATTGATTCTTTATATTTAGAACCCAGTCAATTTGTATGGTATAGATGGATTTGTTCTCATAAATCACTCGTCACTAGGACAATTTTCACGGAAGAAATGATAGCACACTATAAGGATACAAGGACCAATACCTTATTTAGCCAATTGATAAATCTCAAGCAAAAGGGTTCAGTTACAGAGAACATTAAGAACTTCCAAAGATTGAATATAAAGGTAACATATATTCAATATGATCACTTGAATGATGTATTCATAGGAACTTTAAGAGATAACATTCAACATGAGGTTCGCCTTTGGGAACCCAAATCATTGGAGAATGCATTTAAGGTGGCAAGAAATGTTGAAAGTAAAAATATGGCTATGGCTACTAGAAGCACCAATCCTAACATATATAGAGAGAATAATGCTCCTTCTTCTAAAACACCTCAACCTACAAGGTTGACACCTCAACAATTGGAGGAAAGAAAAGAAAAAGGTTTATGCTTTAATTGTGACAGCAAGTACAGTAAGGGACATAAGTGTCGTGAGAAGAAATTATTCTACATATATTGTGAAGAGGAAGAAGAACATGAACATGAACAAGAACCATCTCAAGATGAAAACATAGAATCAATTTCGTCTAAAGAGTTGACTCTCATGATATCGTGTAATGCATTGGCTGGAATTAGCACTCCTCAAACCCTCAATATCGAAGGATATATCAAAAAGAAAAAGTAATAGTCGTAATTGATTCTGGAAGTACTCATAATTTCATTCACTATAAATTAGCCAAAGATCTCAATTGCTTTGTATATCCAGCACCACAGTTTCAAGTAATGATTGCATATGGAGGAACTATCAATTGCTCAGAAAAATGAAATAAGATCAATCTTACTATGGGGGAATATGTAATGAATAGTCCAATCATTGATATACCCATGCGTGGTGTTGATGTTGTACTAGGAATCCAATGGTTACAATCGTTAGGAACAGTGGCTTTTAATTTTCAAGAACTTTTCATGAAAATTTCATTAGAAGGAAAATAAATTGAGCTAAGAGGTATCACAGGGAAACCTGGTAAGGTGATAAGCTCTAATGGCATGACACAGTTATTGAAAAAAGGGAATCAATGTATTATTTCACAACTATGCTCACTAGATGTTCAAACATCTAAGCCATCTATTCCTCTAGATCTCCAAGCGATCATTGATAAGCATTCCAAAGTATTTGAATATATTCCCAAAGGTGTTCCACCCACTCAAAATCATGATCATGATATTCACCTAATTCATGGGAGTGTTCCTCCTAACATCAGCCCATACAGATACCCTTATGCCCAGAAGAGTGAAATTGAGTGCATGGTTGAAGAAATGTTAAAGGCTGGCATTATTAGACCTAGCCAAAGTTCTTACTCTGCACCGGTGGTAATGGTATTCAAGAAAGATGGCTCATGGTGTATGTGTCCAGATTATAGAGAGCTCAACCAGATCATTGTAAAAGATAAGCTTCACATTCCTGTCATTCATGAATTGTTAGATGAACTACATGGAGCAATCTATTTCAAAAAGTTGGATCTTCATTCAAGGTATCATCAGATTAGAATGAAGGAAGAAGATATCCCAAAAACAACATTCTAAACTCATGAAGGCCATTATGAAATTTTGGTCATGCCTTTTGACCTTACAAATGCACCTTCCACATTCCAAGGATTGATGAATTCCATTTTCAATCCCTTCCTTCGAAAACGTGTGTTAATATTTTTTGATGATATACTAATCTATAGCAAGTCTTGGGAGGATCATATGCGACATGTTGACAAGGTGCTACAACTACTAAAGGAGCAACAAATATATGCCAAACCATCCAAATGTTTCTTTGGAGTGAAGGAGGTAGAGTATTTGGGTCATATT
>ML793309.1:65362-75916 GCA_009831015.1 Picea engelmannii | reverse complement strand
TATGCCAAACCATCCAAATGTTTCTTTGGAGTGAAGGAGGTAGAGTATTTGGGTCATATTGTATCTCATGAAGGTGTCAAGGTAGACCCTAACAAGATTAAGTCCATGATGGACTGGTCGATTCCAAAAACATTGAAGAATCTCAGAGGATTTTTGGGTTTGACAGGTTACTACCGCAAGTTTGTTTGACACTATGGAAGAATAGCAACAACTTTAATGACACTAACTAATAAGGATTCATTTTCATGGACTCTAGAGGCAACTAAATATTTTGAACAACTTAAAGAGGTGATGTGCAAAGCTACTGTCTTGACCACTCCAAACTTCACAAAAACCTTTATTTTGGAATGTGATGCCTCGGGAAATGGAATTGGTGTTGTCCTAATGCAAGAAGGAAGGCCCCTTGATTTTGAAAGTTGACCACTCAAGGGAAAGGACTTAAACAAACCCATTTATGAGAAGGAAATGATGGAAATACTACATGCATTCAAGAAATGGCATCCTTACCTAATAGGTAGGCACTTCAAGGTCAAAACAGATCATGATAGTCTTAAATACTTCTTGGAACAAAGACTATCTTCAAAAGAACAACAAAAATGGGTAACCAAGATATTGGGTTATGATTTTGAAATCATCTATAAAAAAAGGGAAGCAAAATGTTGTGGTAGATGCACTCTCAAGGAAGGATGAAGATGTTGAGGCCTTTCTCTGTGCTATCTCGATCATCCAACCCGATTGGATAATAGAAGCAAGGGATGAATGGAAGAATGACGAAAAAGTGTGGACTCTCATTCAAAGGTTGCAGCAAGGTTCTAGTACATCAGATACATTTACATGGAAAAATGATTCACTATGGTACAAAGATCGCTTATATTTATGTAATAAATCCCAAATCAAACAAAAGGTACTATTGGAATTACACACCTCTCTAGTAGGAGGGAACTCAGGATTTTTTAAAACCTACCATATGGTCAAGAAGGAATTTTTTTGGTATGGCCTTAAAAATGGTGTTCAAAGGTTTGTGGCGGAATGTTTGGTTTTCCAACAAAATAAGGTGGAAACAATTAAGACCCTAGGTATTTTACAACCATTAGCCATCCCAAGTCGGGGTTGGGAGGAGGATTCCATGGATTTAATCACAGGGTTATCGAAGTCTGAAGGAAAGAGTATCATCATGGTGATTGTTGATAGACTGACCAAGTACCCACACTTTTGTGCACTCTCTCATCCCTTCAAAGCTAGTACAGTTGCGACTGCATTCATGGAGATAGTTCAAAAGCTACATGGTAGCCCAAAGATTATTGTAAGTGACAGAGATCCCATCTTCACTTGACATTTTTGGACATAATTATTTTCTTGTTTGGGTACTCAATTGGCTCATAGCTCATCCTATCATCCTCAATCTGATAGACAAACAAAGATAGTGAACAAATGTCTAGAAGTCTACCTTCGTTGCTTCATATTTGATAAACAAACACAATGGTTCAAATGGTTACCCTTGGAAAAATGGTGGTATAAAACTTCCTTTCATATTGAAAAAAAAATGACACCATTTATGGCACTCTATGGATACCACCCTCCTTCCATCACTTCTTCTCTAAAAGAAAAATTTAACGTTCAAGCAATGAAAGATCACATCGATCATCAACAACAAGTTCTCCAAATATCAAAGGACAACCTGACCATGGCACAAAATCATATGAAACAACAAGAAGAAGAACATCGTAGTGAAAGAAGTTTTGAAGTAGGGGATTGGGTGTTTTTAAGACTACAACCATACAAACAGATGTCCCTCAAGAAATCCAAGAAGGATAATAAATTATCACCAAAGTACTATGGACCTTATAAAGTGTTGCAAAATATTGGTACTATGGAATACAAATTGGAGTTGCCTGCATCTTCACGACTACACCCAGTTTTCCATGTTTCATGCTTAAAGAAGGTTATAGGTGACAAGATCCCAGTTTAAACTATATTTCCCAAGCTTGATGAGGAAGGAAAAATCATATTGGATCCTGAAGCCATCACTAACACAATAATTTGCCAGCTAAGGAATAGATCCATTTTAGAGTATCTCATTAAATGGAGGAAACTATCGGTTGAAGATTCCACTTGGGAAGATGAGTCTTTTATACAGAAGCATCCAAAGTTACTCAAGCATTGCAGAAAAAACTTGTCTCAAGGGGAGGGGCATGTTAAGTCCTAAATAGTGGCTCATTACCCCTTAATTAGGGCATATTATATTAGTAATGTTATTTTATTTATGTCGGCTTTGGTCCATTAGTTGTAATTATACCTCTTAGTCTCCTACATATACCAAGGAGACATTTTCATTTTGAATCATCTTGTAATTGTACATTTATGTGGGCATAAGGAGGTTTCCCCGTCGAAGAGGCTTATCATCTGAGTTTCTCTCTTTTTCAAGGCATTGAGTACTTATTCTGAGGTTTTTCTATGCTATATTGATATTTGGTTCTTAACAAATTCTGATGTATTTATTGATCCAAAATAGTTCATATTTCCCATGGATTGTTGATTTAGTTAGCCTAATAAGTTTTGATGGTTGCGCATTTTGCAGAATTAACAACAACTAGATCAGATCAGATCAGTACAGAGTCCATAAGAATAGAAGAGGCACAGGAAAATTACAGTCAGCAAGATGAGGGCAGAGGGATGGATGTCCATATGGGCATCGAAGGAACAAACTCCAATGGACATGGAGATGAAAGAAATGAAAATGTGAATGTGGCAGAGACCATTAAAAATTTGCAAAGGGATTTTCAAAGCCATAAGGCTAATAATGAAAGGCTTATGAAAGCCAAGGAGTAGAAGGATGGCTTCAACATGAAATTATTGGAACGTTTGAATAGAATTGAAAAGAAATTGGATAAGGAGAGTGACTCAAGAAAATCTGGAAGTCACAATCCTTCAGATGAGAAAACAAAATCAAGAAGTGTTAGCAAACATCACCATCACTCCTCGAGGCATTCCAATAAGAGAGCAGGCAACAACTCAAGCCCATCCCTTGTCAGAAAGCATAAGAGGTCTAGGGTGGATGAGCTACGAGGATAAATGAACAAAATCAAACCTCCTACATTTGATGGTGAGCACAAGAAAGATGAAGATGCAGAAACATTGTTGTAGGGCATGAGAAAGTATTTTCAATTGCATCATTATTCTTCTCATGCAAAGGGTAGAATTGCCATCTATCAACTCAAGGGAAAGGCATCCATGTGGTGGCATCATCTTGTACAAGTGCAGCACATTAAAGATAAAAGTGTTACTTGGAGGGAATTCAAGAAGTATTTTGAGAAGAAATACTTGACTAAGAGATATTATGACAAGAAAATGAAAGAGTTCTTTGAACTCAAGCTTGGAAGCATGACCATAGATGAATATGAGAGAAGGTTTCTAGAACTGTTGAAGTATGTATCTTTCATCAAGGATGAGACAGACACAATTCAAAGGTACTTGAGTGGATTTCCAGCATTCATCAGTGAAAAAATATAGTATGATGATCCCAAGACGTTGGAAGGGACCATAAGGCGTGCTAAATGCCTATATGATCAAAAGAAAGAAAGGCCAATTTTCCAAAAGGCCTGGGAAGAAAAAAACAAATTCAGGGTGGATCAGAGGAAGAAAGGATATAAGCCACCATTCTTAAAAAATAATCCACAGGGACAACAAACTCCTAGAGATCCCAGAGTGATTGACACAGGGAGTCAAAGCCCAGGACAACCACCTATTCAATGTTGGGGTTGTAAAGGAGATCATAGGTTCAGATATTTTCCTCATAGAGGTGAAAAAGGGAGAACCGTTCACCAAATACAACAAGATGAAACAATGGAGGACATGGGCAGAAATGTGCCAAGGATCTATGCAGCCCTGGATAACAAGAAAGAAGAGTATCAATCCCACATGATTGAAGTGGAAGGTATGATCAACAACCAAGCCATTACTATTTTAATTGATTAAGGAGATAGTCATAGTTATATAGATCCTAAGATGGTGGAGAGTTTTCAATTTCGAAGAAGCAAGCATGGAAAATATTGGTTGGTGCAACTGGCTACAAGAGCTAAAAGAAAAGTCAATGAGATGGTTAAGTCGTGTCTTATGAACATGAATGGATTGAACACCAAGACAGATTTGAACATCTTACCTTTAGGTTCCTATGACTGTCTAATTGGGATGGATTGGTTGGACCAACATCATGCTCTCTTAGATTGTCAGAAAAAATCATTTACTTTCCTGGATGAGGAAGGGAACCAAAAGAAAGTACAGGGACTTCCTAGAGAGGTAACCATTAGAGAGATTTCAACATTACAACTGAAGAAGTGTTACAAAAAAGTGTGTCAAATAATTGCATCTCATATGGAAGAGATACCTAAAGATAAGGTACCAAATTTGGAAGATTATGCAGTCTTGAAAGAAATTGAAGATGTATTCAAGGAGGTACCAGGATTACCCCCAAAGAGAGACATTGATTTCTCTATAAATCTAATGCCTGGAGCAGCTCCAGTGTCAAAGACTCCTTACATAGTGAGTACACTTGAATTTAAGGAGTTACAAATGCAACTTGAAGAACTTTTGAAGAAGGGGTATATACACCCAAGTGTGTCACATTGGGGTGCCCCGGTCCTATTTTTGAAAAATAAGGATGGAACATTGAGATTGTGCATTGATTTCAGACAGTTGAATAAAGTTACTGTTAAGAACAAGTATCCTCTGCCAAGGATTGATGACCTCTTTGATCAATTGAAAGATGCAAAGATATTTTTAAATATAGATCTCAAATCAGGATACCATCAGGTAAGAATTAAAGAGGAAGATATCAACAAGACCGCCTTCAGGACAAGGTATGGTCATTATGAGTTCACAGTGGTGTCATTTGGGATATCAAATGCACCACTTGTTTTCATGTGCTTAATGAATGGTGTTTTCCGAGATTATTTAGACAATTTTTTCATTGTCTTTTTCGATGAAGTTCTTATATATTCTAAGTCAGAGGAAGAGCATGAACATCATTTGAGGATGGTGTTGAAAGTATTAAGAGAACATCAGTTGTAGGCCAAATTGAGAAATTGTTCATTCTATCATAAACAAATTCGTTATTTGGGGCATATCATTTCAAAGGATGTGATAGCAGTGGATCCTAAGAAGATAGAAGCCATTAGAGAGTGGTCAGCACCAAATAATGTGACAGAGGTTAGATCATTCATGGGTCTTGCAGGATGCTATAGGAGATTCATTGAAGGATTCTCAAAGATAGCACACCCAATCACTTCCTTGCAAAGAAGGGGTGTGAATTTTCAGTGGACATTGGATTGTGAAAAGATTTTCCAACACTTGAAACAATTATTGACAAGTGATCCAATACTAAGGATTGCAGACCCAAATGAAGATTTCATTGTATGCACAGATGCATGTAATGAGGGACTTGGTGGAGTCCTCAGTCAAAATGGATTTGTGATATGTTATGAATCAAAAAAGTTGAAGCAGCATGAAAGAAACTATGCCACTCATGATTTGGGGTTGGAAACCATAGTGCATGCCTTGAGGAAATGGAGACACTACCTCATGGGGAAAAGGTTTGAGATAAGAACAGACCACAATGGTCTGAAATATTTATTTGATCAGTCAAATCTAAATGCTAGGCAAAGCAGATGGTTAGAATTTCTAAGAGAATATGACTTTGATATAAATCATATCAAGGGGAAAGAAAATAAAGTGGTTGGTGCACTTAGCAGGAGGGTGCATGAACTATGTGCTACAATCATCAGCATGTATCAGACTAATGTTAAAAGAAAAAATTTGGAGGCTGAAAAGGAAGACCTGCAGTACAAAGAATTGGTAGAAAAATTATAGCAAGGTAAGATACCACAGAAGGTGGATATTTATAAGTTGGGAATAGATGGAATACTATTGCACAAGAACATAATTTTTGTAACAATTGTCCAGGACTTGAAACGTATGATTTTGCATGAGATGCATAATTTTCCTTATGCAAGGCACCCTGGATATCAGAAAATTGTGGCAGCAGTCAAGAGCCAATACTTTTGGTCAGGTCTGAAGAGAGAAATTGTTGAATACATCGCTAGGTGTGTGGAATGCCAGAGAGTTAAAACTAAGCATAGGCACCCAACAGGGTTTATGTAACCTTTGGCCATTCCTGAATGGAAGTGGGAAGTGGTGACAATGGATTTTATTATAGTATTTCCTAGAACATGCAAGCTACATGATTCGATCATGGTGGTAGTGGACAAGCTTACAAAAGATGCCCATTTTATTCCACGGAAAACTACTCACAAGGCAATAGATGTTGTTGATATTTTCATGAAGGAAGTGGCACGATTGCATGGAATTCCTAAAATGATTGTGTCTGACAGAGACCCGAAATTCACTTCGAATTTCTAGAAAGGATTGTTCAAAGGATTCAGAATGAATATTAACTTTAGTACAACTTATCATCCTAAGTCTGATGGACAGAGAGAGTGGGTGAACAGAGTGATAGAAGACATGCTGAGAATGTATGTGATGGATAAACCATCAAAATGGGAAGACTACCTACACTTGGTATAATTCACTTACAACAATGGGTATCAAACATCATTGAAGATGAGCCCGTTTGAAGAAATTTACAACAGAAAGTGCAATACTCCAATAAGTTGGGATAATCTAGCTGATAGGACAGTAGTTAGGCCAGAGTTGCTCAAGGAGATGGAGGACCAAATGTTAAAAATTAAGCAGAATTTGAAAGATGCCCAAGACAGGAAGAAAAGTTATGTTGATAAGAACAGAATCCACAGAGAATTCAAAGTGGGTGATCATGTGTTCCTGAAAGTGAAAGCTAACAGAAGTTCCCCAAAGCTGGGAAGCTGCGCCAAACTGGTAGTCAGATTTTGTGGGCCATTTGAAATCCTAGAGAAGCTTATATGATTCCATTACCTACATCTATTTTTATTCATAATGTATTCCATGTATCATTTCTAAAGAAATATATACCTGATGTTAATCATGTTATTGATTGGAATGTGATTCATGTGGAACAAGAAGGCACTTTTCAAGTGCATCTAGTGTGCATTCTGGACCGGAAAATCAAACAGCTCCGGAATCGAGCCATAGGGATTGTAAAGGTCCAATGGACCTGGTACGAATGTGAGGACACTACTTGGGAGCATGAGGATGCAATGCGGGGAGAATACCCGCATCTTTTTGAAATTTTTTGAAAATTTTGATGTATATGGGGACATGNGGGGGGGATTGTAACATTCCCTGGCCGAACCCAAATGAAAATATAATCCAAGTTTATTTTAAGCTGGTGAGTTGTTTAGAAATCATTTTGTAATACACCTTTCATGGCATGGTGCACGCATGTACTACGCAATAAAATGATGTAGTATGTACATTTCTGGATACCGCACGCAGTAACTAAAGTTCGCGCAACCTTGAGGAAAGCGGATACTGCGTGCACTAACTAAAGTGTGCACAATACTAAGGTCAGCGAACCTTTGTGTATATGATATTTGATATAGGTTGGTGAGCCAATATTATACGTTGGGATGCTTATGTTTTGGAATTAGGCCAGAGTGCCTAGATGTTAAAGGTCAATGCGCCTATTTTGTATAAATATCATGATTAATAAAAAAAATACAACGTTGTGCATAGACCAACCATGATAAAAGAGATGGTGGACTAGACTCTACCAATTAGGGAAAGGGAGGGCCACCAGTTAGGGAAAGGAAGGTCCACCAGTCAGGGAAAGGAAGGGCCACCAATTAGGAAAGGGAGGGACAAAAGTTAAGGAAAGGGATAAGCGAGAGAGATTAAGCCAAAATGGAATATTATACTAATATTTTTTAGAACATAAAGTATGGATAATTACTTTATCCTAATTTCTAAATTTGGGGACAAGTTCACCAAAGTAGCTTCCAACATGACAAGTGTCAAGTTGGGGACATGCATACATATTGTCGGGACTTAGTAATTTTGGGGGGATCTTCCATTATTCTTTGGTTGTTCTTGAATCACTCTTGCTTATCAGTTGAACCATCATCTCTCCCATGATTCCATGACCATTTCCTTCACACAATCATTGGGCTATCCTCGTACCTTCCTATCATTGTACCTGGACCTGTTTCCATAGCCATTTTTCCTATTGGTGTACCTGTCAACTTAGGAGTGGGATTGAAAAAGCGAGTTGTCAGGCCCATGGAATATTGAAGAGGTGGATTGTCAGGCCCATGAGAAATTCTATGAGTGAGAGAAATGTTGGGGATCAATTTACTGAAGGTGCTAAACTATAGCTACAGTGCTCTGAGACTTCTGTTCTGGCCTGTTGCTAAAGCCCTAGAAGGGAAGTGGGGCAGCAGAAGGAATGTTGAGAAGAAAAGGGGCACACTTCCTTGGGTGGGCCAGGCATGTGGGGAATGAGAGGATGTAGTTTTTCAGTTGAATGAGCACCTGAGATGGAGTCTTTCCTGTTGTTCGTGAACCCTTACCCAGGTTAGAAATCCCTTACCCGGGCAGAGTTTAGTCCCAGCTCGTGGGTGACTCACTGTTGAGAGTGATGAACAGTGTGGTCTAAGGATAGGAGGTTTGTGGATGGTGTGCACGCAATTGGTGACATTATTACCAAGATAAGTACCAATTATGTGATGAATTTACATGATGCATTGTTATTTATGTGCTTATTTTATGGGTTATTGCATGAGTGATTATAATTGTCTGCATGTTTAAGGGTATTCCCCTATATATGTTGCATGTATGTGTTTACTGTTAACCTAGTATGAAATTGTATAATTACAGAATGCAATGGTTTGTTTACATTTCCGCAAGAGTGTTGTATGTATATGTTTAATTGCATGCAGTTCAATATGTATATATATGCCTGTGTGTATACGTATGTATTTGAAGAGAAAATGTATGTGACATAGCTCAGTTAAATAATAGGAACATTACTTTGTGTTTTCAGAGCTAAGTTAAGTGTCTGAGTAGTGGCATTTTTCCCGGCATGTTGGTGGCCGGGGGGAGGAATGTTACAATCTGACTCATAAAGGTGGGGCCATCTAGAAGTCTCGTGGTTGCAAGAATCGATCCCTATGGTGAGTGTCATGACTGGGGGTCGGCTAAGGAAATCAGTAACTCAATTGGTACTTCCTAGTTTATACTTGATGTTGAGGTGGAACTGTTGCAAATAGGTGGACCACTTTTAATGGTGATCATTCTGCAATTTTCCTTGTGTCTTCATGAACTGCAACAACTTATGATCAGTGTGGATGATTGTCTCCTTCTCAAGAATGTAATGCCCCCAATGGCAGTTGGCTTTCACAATAGATTTCATTTATTTGTCTTAAGTAGGGTACTTACAGACGACATATGATAGTGTCTCACTATGATAGGCCACGGGGTGGCCGTGTTGAGTGATGACTGTGCCCAAAGCATAGTCTAAAGCATTTGTCTCGATCTCAAAGGGATGTTGTAGGTTATGTAATGAAAGTACTGGAGTGAAGCACAAGTGTTGCTTCAGATCATCAAATTCTTTCTATTGGGATAGGCCCCACACGATTTTTTCCTTACCACCACCCCTGTTATTTGGCTGAGGTCCCATGCAATATGGGAGAATCCCAACATGAAACTGTGATAGAATTTGGCAAGGCCTAAGAAGCTCTGAAGCTCAGTGAGCGTGGTTGGGGCTAGACATTTATGGATGACTTGGATCTTGGTTGGATCAACATGCAAACCATGGAATCAACATTGTATCCTAGGTATTGGACCTTCTCCATGTCAAAGGAGCATTTTTCCAAGTTGGCACATATCTTATGCTATCGAAAAGTCTGCAAGCCTATTGAATATGTGTTACAGGGAAAACCCCCTGTGGATAGGTGAATCCCCTCTTGGGCTCTAGACTCCTAAGACCAAGACAAAAAGGTGCTAACATTGATCACCGGCATCCCTTTAAACCTAGATAAACTAATGTATAGAGAAGAGGAAGAAGGTGTACCTTTTTATGATGTTTGTCCTCGCCTAGTCCCGAGTTGAGCTTTGATCTCCAAGCTCTTTGACAAGTCCTGCAATCCAATCAAAGACAAAACATGTTTTTTATTCTACTACGATTAGCTTGAAACTAGATCTATCCATTAAAGACAATTTCATGTAGATAAACATAATCTTGAAGGAAACAAGCCATGCACATATATATTAATGAAAACAAAGTAAAGTGCTTACAACTATAGATGCAAATGCAACAGCCTCACCAAGCTCTCATTGTCCAACCCCTTGCTCAAATGATCCAAAACAGAATGACTATGCTTCATTGATTATCTTCCTTATGAGATCATAAGTTTGATGCCTTCAATGTCTCCCCTTGCTTATGAGATCATAAGTTAGGTATCTCTCAATTTCTCCATATATATTTTTTTTTAAGTAAAAAAGGGGTGGTGCCTTCTATAATATATTAACCCAAAACTTTGTAAAAAATACACAGTATCATAGCTAGAGTTACCAAAAGATGCTGCCGGTAACCGGAAACCAGCATTATTGGGTAGAACTTAGCAG
>ML793309.1:37767-64354 GCA_009831015.1 Picea engelmannii | reverse complement strand
CTCCTCCTCCCTGCGCCTCTGCGCCTTGTTAGCTTCCCATGCTGCACCTCGGCGAGGTGTACCTCTACGCCTGACCATAATTCCAACGCAGATGCCAGTGATGGGCAGAACAGGGTTATCAAAGAACCAAATCGAAAGCCGAGAACTGGAAGGCCAACTCTGTCGGAGACAGGGAGGCTCCCAAACCAGAAGGAACGCTCCTGTGCACAGGGAAAGGACCGAGAATGACCCAACGCTTGACACACCAGGAGCAATTCGCTCTTGCTCGGGCTTCATAGAAGAATGATAATCAAACTGTCCACTCCTCCTACCTGCCATAGTAGCCGTGAAATCGAGTGCGCCTGGGGTGTTGAATGTCGCGCGAGGGAGGAGTAACTCCTCCAGCATGCTACTGCTATGGCCGTCCATCGGCATTAAAGGTCACTCGAGGGTGGCGGTCCTATGCATTTAACAGTTGCTGAGTGGATGTCCAGATGGCCCTGCGGCTCCTCCGCGTGTCACCCCATCCGGGGCAATTTCTCCATATATTTTTACCATGATAAGGCCTCCTTATATAATATTGGAGAGACCCAACCACCTTAGATATTCTTGGGATAGGTTGAGGATATTTCTCCTTCAGTTGTGGATCCTCCCTAAGATCCATCCTTGACCTCAGATTCAAATCCAACTAATTTCCAAGATAAGGGGGATCTTCCCCTGATTTTCTCAACAACATAACGCTCCCCCAGAATGGTGCAAAGAGCACTACAACTCTCCCCCAAAGAAGGGTAGGGAGCGCTAGCACTCCCTGACAGTGGGTATGGGAGTGTTGCCCAATATTTCCTCAGAAACACCTAGTGCTCCCCTAGAAGGGTGTTCAGAGTGCTACAACACTCCCCCAAAGGAGGGTAGGGAGCGCTAGCACTCCCTGACAGTGGGTATGGGAGTGTTGCCCTTCAAAATACATTCTTTAAGTGGTTTTCTTCATGGAAAAAGATTTATACTCTTTGTCAAATTATTTCTCCTTCTTAAACGAGTCTTTGAAGGTGTATTAAGTGTCCTTGTGATTTCATTAGAGATTTGACATAGGCAAGATGACAGTATGATGTTTGTGACACTTGTGGCCAAGATGTGACTCTTGCGAAACTTGTAATGATGACAATAGGTCATCATTGAAGTGAGTAATTTTGATGTGTAACAATATGCTGCAAGTGTTCTTCCCAAGTCTTGTTATAGAAGAGGATGTCATACAGATACACCACCACAAAATAATTAGGGAAAGGGCGCCAGATATTATCCATCATCCTCATGAAAGTTGCTGGGGAATTTGTCAAACCGAAGGGCATCACCAACCATTCAAAAAGACCTTCTTTTGAATTGAAGGAAATTTTCCATACATATTTATGCTCTATTGGGACCTGATGGTAGCCAGACTTTGGATCAATCTTACTGGAGTATTTGTTCCCCTTGAGTTGATCAAGGAGATCATCTATTAGGGGAATCGGGTACCGGTTCGTGACTGTGATTTTATTTCGAGCCCGATAATCAATGCAGAGTGATGAGTTGGGTCGGATGTGCCCCTTGTGGAGCATTTCTTGGATATAACACTTGATCTACTCATTTTCTAGAAGAGAGTGGTGATAGACTGTCACATTGGGTAGTGGTGCACAAGGGGTCAGATCCATGAGATGCTTGACCTGACAGTGCAGATGTACCCTGTTAGGTTATGAGAAGATGTATTTGTATTCTTACATGACCTTATCCACTCTCTTATGCTACATGGAGAGGTCAGTTGTGGAGGCCATGGATGTGGCAGCAACATTTCTCTCACTCTAAGAACGAATCATGAATAACAAAACTTCTCTGTATGAGAAATTATCTTTCTACATTACTTGGCAGAGATCAAGGAAATATCACTAGGTGGGACTACCTTGGGAATCCTATGCAATTTCTTGTTCAAAGTAATAATAACATTGCGAGGCATAGACTCATATTAAACATGAAATTTCCATAAATAAGGTTTCCCCAAAATAACACCACAAAATTCAAGGGGATGAGCATCACACAATACCTCATCTTTGAATGCCTTGATGTCGTATGAAAGGCGACATTGTTGGATGATACAAAGATTTCTTCCTTGACAGAGCCATCCGATGGTGTAGGGATGTGAGTGTGGTGTTGTCAGCAAAGCCAACCGCTTGAAGACCTTTATTGATATGAGGTTCTTATGGATACCACTATAAACGATGAAGTGCAGCGGAGTTCCTTTTACCCACATTTTTTAATGAAATAGGTGTTCGCCTTCCTCTAGATCATCAAGTTCATCGGGAGGTATCTTGGTGGTAGAAACGGTGGCACTAGGTTCCACATCAATGATCTATCTCCTCTTTTTTGGTTCTGACTTAGAATCGAAACTCGCATCTGATTCTGAGGATTTTGAAACCCACATCTGATTCTAAGGATTTTACCTCAGCCACCAATGACTGCTTTGACCGAAAATCAGCAGTGTTATGCCAGGAGCTCTTATGAAAGTTGCACCACTTCCCAATATCTTTATTTGTCTTCCCATTATTCTTATTTTCTTGTGGCTTGGACTGGTTTTCCTAAGGTTGCCCATATTTTCTGTTTTCATTGTTCTGCAGGTTGGGGCTGCCCTTTCTCTTCTTCTGTTGTGAGGAGTTCCCAGACCCAAACTGTCACATCTTTTGTTTCATCTTCTGCTTGATTTTGACAACATATCGATAGGTCATGCCCAAGGATGAGATGTCCAAAAAATCCAATTATGTCTGGATGTATCTATGAAGACCGTTGTGGTACTTGAGCACCATATGTCGCTCATAATATTTGATACCCATATTGGTGCGCAAGGTATGGAAAAAATTAGTGAACATTGGCACTGTTTGGTCTCCTCCCTATTGCAGTGTGGTCCATCTTATATACAAGTCATCAGAACTTCCAATAGGGTAGTATTATTCTTTAATAGAATCCATAAAGGAACCCCAAGTGGGTGCAATTGCAAATAATATGGATCCTTCTATTTCTTTTTTCTCACAGAAATTCTCCCACCAATATTTGACATGGGGGCAACCTTGAGGAGTGCAAATGTAATCTTTTCTCTATCGGAAAAGTTGTGGATAGAAAAATACACTTCTAGAATGTTTAACCATTTATCTATGACATACGCATCTATTTGACCTTCAAATATAGGAATATCAAATTTGATGTGTACCTTGAAGGGGGTGATGCCTCCGCTTGAGGTAGATGTGTCGCTTGTCGATGGGCTTCGAAGGATTTGTGCAAAGTCATCCATCATCTCGTTCCTTTGTCACTCAAACGATTCCTTGAAAAACATTTCGAAAGGATTTCCTATCCCATCGTATTTATTTTCACCCACCATGGACAGTTTCTTGGACATGCGAGAGTAGTTTTCCTTAAGAAAAACAAACTTGAGATCCAACTCTCTATACCTTGACTGCGTTGGGGACATGCATTCAAAAAAACGACAAGGAACAGACTGCTCTGATACCACTAATCCGGATTTATGAGAAGAGTGAAATAAAACCACTGATTTATAATATTAACATAGAAACACAATGAAAAATAACAGAGGTAAAACTTGACTGCTATTAAATAATAAATATGTTGAAAAATGTAAAATGAAGACTGAAAACAAGCTTGCTAGAATGGTCGAAGTGTATCTCTTAAAAGAGATGTGATGACTACGCTCATTCGCAAGAAGATGAGTACAATGAGGCTTTGAAGGAATTTTTACAATAAGCATGAATTCCAAAACCCTATAAATCCAAAAAACTAACCCTAGGAGATGAAGCACCAAAATTCATGTGAGCCCCGTTGGGGTAAGTTAGTACATCAACTTCTCGGGGTCGTAAATTTTTCATATGATCTCCATTTAGGGCGCACAACAGCTCATTAGAAAGGTATTGACAGGGAGACTCATTTAAGGGGCTCAATCAGAGCCTTAGGCTTTCATTGAGGTTCCCGATTGTGAAAAATCTTCGTTTGGGCCCTCAAAATGGCCTCGAAAGTTCAAGAACCGAAAAACTACTCAAAATAGTAAGTTTCCAAAAACATGTTTTGAGCCAGTTAGAAAAGGTGGGTGGCCACCGAGATCCTCTTGGATAACCATCAGTTGAGTCCACTCCTCATCTGAAGAGTGAGGATGTCGCTCATGTCTTTCTTGTTACTGTGGATTCCTCCAAACAAGGGGGGCATTCCACCTGTTCCAATGACACACCCTCCAAGCAATGCAATTACCATTGATTGGACTTATCTAACAAAACCTCATCTTCCCTCTTACGCACCTTTTCAAATAGTTTTCCAAGTTTGTGGTAGGCATATTCCTAACACTATAATGGATGAAGGACCTTCTATTAGCATCCTATCCTCGAATTCTTGGCAAGCTCTTGGTTCACCTCATCTTGCTTCGGTGACTCAGAATTTGTTGGCTTTTAACATAAGGTTTAGTCAACCTTTAGGGATCCTTCCTCAGNGGGGGGGGGGGGAGGGAATGGTCTCCATCTATGTGATGGTATTCCACGACCCCTTGGACTTTAATTTTCTCCTCGGACAAGACAATGTTTACGCAATGAAATATTTTTTGTCCACACTCTTTCGAGTGATGTGTTTCCCTTACAATGGACACATAGTGACCATTGACCATATTTCATTCATTCACCCTCATATGATGGTAAACCATTAGTCTTCCCTAAATGGTCCTTATATGTCAGCGTCATCCACCCCGACACAGGTCAATTATGTGCCAACCCATCACATGCATTCAACTCTAAATGAGAAGGAATATCTCCCTTCTTCTCACTTAGATTTGGTAGTTGACATCATGATTTATTCGATAGGGATTTTAGATCTTGATCTCCCTACCCCTATCGCAACCCTCGACATGTATTTCTTACAGAGTATTTTTCTTCCATCTAGCGAAAATCTCTTGGAAGCCATGATCGATGTTTGTCCCTTGACATGTGTTCCTTCTAGAGTATTATCCTCTTGGAAGCCATGATCAAGACGATCGCTATGAGCATAGTTCCCATTTATGTGTCAATCTCGTTAAAAAATGAAACAGATGTTCATGAGCATGGTTTTTTTACTATGTCAAGCTCATTAAAAAATGAAATAGTTGCCTAGGTTGAGTATTTCATAAGAACTTGTAACCGAACCTCAATTTCATATGCCTATGAAAATTGATCATCTTTCTTCCTCTGGTGAACATTTTTCTATTAGTAGTCAGCAGTCTAATTTAGTACAGAAATTGGAAATAACATAAGAGTTGGCAAATGAAATGAGGATTGGGGGGGTGTGTCTCCAGCCTCTAGTTATCATGATGGATTTAATCTGCTAGCTTCTCAAGCTGGGGGAAAAGTACCACCCACCTTTGGAATTTAAATTGGGAAGTGTTGAGCACAGTCAGCTTTCGGTTTTAAGATCTTTAAAACAATGAAACTAGTTCTAAGCATAGTTTTCATAGTTTCAAGCTTGCAAAAAAATGAAACCTACCCAAGCATAGTTTTACTTCATTTCAAGCTTGTGTAAAAATGAAACCAATATCGAGATTATTCTTTGTTCTTTCCCATGCTTGTAAATACATGAGAATAGGTTACCAACCTTAGTCTTTGTTCTTTCTCATGCTCGTAAATACATGAGAATAAGTTACCGAGCTCAGTCTTTCTTCCTTCTCATGCTCGTTAATACATGAGAATAGGTTACCAAGTCTAATTTTATCTCTTTTTAGGACTCGTAAAAACTATAAGAAAAAGGAACTCTTTGGAGTCTCTTTTAAGCTCTTTTCAAACTCTCTAATATGAAAATATTTTCGAGTGATCTTGTTTCCTTTCATACTTGTTAAAAGGTTAGAAAGGGAATCTTTCGACTGATAGTTTATCCCTATTTCGGCCTCATTAGACTAATTATGAAAAAGGAATACTCTATTCAAGCATCATTAGAAGAGTTCTCCTAGGTATCGTTTTATACTTTTCTGGACCCTGGAGACTAACTTCACAAAAATTTTCATTATGGAGTCTTCTTTACGACCTTTTCAGACTCTCAAAATATGAAAAGACCATTGAGTTTACCTTCTTTGGGATCAATTAAACTTTACATCGAAGGACCCACATATGGGAATTAACCCATCCTTCCTCAGGTTCGTTAATAATATGTCGAGGTACTCATTGCCAGATGAGATATGTCGATCATTTTTTATCCTCCTCAAGCTCGTAAATCTAGAAAGAGGTACTCACCAATCATGGTGGGGAATATTTAGAGGTATTTTCTGTCTTTTTATCTTCATTATCTGGAATCCATTACTACTTTGAGTTTCCATTGAACAATGCACATGTTCTATCATCGTATACAACAGTTGGGCCATCCATTCTCTCTCATTGACCACCATTTCCATCACATGTCATGTTCCTCTGATAGGTCCATGACCAGTGTTATGGTATTCATCTGAGTTAATGTTGTAAAGTCAAGTTATTTTTTTTGCATACTTGTTCAAGGGAAGTTTACTTGCGTCGACCACCTGCAGTTCATTTCATCCTATTTATCTCGACCATCCCTATGATAGTTGTGCTCCATTATTATGATTTTCACATCATCTATGTTTACATGCTTTGTGTCGATTTATGGGGGGTATATCAAGGCCCTCCTTCGATAGATTTCACCCTGTCGACTACAACTCATTATCTAGGATTGAAATCTAGAAACCCATCAGTACCCTGGGACTTGTAGACAACAGAGGTAGGTCTCCTTGCATTTTGATAGTGGGTTTACATCATTGGATCATGTCGAATGAATCTACAATTTTTCAAAGTCAACTCCTTTATTCATACTTTGTATATTGTACTAGGTATATTGGGTTCCATCATCAGCATCAATGGATTCCCTCACATATGTTAACGGTATGCATTAATGACTAGTAATCAGACAGTTTCTACCATGCTCAACTTCAACGCATTTATTCCCATGTCATAGATTTATACCATCTAGATGTAGAACTAAGACCTTGTGAAAGATCACACTTTTGTTAGGTGGTATTCTTTCCCAAGTTACGATGGAGAATATTCATGAGCACTTCATAGATTCTCAGTTATTGAGTCATTTCAATTATTTGAATGATGTGACATAGATCCACATTTGTACTTGGTCATGGCTATGATTTCACTTGCATCTTGCATGGATCCACATTTTATACTTTCATGGCCATGATCACATCATGGTTGGTTCTTGATGGATCTATAGTGTATTCTGTTATGGCCATCATCCCATCACTTATGTCATGCATGGATCCGCAGTGTATTTATGGTGGTTATTCTCTTGCATTTATTACCAAGCATGGGTATGCCCACCTCAAGGATATTTTTTTGCAGGACTGGCGATGCTCTTCTCCAAGCTTATTTTCCCAAAGCTCTACGACTTGATTTATAAAGTGTTTCAACCATCAGAAACCTCTTCCGACCTCACACTTTAGGGGGAATATGTTATAAAGTTGTTTTCCACCTAATAATTAGGTCATTATAACCTAAATATAACCTAATATCTAGGTCATTATCCCCTAGAAACCCCTCATTTTAACCCTCAAAACCTACCAATTATTCCTTGGGTTCTCAGCTGAGTTTTTTTTCGAGCACCCCCTTCCTTCATTAAAAGAGTGACCGAAAAGGTTTGGTCACCTTTTTCCTTCATTGAGGATGCGACCAAAAGGGATGGTCTCTCATTTTGTCCTGTCGAGGAGTGAACGGTTGCTATGTCTATGTGTCTAGGGAGTGACCAAGACTAGAAGCTCCTATTTTTGGATTTGGTTTTGTTGGCCCTCGACCAATGTTTGAGGAAACATTGGTCGTGTTTTACCACTTTTTGGACTTCGACAGGCTGGACGAATATGGAGCGCCCAGGCAGAGCTGCAATCGTGGGATATCACTTATTTTTTGGAACAATGGACCCAGCAAACGGTTTACTAGGATTTATGTAACGAGTTATGGGATGTCAACCCATGGGTTTACCCATGATTAGGCATTTTTGTAAATGTATAAATAAGTAGTAGCTAAGAAATGTATATTTCCATTGGCTATTGCATGACTAGTAGAAGCTTAGTGCAAGCGATGTAAGAGATTTGGTTGATTGGCTATGTGCATGATATGTTAGTAAGGCTCTGTGATAATAAGGAGTTGGCTCTGTGACTTGACCTGATTTAGGGAAGGAGGATGTGGTGCATAGCACACAGATCTCTTGTCCTCTGCAGAGTTTGGCTCTATGGATTTATGCACAGGAGCAGATGAATGTAAGAAGATTGAAGACTAATAAAGAAGAAGAAGTCGTTGGTGGACGTATCCCCACACTGGGGTGAACCACGTATATCCTGTGTCTTGATGTTCTTTTTGTGATGCGATTTATGTTGTTTATCTGCTTAGTGTTGTTGTTATGATGTATGATTAATTCATTTGATGTTGTTTCTTAGTGCTTAATGGTAGTAAAGATGAATAATGTTAGATCTGAGCGAATGTTATGTGCTAAGTGACTGAAAGTGCTTGATCTTTATTATTTTTGCGTTGATCTGTAATAAGGGTTTAATATGCAATGTGAATGAGGTTCAAGAACTAATGCATATTGTTGTTTAAGTGCTCTCTTAAGTGTTGTAATCACATATCTGTGTCCCAACTTGGTTGTAGAAACCTGAGTCCTGCAACCCCCCCTGCCTCTACCTTGGGTGAGACTTCATCTGCTTCGCAGGTGTTGCCAAAAGGGTCGGTAGTTAGGGTTATGTTGGTGCATTGTTGAAGCATTGAACCCTGGGTCTGCCCCTATGCCAACAAATGGTTCTATTATTGGGACCTAAAACTGTGATTGCTGGGAACTGAAGAAAAGAGAAAGCTTTGTGTGTAGATCTGTTTCTGTAGTGTGCAATATTTTAACTAACTTGTGAAGCTCTGTGCTAAGAAAGAAACATGATCTGAAGAAAATAGGTAAGATCTTAAAGCTTTGTGCTCTGGTAAGGGTAACATAAGTGAAAATTTTTGTTTCGAAAGTATGAATTTAAGCATGAATCTAGGTATGTTTGATATATTTTGTCCTATTCTAAAATCTAGGGCACAGTTAGAAGAAATAATTGATCTAAATAGAGAAAGATATGCTATTCCTATGCATAGAAAGAATTTTTGTACTAATAAGTGGATGCAAGAACCTAGAAAGAATTTTTGCAGATTGCAAGTCCAACACTGTGATCCCAGTGTGCAGTATAAGAGAGGTTGGGGATCATTTAAAAGAAAGAGAGGATTGACATTGTCTTATAATTGCATAAGACCGGGACATCTTGCTAAGGAATGCCCTTGTATAGGTCCTACTTGTCTTTGTTGTAAAGCTATTGGTCATGAGGTTGAGGATTTCCAAAGAATGATTGTTAAAGTTGAAAAAGATGAACATGAGACAAGAAAACTATAAAGAAGGTCAAGAGACTAAGGATATGTTAAAGAATCATAAAAAGAAGAGTTAGAGACTATGTTAATATAGTTAAAAGAAGTAATGGATGATCACAGAGACATCCGTTTACTAGATATCCTGAAAGAAAAGTAGCAAATAGTTACAAGAATAGAAGACTTTGACATAGACTGTGTATTAGATGAAGAAACACACATGAATATTATGCCATAAAGAACTTGGGAAATTTTGGGAAAGCCTGCTATGATACTTTCATTGGGAAGGATGGGATTGTTTAAAGAAAAAATGATAACCCTATGTGGAAGAGTTACTAATATATCTATGATTTCTCATGAAACATTGACTGAAGAAGAATTTGAAGTCATTAAATTTTTTTAGAACATTGCCCCTTTTCCACTTTTGTTAGGAAAGACTTGGATTGAGAAATATCATATCATAAGGAAATTAGAGGAGGAAGCTACAAAATAGAAAAAGAAAGAGCTAAGGGACCTCATAGCCAGAAAAATAGAATGACTAATAGAAGAACAAGAGGATAGGTCGAAGAAATAGAGGCCAAGAGAATTAGGTGTCGAGATTGAAAGAACGAAAAAAGGTTTGAAGGACCTGTCCATGCAAGAAAGAAGAATACCTACCCTGGAGTTAATAAGAGAAGGGGTATTACCTTTGAACCATTTGAAATATCATTAGTAGCGTGATGTCACTATGCTAAGAAAAGATAAGAATAAGAATGGGAAGGGGAATCCAGAGACTCATATCATAGGAAAGAAGGCAAGAAAGCTCAGTAAGAAGAAAGCCAAGTTAGAAAAACTACAGCAAGTTCCAGAGAATACTTCGCAGAAGGCAGGCTTGCAAGCCCTTAACCTCGCCTGAATAGAAAAACCACGCACAATGGGAATTTGCCACGGTGAAGCTATATGACTGTTAGAGGTGCCTCAACCATTAGAATGATGCCCCATAACATCTAGAAAATGAAATTATGAGAAAATGGACCATTGAGACCGAGCCATTAAGGAATAATTCATATTGATTGGCGTATTCCTTCCCCTTGGAGGATTATGTTACGACGCTTGCTTATATAACTCGTCAGACGTTGTGTCGAGACCACTTTTTTCCACCCATGATTATCCAAGCTAACATAGAATTTATTTTATATCGCGTTGTGCTTTGTAGACCTCACCATCCATTTGATTACCTTGCTTTTCCATTCGCCTACCCGATCTATTTGGTTACAAGTGTGAATGTCGGGCGAACCAAGCGCGTTAGAGAAGTCTATGGAAGAGATTATTTTAGAGCTCATGGCTGAGAGAGTTATGTATGTAGGAATACAGACGTTGTCGATTGGGGGCCTGCAAGCATCCCCCTCGACTGGACGTCGTTCTAGCTGTACCACTGAGAAGTGAAGCAAGCACCGCAATGATCTGGCTAATGCAAAGTAGATCCCTCTGGTCTTGCCGGAGTACATACCTCCTTTGGCTGGCACGGTTAACCGCGACAGCATCCCACAGGACTTCGAGTACACATTGATCAATGCGTACATCCCGAAGGGGATACACATAGTTGGACCCCAGTTAGGATAGATCCCAGCCTTGAAGAACAAAAAATTTAACCTCGGAGATAGGAAGAACTACGCAATGCTCGTGTCGCATAGGTATTTGATGAAGACGTCTGGGAAAAAGTCGCGCATAGTCTCCCAGCCATGGATTAAGGAGCTTGCGCAATCAACAATATTGAACATGATGAATATCCCTCACTTTGGTTGACATCAGGAGGTTAACGCCTACGTTAAAATCCTCCTGGCATGCTACCATGAAGGATATATGTGGCTCGACATGTACGTTACTGTGGATCAAGAGTTGATCCACCTAATCACAAGAATGAGCATGCAGGGACCAGACCCTTAGCAGTTCTACCCAGGGAAGACTTCAAATCACTCTCTGGCACAATGAATAAAGAAGGATTATGGCGATGTAGACAAGGGAAAGCGAGGCTACAAGGTAGCTTCCATCCAGGATTTCACAGTGTGCCTATCTTGTCAGCTTATAATTGGCAAGCGAGTCAAAAAGAACTATCCCATGTAGGTCACAGTATTCGTAGTGGACCTCATAGGAAAGTGTGTAGAGGGTATGCAAATGAACTGGGCGAGTTACCTCGTCAACGAGCTCGAGAAGGACTATTGTGAAGCACAAGATCAGGGGTATGAATTCCATTTCAAGTGGTTATTGGTATTGATCGCATTTTTCACTTGGCATATGCCAGAAGGAGTGACATTTCCAGAATTTGAGCCATCGAAATCATTGGTCGCAAGGTTCTCCACCTTGTGGTATACGAACGAAATGTCGAAGCAGTGGCAGTCGAGCACTATCTTCCATGCCTACTACCAGCAGCTGAAGCGTGTTATTGAGGCATTTCCATGAATGACACCGAACACATTGCACCAGTACAAACCGCTAGCGAAGTTCCACGCAGATCGACACTTTATCTACATCACTGCGTGTAGGAATGAAAGAAAGGAGGAGTTGCATTCCTATTATAAGCTAACCAGATATGGAGGAGATCACCAAAGAATGGCTAGCGAAGTTCCTTGTATTGGTTGACTCTAGAGAACTCTCTGATGCTGACATCATTGGAAGTCCATTAGTCACAAGGGTTGAGCATGATGGACGGACTAGTGCGAAGAAAAATAAGAAAAGGAGGAAGTGCAGAACATAGAAATTGATGAGGAGGATAGTGCATCGGAGGAAAGTGGGCCCGACTTGCCCATGAGAGGAGGAGGAGACAAAGTAAATCAAGAAGAAAGAGGGGAATAAGGATAAAAAAAGGAAAAGGAAAAGTTACACTACCGAAGGATCTCCCCACCAAGGTCAAAACATCAAAGAAGAGGAAGGTTTCTCCACAGAAACCCTCCACAAGAAATAAGATGTGCACCAGTAAGACCAATATGAAGTCCACTCTCACAGAGGATGATGTCGATCTCATCATTGCAGTCGTGGAGGATGCTTCAGAATATATCTTGTAGCCTTATGGAGCAAAGCAGGAGATGTTGTATGAAAGAATTGAGAAATAGATGAAGGAGATACAACAAGCCATCCATTTGAGCCGCACAGTACCTACTACACCTTCTTCATCGAAGATTTCAAAATTGGGGGATGATCCCACCCAATTATGAAGGATAGCAGTTGCAATAGAGGCTCGACTTCTTCGATTCCATGAAGAGAAGGAGAAGGCTATGAAATACTTGAACCAAGAAAAGGAGGAGGTCGTGGAGAAACTACGGATTGCGCAGTCCTATGTAACTACCTACTAGAAGGAGAAAGATGAAATCCAGGCGATGTTCAAGGAGGACAAAGAAAAGATACAGAAAGAAAAATACTAGTTGCTTGTCGAGAAAACTACGGTAAAAGAATTGGTAACTAAATCACTTCTCTTTGTATCAGGCTTGGCACAAGAGGAATCAGAGTTAGTTGAGATTCAAGTGGGGAAGCTCGTTGAGGCCATTTAGCATCTTCAAGCAAGGATAATGGAGCTAGAGATCCAAGTAGTTCCAAGCACTCCAAAATAAATGCGCGATCAGAGGGAGGAAGCCACCAAGAACGCAGTTGGAAGGATCAGAGCAGTCACCTTAGAATGTAAGCAATTGAGCGATCGTAGTGTGCAAACCTTTGAATTCCTCGCAGAAGATCCGAAGCTGAGGAAATTGGAAGCACAGCTCCAGGAGGCGTAGCAGCAGGAATCCACCGTGCAGGCGCAGATGAAGTCACTCACTACAGTTGAGAAAATGAAAAGATCATAGGAGCAACGCACAATCTAGCAGCAGATTGCTACCATCCAGAGCAGAGTCATGGAAGTTACACAGAGATTACAGTCGGTGCAGGATGAAGACTGCATGATTTTTGAAGAGATTGAAGGACAAGGCTCATAGCTAGACCACATGGTTGCGACAGTAGAACAACACCTAGAAGGGCCTGTTACAGAGAAAGTGATTCAGCAGTTCACTAAGTAGGAAGCTCTGGGGAAGTAGCAAGTTGATTCAACTCGAGCTAAGTTATAGGCATTTGAAGTAGTGTTTCCTATATCTGAGTGAATCAACACGAGTCATAGGTGAGTGTTGGAGGATTGTTGGCCCTCGACCAAGTTTTTAAGAAACATTGGCCATGTTTGACCACTTTTGGGACTTCGACAGGCTAGATGAAGATGGAACGCCTAGGCGGAGCTAAGATCACGGGATCTCACTTATTTTGTGGACTTGTGGACCCATCAAAGGGTTTACTAGGGTTTATGTAACGAGTTATGGGATGTTGGACCATGGATTTACCCATGATTAGGACTTTTTGTAAATGTATAAATAAGTAGTATCTAAGCAATGTAGATTGCCATTGGCTTAGTGCATGACTAGTAGAATCTTAGTGCAAGTGATGTAATATATTTGACTGATTGGCTATGTGCATGATATGTTAGTAAGGCTCTATGCTAATAAAGAGTTGGCTCTGTGTCTTGACCTAATTTAGGGAAGGAGGATATGGTGCACAGTGCGCAGATCTCCTATCCTCTGCGGAGTTTGGCCCTATGGCTTTGTGCACAAGAGAAGATGAATGTAAGAAAATTGAAGACTAATAAAGAAGAAGAATTTGTTGGTGGACGTAGCCCCACACTGGGGTGAACCACGTATATCTTGTGTCTTGATGTGATTTGTGCAATGTGATTTATGTTGTTTATCTTCTTAGTGTTGTTGTTACGATGTATGCTGAATGCATTTTAAGTTGTTGTTTAGTTCTTAATGGTAGTAAAGATGAATAAATGCTAGATATGAGCGAATGATATGTGCTAAGTGACTGAAAGTGCTTGATCTTTATTATGACTGCATTGATCTGTAATAAGGGTTTAATCTGTGATGTGAATGAGGTTCAAGAACTAATGCATATTGGTGTTTAAGTGTTGTGTTAAGTGTTATAATCACATTTCTATGTCCCAGCTTGGTTGTAGACACCTGAGTCCTGCAACCTATTATCACTCCAAGAAACCCTTTGTGGCTGTATACCAAAGGTGCTTGGTAACTTCAAGTCAAAAAAAATTTGTGTTTTGTGTATATAGATCAATGGGATAACTTAATTACAATATGATATACAGATAGTCAAGATGGCAATCAAATGAACCAGTGCTCTCAAGGATTAATAATCAGTTGGTAGTTTAAAGTGGGTGAAGAACAAATTTCTTATAAACCAGTACACAAAGTAGGATCTAATAAACAATGGAGAAACTATTTACCAAGTTATGAGCCAATCAATGAGATAACAGTCATCTATAGCTAAATAACTCAAATAAAAGTACAGAAAGAAGGTGGAAAAACTAACATCAATAGAGAGAGAAACCTGTGATTTGTATTAACATCAAAAGGTCTGTTTACAATATGGCATTTTTGTATCCAAAATCGAACCCCCTTGGTGCTCCAAATTTCTTTGGCTTTATAGCCTTACAAGATGAAATCTATATCCTTGAAAGATGGATCAGATTTGCTAAAAATAGTCAAATCAAAATAGATACAACAAGTGTAGGATGAGATCCTATAAAAATGGATCTAGAATACTAAAAATGGAAAGTCAAAACAAAATAGGAAAGAATCCTATCTAAGGAGTCAAACTCTATCTTGATAGCCTTCATATCCTCCAAACCCTTTGACGGATGTAGAAAACCTTCCAAAGCTGATGAATCTTCATAGGAAATTCAAATTTTCCACCTTTGGCAAAAAAGACAGTTTTTTGCTCATGAACTAGGTCACCATTTTCACTTTTCCACCTTCTTAAACATTAAATACATCAAAATAAAACCTTAAATCTGATGTATTTAATTATTATGCATCTTTAGAAACCAACCTCGAAAGATTTGGTTGAGAAAAAGTCAAATATAGGCAAAAATACGACCTTGCTGCCATGTAACAGGTTTCACCAGCTAATTTTCCTTGAATCTGCCCCTTTAGCTGGTGAAAATGAAAGCTTTCAACAACTAACTAGCGGATTTCAAAACCAATAAGCTGGTGAAAACCCAATTTTGTTTTAAATCAAATTTATCAGTCATGGAGAGTCTGTTTTACATGCTTGCATAGTCGATTGACATCTAGAAATCCTAAACTTTCCAATGGTACTTTCAAATCTTCATTTGGAGCTCGAGAAGGTAGTCAAAAGTTCCCTGCAATATTAGGAATCATTTTTCAAACAAAATACCAGTGCATTTTTTATTGCTAACACAACCCCCCCTGCCTCTACCTTGGGTGAGACTTCATCTTCTTCGCAGGTGTTTCTGAAAGGACCGGTAGTTAGGGTTTTGTTGGTGCACTATTGAAGCGTTGAACCCTAGGTCTATCCCTGTGCCAACAGGTTTCAATGGATGAGACTTCCCACTAAATTCTCAGGGTTTAGTCTCGATAAGGCTTCCATTATGATCCCAAGAATATTATCCTAATAACTATATGGCCTTATCCCTAAAGTCCTATAAAAACCAAGTCATTCTTATGGGAAAAAGAGGAGAAAAGAGATAACAAAGTTATTCTAGTGATTTGGTTGCAAGACTTGGGCAAGGAGCTTGGAAGAAGGCCATCTCTTCAGTCTACATATGTAAGTTGTAATATTTCTTCTTTGATTAATAGAATATATATTGGGTGTTTCCCTTTATCCAATTGTTCATACAAGTTTATGTATTCATTGGTAGAGAATTAGTATAATTATGTGTTATGATATACTATTGGATATGTTGTCAATACATGCATGATTTCTTCCTTGGTTGTTTTCATGTATGAATCAAGTCTAGGAATGTCCTTATTTTATGTCTCTATTCCTATCTTAGGTGATGGTAGAACCTAAGGGAGCTCAGCTCCTGCAGGGTGAAAAATTCATACAACACTAGGGGCAATGCAAAGTCCTCAACTGCAAATATTATGATGGTTAGATCCATGGTGGAATTATCCACCAGAGAGAAGAACTATGACTCCCAAGAGGGGAAACCTTCATCTAAGGATCCTCTACCAACTACACCACCCAATGGCCCTCTCACATTAGAGAAACTAGATTTTGGACCTGTAATCCACCCTCCCAAAGGGGTACTTCAATGAACTTGTTAGGGATCCAACCCCTCACGTAGGTAGAATAATATATTCTGATATAATAAAGGTCAATATTAATAAGGCCTAGAAATAAGGAATAATAAATCGAATGTAAGAAGACCTAATAGAAGCTTCTTCTTCTAGAAGGATCTTCCTCTAGATGGTTCTTTTGATAGACATATTTAGTATAAATATGAGTCGATGGTATGAGAACTTTTTTCTTGGATATTATTGTAATAGAGCTCTGCTCGACTAGAGGTTTCCCCCTTGAAGAGGCAAGTGAACATTTATCTCAGTAATCAAAGTTCTATTTCTAGTGTTATTCTATATCATTTCGGTATTATTGTGGTGTTGTTATGGTTATATTGTGGTTCATCTTCCATTTCTAGAATTTTATTTTTGTTCTGCATACTTTTTATATCTGGACTATTACAAGTGGTATTAGAGCACTTTCCTCAGCAGAAAATTGTGGGTTAATTTTTTTCAAGGTAGAGACGTATTATGGCATCTTTAAACTACAGAGATTTGTCGTTACGCGCATAAACCTGCGGTCAGGGATTCATACACGCGGGAAATACAAGTGGTACTTAAGCGCAAATCTGTTGGCCACCCTTGTAACCCCTGTTGGTACCCCTTCGAGTGGTAGTGCATCAGACAACACCTGTATATGGATAAACATAGATTTCCCAAAGCCCTCTTTCGATAAATAGATCAACCACCTGACTGCTATAGTGCCACCGAGAACAACACTTGGGAAGATACTCTCTAGTACATGGGTAGTTGGGTAGTATGTCTAAGGGCACGGTCTAGCCTCCTTATTTGGTGCCATGAGATATTGGGCCGATTACTACTATTGGACCCCGCATGTATATCAGAGAGATATAGCATAGGGAAAACCCTTGTCTATAGAACCCTTTAATCCTAATCTTTGGGGACGGAAACAAAAAAACAAAAAATATAAGATCTATTGTCGTGCAACTATGTCTCATGCATTCGAGTTTCCAAATCACTACACATTTATTCCTTATTAATCATTTGGGAATTTCATCACTACAATATTCTTCAGACCAGAGTATAACTTTGCAGGTGTAAAAAAAAACAAAAAAAAAAGTCTGGATTTTGTTGCACCATTATTTGAGACCTATTCCATTAGATTTATCTCTTCACCCTTATCACATTCATACCTATCAATTTTCATCATTTGTTTTTACCCCACTTGCCCCTTTTCAGTTCCCTCGTCACTATGGCCCATACCCATAGCCAAGACTTGGAAGCTCGCTTCAATACCTTGCAATCTAATTTCACAGAGACCCAATAAGAAGTGAGACAACTCAGTGCCAATATTGCCACCATAAATAAAAACATGCATTCCTCCATCACCACCTCAATCGAGGAACTCAAAGAAGACCTCAAAAAAGACATTACTACCCAGCTTGAATATTCCACTTCGATGTTCAGCACCAAGTTGCGGATCCCTATAGATCCCCCTTTATCTAACCCACCTTTGCACACTAAAGTTGAAACTTTCTCTCATTCCCATAATTTCCATCCCCATCACTTTTAGCGTGACCTACGCCTTCCGTGTGTGGATGTGACCAAATTTGATGGCTTGGATCCCACTGGTTGGGTAACTAAAATGGAACATTATTTATCTTTGTATGACATTACAGATGAGTTGGAAAAATTATGGTATGGTGTTCTCCATCTAGATCAAGAACATTGGCAATGGTGGCAATGGAGAAAAACTATATGTCAAGGGTATGTTGCTTGGACATACTTTGTTGTTGAGATTTATGAATGCTTTGACACTGCCACCAACCATTTAGATCGCTTAACAAAGTTGAAACAATCTGGCACAGTGGACGACTTTATAATTTCTTTTAAGTGATTGGATTTTCATACAGAGGGCATGTCTGATGCTTTTTTTCAAGAATAATTTATCAATGGAATCAAGGATAAGATTTGTGCCCATGTCCTCATGGATCATCCTCAGAGTTGGGTGGATGCTACTAAAAGAGATAAGGAAGCACAACAAGTTGTCTCTTCTCAAAACCGGAAACGCTCCTTTATTCCTCGCACTAAATCAATAAATCCCACTCCTCCTTCTACTCCACTAGAGATCCAAAAATTGACGAGGGCCAAAATGGATGAACTCCAACTCAAAGGCCTTTATTATAATTGTGATGAAAAATATTTTCCAAGACACAAGTGTAAGGAACAAAATCTTTTTATGGCCATCTCGAAGGATGTTTCCGAAGAGGATGATGAATCTCCCCTTGTGTCTGTGTCACCTGAACCCACTGATATAACCCCTCCCTCAGACCCTCCCCAAGTAGAACTGGTCATTTCCCTAAATTCTCTCACTAGCTTCTCTGCTCCCCAAACCCTTAAGCTAATTGGCTACATAAAGCATAGGAAGTTCATCATTCTTGTTGATAGTGGAAGCACCCATAATTTTATTCATCGCCGCATTGCCCAAGAAACTAATTGCTATATCCATGCAGTCAATAATTTCCAAATCATGATTGTCAATGGCGGGTCCATGAAATGTGGAGGGCATTGTGAAAATGTGCTTCTCCAAATTGGTGACTAACACCTGAAATCTCATATGTTTTCTATCGACATGGGCGGTGGTGACATTGTGTTGTGTGCAGACTGGCTAAGAAATTTGGGTCCCATTCCCATGGATTTTAAGGAATTAACCATGCAATTCAACCAAGAGGTCCAACAATATAAGTTCCAAGGCATCATCGTCAGTTCCCATGAGATCATTAGTTCACATTGCATGGAAAAGCTGCTCAAAAAAGGTCATTCTAGTGTTATTGCCCAACTCCATTCCGTACAAGCAACTAAGACATCCTATGTGTCGCAGGACCTCCAATCCATCCTTTATAAACATCAATGGGTTTTTTCACGCCCCAGGGACTCCCTCCTTCCCGTGGTGTTCATGATCATTCCATTCCCCTTGTCCCAAGAAGCCTTCCTCCCAATATTTGTCCCTATCATCACCCCTTTTCCCAAAAAAATGAAATTAAGAAAATGGTTCAAGAACTGCTTAACGCAGGTGTTAGCCGCCCAAGTACGAGCCCCTACTCTTCTCCTTTGGTCATGGTCCTGAAGAAAGAAGGTTCTTGGCGCATGTGTCATGACTTCCTCGCCCTCAACAAACTCACCATTAAAGACAATTTTCCCATTCCTGTCATTGATAACCTCTTGGATGAATTGAGTGGCACCCAGTTCTTTACTAAACTTGATCTTCGTGCTAGCTAACACTAGATCTGTATGAAAGAGGCAGACATTCGTAAGACTTCCCTTAGAACTCATGAGGGCCATTTTGAGCTTTTTCTCATGCCCTTTGGCTTGTGTAATGCTCCCTCCACTTTCCAAAGCCTCATGAATCATGTCTTTTGTCCTTTTCTCCATCATTTTGTCTTATTTTTCTTTGATGATATACTCATCTATAGAAAAACATGGAAACACCATCTAGCTCATGTGGATCGAGTTCTCCATCTACTCTCTCAGCACCAACTTTTTCTGAAACAATCTAAATGTGCTTTTGGTGCCTCGAATGTCGAGTACTTGGGTCATCTTGTTGGCAAGGACGACGTCAGGGTGGATCCTAAAAAGATTGAAGCTATGCAACACTGGCCTCACCCAAAGACTCTCAAAATCTTGTGTGGATTTCTGGGCATAACAGGTTATTATCGCAAGTTTGTTAAGAATTATGGAAAGATTACGACACCTCTCACTACACTCCTTAAAAAGAATTCTTTCACTTGGACTCCAGCAGTTGCTTAGGCTTTTCAAACCTTGAAGATAGCCATGTGCACCACTCCAGTCCTGGCCCTTCCTAATTTCACAAAGACCTTTGTCCTGTAATGTGATGCTTCAGGGAAAGGAATTGGCATTGTCCTTATGCAAGAGGGTCGACCTTTGGCCTTTACCAGCAAACAACTGTCTGAATGAAATTTGGGCAAATCAATCTATGAAAAGGAAATGTTGGATATTATGCATGACGTTGATCTTTGGAGGCCTTATATATTGGGGCAATGCTTCCAAATTAAGACAAATCATCAAAGCCTCAAGTATTTTCTGGAAAAACGCATTCCCTCCCCAGAGCAACAAAAATGGGTGACTAATCTCTTTGGATATGATTATGAGATCATTTACAAGAAAGGAAAAGAAAATGTGTTTGTGGATGCACTTTCCCAAAAATATGAAGATGAAGGGTCCCTTTTTTCTCTCTCCTTCATTGTACCAGATTGGCTCCAAGCCGTTCTCTAGGAATGGCTACACGATCCCAAAAGTTCGCATCTGATACAACAATTGCAGTCCAATTCTCAAGTTTCCACAGAGTACTCTTGGATCCGTGATGAGCTTCAATACAAAGGTTATTTTTATTTAAGTAAACAGTCAAAACTTAAATCCACTGTACTTTATGAGCTTCATGCTACACCCACAGCTGGGCACTCCGAGTTTACCAAAAACCTATGACAAGGTCAAACGTTCTTTTTTCTCGGATGGTATGAAAAAGGACGTTCATAATTTTTTGGCTAAATGTGATGTGTGTCAACGCAACAAGGGAGAAACAGTCAAATCTCTTGGCACACTACAACTGCTTTTGATTCCACCTTCTATTTGGTGGGATATATCTATGGATTTCATTGTAGGCTTACCTAAATCAGGCAATAAATCAATCATCATGGTGGTAGTTGATCACCTTTCCAAGTATGGTCATTTCTTTTCTCTTCAACACCCATTTACAACATCCATTGTGGCTCAACTTTTCATGGATCGGGTCTTCAAGCTTCATGGCATACCGCATTCTATTGTTTTTTATCGTGCCCCAACTTTCACTAGCAATTTCTGGCAAGAACTATTTAAGCTACAAGGAACCCAATTGCATATTAGCACAGCTTATCATCCCCAGACTGATGGTCAAACTGAAGTTGTCAACAAGTGTTTGGAAACATATTTGAGGTGTTTTTCATTGGAAAAGAAAATTCAGTGGGCTCAATGGTTACCACTAGTTGAATGGTGGTACAACACTTCATACCATACAGCTACTCGCATGAATCCTTTTGAAGCGGCATATGGACAAAAACCACTTTTAGTTCTCTCATATTTACCAGGTGTCTCAAAGGTCCAGGCGGTTAACCAAACACTTACAGTTCAAGAGGCTATTCTCTGTAGCCTCAAAGAGAATTTGGTCATGGCCCAGATCGCATGAAGAAACAAGCAGATCAAGGTCTCTCTGAACATCAATTTGCAGCAGGGGATCAGGTGTTTCTTCGACTACAACCTTACAAGAAAAATTCCCTCAAGGTTGACCATTATCAGAAACTGGCGCCAAAATTTTATGGTCCTTATACCGTTCTCAAGCGTGTGGGACATGTGGCCTATCAGTTAGCTTTGCCCAGTCATTCTAAGCTACATTATGTTTTTCATGTTTCCTGCTTAAATAAGGTGATTGGAACTAAGTGCCAAACTCAAACCAACCTTCCCAAGTTGGACGAAGAAGTCTCCATTTGGATACAACCACAAGCAGTTTTGGACCAGCGTGATCATCGCCTATGTTAGCGAACCATCAAGGAAGTGTTAGTCCAATGGAAAGATACAACCTGAGCATATGTCACTTGGGAACCAACTACCATTCTCCAACAATTTCCACATCTCAAGCCTTGAGGAAAAGGTTGTTTTTAAGGGGGAGGGCATGTCAGGGACCTAACCCCTCACATAGGTAGAATAATATATTCATATGTAATAAAGTTCAATATTAATAAGGCCTAGCAATAAGGAATAATAACCTAAATGTAAGAAGACTTAATAAAAGCTTCTGCTTCTAGAAGGATCTTCCTCTAGATGGTTCTTTTGATAGACATATTTAGTATAAATAGGAGTCGAGGGTATGAGAACTTTTGTCTTGGATATTATTGTAATAGAGATCTGCTCGACTGGAGGTTTCCCCCTTGAAGATTCAAGTGAACATTGCTCTCAGTAATCAAAGTGCTCTTTCTGGTGTTATTATTTATCATTTTGGTATTATTGTGGTGTTGTTTTGGTTATATTGTGGTTCATCTTCCATTTCTAGAATTTTATTTCTGTTCTGCATACTTTTATATCTGGAATATTACAGAACTACCTATAATATGAATGCTCGAGCAAATCAACACTATAGTATATTGGAAGATCTCTCCCAAGCACCATGTCCCATGTTAGCACTCGAAGTATTGCAGAGTTGTCCTTCACAATGGAAATCGTTTCTCTTAGCCATAGGGGGAATCAACCCTTCAGAGTCAAACATTATTTCCTTTGACACAAAAAAAAATGAGCCACATCTCTCACACCAACTGGCATTGCAAATTATAGTTGGTTTTCTTAACAAGAATATCTTTCGTATGGTGATCGACGAAGGAGAGACCACTTGCATTCTGTATTTTTTATGTTGGAAATCCCTTGGCTATCCTCAACTCACTACATATCAAACCATCCTAAAAGAGTTTGATGTACATTCTTTCAAACCTCATGGAATTCTAACCTCCTTATCCATTAAGCTCGGGGGAAAGACTATCTTTGTAGAAGTCGAAGTGGTGGATGTTGAACTCGACTACAATTTGCTCTTGGGTTGCACTCGGTTCTACACAATGAAGGTTATTGCATCCACTATATTTCATGTCATATGTTTTCACTATCAAGGAAATATAGTTACCATCAATCAACTTGATTATTGCACGCCTGACTTGCAAGCTAATGCTAGCACCAACGTGCCTTTTGTAGGTAATGTTATCACTCTATAATTTTCCTTGGTTGTGGAAGGATAACCCATAGGTAACTACAAACCAACTTGTAGATTGGAAGCTATCCCTTCCAAGCCATTGTGCCTATCTAGCAACCATCATTTTATGTGGCTGAGTAATAAGAGAGATCCCTCTCTGGGTTAGAAGGGACAGATTTCAATCTACAAGTTGTTTTGTGGTTACCTCTGGGTTTTCCTTCCACATCCAAGGAAAATTAAACCCAGAGGTAACCACAAACCAACTTGCATATTGGAAGATAGCCCTTCCAACCAATAGAAGGCTCTCTCTTATAACTCAGCCACATAAAAGATTGGTTATTTAATAAGCACAATGACTAGATATTTAGTTGAGTAAGGTTTTCAAAATATGGTGGCAGGGTTTAGTGAAACACCCATAGGGCATGGAGAATTCGGCGGAAAGAAAGAATAATTGTGCGTGTAACATTTCTTGAAGTTAATAGAATTATCAGTGCATAAGTACACAAGTTTATGTTCATAGATTCTTGTGCCAGTTTCTTTCAGCGTGTTATTACTCTCATGTGTTTGTGCTTCTTTCATTTCAATGTTTCATTTAATGTATTTTCTTCTAGTATTTGATTGAAAGTATATGGTTTAGAATTAATAATATGTTTGGTTCTATGAATTCATACAAACAAATGATCCACCCTCTCTTCTAAAATTATATTGGAATTCATCTTGTGTTAGATGCTCCAATATAGTGGACTGTTAACTCTTATATTTGTTGTATCACTCAGTAAATTTCCAAGGTTGTGGTGGAAAGTCACAGAGGTAACCTTTTCAAACCAAGCTTTATACTGAAATCTAACCCTTTCAGTCAGAGGGGGCTCCCTCCTTGAAATATGATATGAAATATAAATTCAAAAATAGCCCATACACCGAAGACAGTGGCCAGATGTGTAAACTAAGACAGGGCAAGGTTTTTTGGTATGTTTGGTAATATTAGGAGAAGAAAACCATTGGGAATGGAGTTATATGTTGAAACCAATAAAACCTATTAGTGACTAGTTATAGGAGAGTCTAAGAAATAGAGGTAGGGTAAACAATATCCTTTCAACTTCTTAGTTATTGCAAAATGACAGTAGATATAAGAGTTAAGAATCCACTATATTGGAGCATCTAACACAGGATGAATTCCAATAGATCTTTAGAAGAGAGGGTGGAGCATTTGATTGTATGAATTCAGAGCACAAAACACATGATGAATTCCAAACCATATAATTTCAATCAAATACTAGAATACAATACATTAAATGAAACAATGAAATGAAAGAAGCACAAACACATGAGAGTAATCACACGCTGAAAGAAACTGGCACAAGAATATTTGAACATAAACTTATGTACTTCTGCACTGATAATTCTATTAACTTCAAGAAAAGTTACAAGCACAATCAGTCTTTCTTTCTGCCGAATTCCAACCCTAGACCCTTTTCAAGTCCTGCAATATATAGATTTACATTTCATTATGTCTCCCCAGTTCTCTCCTATCGGATCTTTCCCAAAATAGTTAAACAGTTACAATAATAATGACATGTGCAACTATTTCCTAAATTCTAGGGTTCAATTAATGACTCATCAAGTTCATGCTAACCAAATAACAGAGAGCCTATCATGTAGGTAACTGCCTTATTTTGAAGGTCCAATTTGATTTGATGATGATTCAATTCGATTGGGATACGAAAATTTGCGGGGTATGCCTTATCTGGTCAAAATGGAAACTTTTGTTGCAAAATTACTCTGTTTCACATTATTGGCGCTGCAAAAGTTATGGAAAAACTGTATTGATGCTTGAATTCATATTCAACAACCCTCAAACCTTCGTCCTGATAATCAAAATTGTGTTGTGGATGCCTCTAGAACTGATATTCGCCATTCTTCATGTTCAAATCTTTTGAATCATTTCTCCATATAACATGTCTTCTTCGAATGGATTTTATAGGACAATATGTTGTATTTGATGATAATATTGGGCTTCTCAAGGATTTCCAGAATGCCTTCTCAAAATATAAGAACTTTAGATCCATTCACATAGCAGAAAATCAATCTTAAAATTCCCAAGAAGGAAATCTATACGAAGTAGACCAATAGCCTTGCTCTTTTCAGAACATTGTGTTCTCCATTATAATCATATCTCACTGGAAAATAATGTAAGCTCTGTCACCACCAATCTAATATTCTATTCTTCATTTGAAAAGCCAATGCCATCAAGAAAAATAGAGAAACACGCAAACACACAAAATGCAGCATGCATTTCAATGATCAAAACTGCACAATCAGCCTGAGAGGTCTTATAATCATGTTCTTGATAAATCTGACAAAAGACAATTGAGATTGTGAATTTTGACACTTGTGTGTTCTTGTGGCATTTACTTCCACAATTCTCTTATATAATACAAAGTTTGCGCTTCTTGTTGAAAATTTCTCCAGTTGGGTGTTTTCACCTCTTCGACATTCTCATTGGCGCTTAGTAGACACATGCTTGCATTCAGCAGTGAATCCAACACCTAAATGCTTCACATTGAAGCTTTGTTAGCACCTTCACATCGAGATCTACTTGGAAGTAATGGAGATGTTATCTAGTTATTCACTCCAGTAATAAGCGCCAGTTGTAAGCGCCAGTTAGAAGAGTTAGTTCTCAGTTCATAGTCAGTTGTCTAGTTGTCTTATGGTTTGCATGTAGCCGACTCGGGAGAGTCTTTTCCTATATAAGGATGTAATCCGTCTTCGTTTAATATCAAGAAGTGAGCATAGCCTCACCGTGTTTGTTTGTGTGGTATATTTTATCTTGGTATCAGAGCCACGGGAGTGAGGTGCGAGAATTCAAGAGGTTCGCAGGTCCCTCCTCTGGTAGGGTGCGGGGGCATACTACTTGGCCTTTCCGCGCAAGTGAAAGTGAAAAATTCCCGCAGACGGCATACTACGTGAGGTGTGAACAATCGAAAAATTCCCACAGTCGGGCCACTCGGGAGGTGCGGACTTCCCGCAGCCGGCACAATCGTGAGGTGCGAACATTCTACACAACTCCCGCAGGAAGATTATAGCGTAAGGTGCGAGATATCTTGGTATGTAGAGGTGCGTGCGTAGAGGTGCATGCGTGGAAGAGTTTTAAAAGAAATCGTGGAGGTCGAGTTCTAGTATGAGCAAAGGCATACACGTGAGTTTATTTAAGTGGATTGTATGCGGGCGGATTGCATTGTGTGAGGTTTGTTTTTGAGTGCATGCGTGAGGGTTGTTTTTGA
>ML793308.1:310664-326878 GCA_009831015.1 Picea engelmannii | reverse complement strand
TTAATTAATTAATTAATAATTAATAAAGTAAAAGGCACTTTGGAGGGACAAGGTGAGCAGGAAGTATAAAAGAGAGGCAAGGGGCTCTATTCTCTCATTCATGTATGATTATCTTTTGATATCTTTCTTCTAGCTAGTGAGCCCATACGTTGGGGGTTTTGAGGGTTTTGACTTAACAAACCCTAGAGGACGATTCAGTGGTGAAATATTCCACCTAGCTTGTCCCAATATTGGTCTTGGGGATGCAATACTCCCCCACACCATTCTAATTCAGAACTACTCTGTTGCAGGGGATTCTACATCAGTTATAGGTACAGGAGGAGAGAGGGCACACCATTGAGGGTTTCCAGCAAGGGGGGAACACCATTGATTGAAGGAAGGTTAAATCTAGCCAAGGAGAAGGGAATTTGGAGATTTGAGTATCTGGGTTCTTCTTGCAGGCTCTTCACCTTCATTTCTAGTGTCTTTTGAGAGAGTTATATGGTATAGATGATTTACTAGAGTATTGGGACGAATTGAAGAGAAGGAGGGCATTTTTGAGATTCAGATCTATTCAGTTTAGAGGGGATATACCTCATATCTGAACCAGAGACTTCACCTAGTGACTTGCAGTGTCTCGATCTATCTTCCTAGCAAGTTTTGGGGCATTTGGAGGCCTCCTTCATCAGGGCCAAATTATTGGGCACTTCAGGGTTTCAGGAGGGTGCAGCTTCATTGGAGGATTCAACATTTGGAGGAGTTATCCATAGCATTTCGGCCCGAGACTTCAGGAGGGGGATCCTATCACCCCAATCTATCATTCTGTCGAGTTTAGACTCATTTGGAGGCTTTCTTCAGCTGGGCCGAATTATTGAGGATTTAAGTCTTCTATTAGAGCGTGACCTTTCCAGTTGGGGGTTTGGTGTTGCATATGACCCAGATCTCTTCTTGTATTCGGTCTTCATTTTGTATTCAACCTATGGAGGCTTTCATATTCTTCCTGGGATCATTTTGTAGCAGCTCTTATTATGTTTATTGGATCCATCTGTTGATCATTCCAGATATGCATCATTTGTGTATCAGGTTCTTGCTCATTTATTAATAAAGGTCAGATCTTTGCTATTGGTTCCATATTTGGTGTATATTGTATTTCCTTTGATTATATATTCATATATATGTGTGATAATTGAATACAAACCCTAAGGCCGAATTAAAGAAGTCAACCTGCAAGTAAACACCCAAACATAAGTAAATCAACAAAGTGTTTGATGAAATGCCACAACCAGGAAAGTTTAAAAATCATGCAAAAACATGATGTTCCTGGCATCTTGACTTGGGAACATTAAAAATTTAATGTAATTAGCTTTTAGTTTTAAAGTGTGATCGAATTCTCCTAGTGAATGATATCCAATACTATAGTATGTAATTGGTATTTTGTGGACAATATTTTTTATTGTGGGTTCTAGATTTTTCAATGGAAGTTGCCATGGATTTTTTCAATGAAAGTTGTCATCTTTGTTTTCAAAATTTAAAGATTTTGTTTTAGAAAATTAAAGATTCTAATGAACATTGATCGAGTTTTGAGTTTTGTGAAAATTTGCTTGTAGTTGGTATTTTGTGATGTGAGTTTTGGATTTTCTGATTGAAAATTGACATTTTTTTTCAAACTATAAAGAAATTTGCCTTGGAAAATTAAGAGTTTTAAATTCTTATTGAATGCTCTGATTGGATGATATTCCCACGTGTATGTGTATGTACTAGGAAGTGCAATCCCATGTCTATGTGTATGTATTGGGAAGCAAAGTTAACTTTTTTTATGAACAAATTAAGAATTTGTTTTTAATTAACATTTTTTTTTCTTTTATAATAGAAAACTTATCCTAGAAACCCTGGCCCCTCATTCCAACAATGGTACCAAGGTAAACTAGATTCTTCAAAGCATAAGTCCAAGTTAAAAATGCTCCAGTGGATCTCAACAACTGGTTCACCAACTATTATCTCACGAAGAGCCCAACAATTAATGCAAGCATGCCTCATTGGGGCTTTGAACCTGGGTGGAGAGAGTGAAACATCTACCTCCCCATCGATCAATTTATTTCCCCTTGACATAAATTAAGAGTTACTGCAAGTTTGATCTTTCAATAAATGAAAATATTTATCTAAAAACATTGGATTTCTTATGTGGGTATGTGCATTGTGTATTTGTGTGCATTTGTGCATTGTTATCCATGTATGTTTTGATCTTTCAATTAAATGAAAATAGTTCACTAAAACCATTGGATTTCTTATGTGGCTATCTTCATTTTGTATCTATGTTCTTTTGTGCATTTTTATCCATGTGTGCTTTTGTGTGATGTTATCCGTGTATGTTTTGATCTTTCAATTAAATGAAAATAGTTCACTAAAACCATTGGATTGCTTATGCGGGTATCTACATTGTGTATCTATGTTCTCTCATGCATAGTTATGTGTGTATGTTTTAATGTATATATGATGACGTGGATTTGACAATGACTTGAATGGTTGCAAAGCATTTGATACAAAATTCAAGAATGTGGAATTGCAACCTTTGATTTATACCAACAAGCATTCAAAGATAATCCATCTAAATTGTTGCATAGGACCATCTTCAAATGGGTTCTCAAAAAACGATCTTTATTCTAATCTGCAACTCTTCGATCTAAGTTTCAGAAGCTTGGATGTTATAGCAAATAGTGCCAAAAACATTTCACTAATATGTTACAATCGTTGGGATAACAGTACTAAAACTTTGGAAACTTTTTGAACCTCTATCTTCAAATTTCATATAGAGTATACATGTACTTCTCTCAAAATACTTATGAAATGAGATAATTAGGAATCATCTTGGTTTTCTCAAATCATATATGCTCTCCTTTAGACACGTTGACCTCATGGATTATAAGTTCTATTTATGGAAATGATTTCCTTTCTTATTTGTAAGATCGTATTCTCTCTATTGGCTATGATTATCTATTGCGTCGAGATACTAAACTAATTTCACTAAATTATTTTGTTGGTTTGAATATTCATATTATAACAATATCGTGCTTAAAGTATTGATATTCTAGACAAGGAATGTCACAACTAAATTTTAGGAATGTCACAAGCTCATAGTCGAGGCGCGTATATACACTCCTTCCTTCACTCCTTTCCCATTTCAAACACATTAAAAATTTAAATCTCGTTGTATCTTTAGTTGTGAAAAATTGGGGAACCCTGAGCAGCCCCAGGAATGCATTTCAAAGTTATGGTTTTGGGTTTTGTGAAAAAGTATATTCTGCTCGAACAAGTTGCCTTGTCTTCGATACCTAATTTTTTGGATTCTAGAATTGATGCCATGGATAGGGTTTACAAAAGCCTCGGGTCTCTCAATGTTGAGAATCACAAGAATTTGTGTAATGGAGACCTAGAATCCCCAAAATATTGTAAGCATATCCAATAATTTAGCTTGAAGGGTGTTTTCCAATTCAATCACTTTGAGTTGTCAAAGATAGGTGAGAATTGTGTGACACTAATATCTCTCTGCTAAAGAATCTATATCAAAATTACTCATGAAATCACTTCTAATATGGAAGACGTCCTAGGAATCAGTGATGATAATACAAGTTGCTTTCTATTTTATTTCATTTTCATAACAAATTATGATTCAATATCTGGGGTAGAAAATAACTTTAAATGATATCTAGAATTTAAAAATTTACACATTGTTTTTGTTATATACTTGGAAAACTTTATTGTGCCATTCACTTCTCTATATTATCTTTGTTTCATTATTTTCTCATTGTCATAAAAACACATGTTACTTAGTTTTCTTTGGTGTTCCCTTTCCCCTGTGACCACCACAAAAGTAAGTACCAATTATTAAATATATATGTCAAATTTGTAAGGCATTTACACTCTAACTTTATTGGACTTTTGAATAAATCGTTAATTGTCATGGTTAAAGTATCATCATTTAAAAAAAATCATATAATTTTAAATCAATGTACTTTGTTAGTGTCTAAATTTCAAGCACTTCACTCGTTGACATGAATATTTGCATGCAACGGTCGATAGAAGATGGAAAAAAGGTCTCTTTAATCTAGAAGTGGATCGAGATATTTTCCTTTTTGAAGGATGAGTGTTTTTCGTGGTACTATTCCCTGGAGTTTTCAACAAAAATGCTTGAAAATAACCTCATCTAAATCCCTTCTACCCATATATTTTTCAAAATCATGAGTCAACGTCTTTAGCTGCCATTCTTTAAATATGACATTTACCCAAGCATTTTCAGAAAAATACATATTGTAAATGTCATGAGTCAAGGTCATGTCCATTGGCTTCTGCATCAAGCAGAGGGGATTTAAGTTAGCAATAGTGGCAGTGTTCAAGACCATTTTTTTTTAAATCATTTTAATAAACTAGTATCTCAATGAATCAATCAACAACCTCCATAAGACAATATCGATCTATTGTATAGTGACAACAATGAGATCAAAAATTATTTTCACGTAATAACATTTTCCTAACTTTTAGAATTTTAAGCTTCAATTTCCAAAATATTAGATTTTGGAATGGAGGAGAAAAAGGAGGCAACAAATAAATAAATAAAGAAAAAATAAATCTTACCCGTAAACAACATAAGCCTTAGAACCAAAACACTAATTATTAAATACAAATGGAGTTTCCAAACATTAGAACAAATCCTTGAAAAACACACATCTATTAGGGAATTCCCCATGATCTGAAAATGATCTTTAAAGACTTGGTTGAGTTTTAAGCATGTGTTCAATTACCATTTATGAAATTAAGAGAATAAGAAGAACTTGATGAAACAATATTACATCCATCATAAATAATGCAGATCATAAAGTAATCATAAAGAACAAGGTTGTTAACAGAGTTCGACAAGATTGCCTACGTCTCTGGGCCTTTGTCTAAGTGGGGGAGGCTTTCTTATTTCTCTTAAATTCTTATAAAGTACATCATAAATGCATCAAAAGGATTACAAACTTATTTGGATGTGTTCTGCTCAACCTCAAGAATCCAACACAACTGACGACACTGAAAAAGGTTGAGCGTAGCTCTCGAAATTGGCCTCCAAAGTTTGCTTGCTCAATGGTTTCCCTGAATAAAAATGGCTTCAAGATTCACAAACTCATCATAATTTTGTTAATATGCCTCTCTTAAACTGTCAAAAACATCATATTTAAATAGATCTTGAGTTGGTGTTCACCTCCCAACTTCCTCCCAAGATTTGGCGTCAAAAAGGGCTCCAGATCTTCAGTTTTGGGTAAATATCTCCCAAAATCAGCATAAAAATCCCAAAAAATCCATATAATATAGTTTTAAACCCATATTGGCAAAACTTTTGGTGCGCCAGCCCCCTTTACCTAGGCTCTTGGTCACGTGGGTCGCCATGTGGCCATGCGCTGCCCCCCTCTGACCGGGGCTTATCCCAAAATGCATGCAACACTTCACAACAAAAGTAATACGTGCCATATGGTTGACACAAACCACACATAGCTTGGCTGGTTAGTACTCTTGTTGTATTATGTTGCCTCACCCAGAGGTCAAGGGTTTGAGTCTCCCGTAGGCGGAACAATTTTTTTTACATAGTCAACATTAGCTAAATCTGGGGTGCCACGTGGCACCCTCTGATTAAGCCACGTGTCACCCTGTGATTGGATCGTACAATCCAGTCACCAACACACTCAACGCACAGTCAACATCCTGCCACGTCACTATCGTACAACCACATGTTGTACCTTGATCCTACCACATCATCATTTGTACTGCCAAGTCACCTATCCAATCAGCTGCCACATCAACATTCGTACAACCACATCACCTTGCCACATCATCACCTGTACTACCACCTGTCATCCGTACTTCCACATGTCGACCTGTCATTAGGCCATGTCAACATTCCATACACCCACGTGTTGTGTTCGTACAATGCCACGTGTCAATTTTTTATTGGTTCACATAAGCCCCTAAAAATGACAAAAAATGAGTGACACGTGTCACCTCCTCGTGCTACCACATGTCCTTGTTGACATCATGCTGACGTCACATGTATGGCCTATTGACTTTGACTAGTTGATGTTTTTGCATGTTTGGGAAATCCTTCAGAATGTGATATCTTTCACATACGGTGTCCATTTTCGAAAAACATTATATGGCCGGAATCAACACGATGAGATCAATGCAATGGATTTGGTTTCGTTCGATTCCAAGAACTTTGATTTTTAGTCCTTCCTGGATCCATTTTGGATCATGCCTCCCCACTAAGACCTTTTGGTCCTCCAAAAGGGTATTAACCAGTCATCAAGTGCGGGATATGCCACCCCACTTGTCCTTTGTCTTTAAACTTTGTTTTGTGCACCTATCTCATCATAATCAATTGCAAAACAACCATGACAACTGAGAGAATATTGTTACTTGAATTCGTTCACATCTAACTGAAGCCACTAATCCATGTTGAAAACATTAGCAGTGATAACATCAGAAATATGACTACAAAGGAACTAATATGTTTGATGTGCTTGCAACGCATTATCTTATCTTGAAACAAAGTATGATTGAATTTCCATTCTATAACCATCTCATGTTCATGCTTAAGATCAACTGCTTTACTTGGCACAATTATAGGTGTGTTGCTTGCATAAGTTTTCTTCCTTAATTGTTCCATTGTTTGAAGAGATCATTTTGTTTTTATGTGATGAGCATGTACAACATATTCATTGCCTTCTTTAGTTAAGTGATATTGATCATGTTCCTTGTAGAAGATTGCTTTGCGATCATACAAATAAGGGCTTCCTAAGACCATTCCACATTCATTTAGTGGCACCACATCACACGTTACCTCATCCACAAAATTTGATGAAATTGCAAACTTTAAAGTGCATTGTTTCATTATGTGTAATTTATGATTGTTGCTTATCCATTTAGTGAGTAAGGTTTATGATGTAGCTTAGTTGTCAATCCCAATTGTTTAACCACTTCCTCGAAAATTAGGTTAGATTGATATCCACTATCTATCAATGTATCGATCTTAATATGTTTCATTATCACCCTTATATGAAACAATTTACTTCTAGAATCATATCCATCACCAATTTTACCTGTCAGACCAACTGTTTTGATTTTAGTCTCGTCACCTAAATCATATCCCAAGTCTATTGGTCGTGTTGTTGTTGCAACTGTTTTCCTCCCTTTCCTTTCTTTGAACCATTTCGGTCTCTTCTCTGGGTGCAATTGTCAGTAGTGCTCATCATTGTGCCCTTCTTTCTTGCAATGCTTGCAAGAGAGCTTCTCTTCCTTCCTTGTCGTTGAATTTGATTTATTTCTATTCCCCTTTCTTTTGTCTTCTTTCCTTGAAGACGATTCCCCTGATACGCCCACTCTTGTTTTCCCTGCTTCAATGTATGTTGCTTGAACAAAAACCTCATCAAGATTAGTAGGTCCAAACATAAATATAGTGTTATGAATATGTGCAGGTAAACCTCCTATATACTTCATAAGAGTTTCTTGTTTATGTAATGGAATATTTAATATTAATGCCATCTTACGAAATTCATTTGTGTATTCTTGCATTTTTTGTCCTTTTCTTAGTTTCATACTTTTCCATTCAATTAGAGCTTTTTCCTTATAAACCAAAGGATAAAACTACTTTCTAAGTGCAAAAAAAAAATCTTGCCATGATGGAAATACATTACCAACTTGTTGCGTACCATGTTGCAACTTACTCTGCCATCAGATGAGTGATGTGCCTGCAAGACAAAGCAATGCCAACTTGATTTGGGTTGCCTCATATTTAATTTGTTTCACACTGCAATAAACTTCCATCTATCTGACCCAATTATCAAGCCTCTCAACATTGACTTCACCATCATACATGGGAAATTATAATTTCACATCAAGCTTAAGTAATGGCATATCATGTTTATGTTTATGGGAATGTTTTCTTGCACTAGAAGTTGCACTCGTACTTGAAGAAGAAGAAGAAGATGATGGAGATGAAGGAGGTGAACGAGGAGGTTTAGGAGGATCCTCTCCTTCTTCACTTTTGTCTTGTTTTGAAGATTCCCCTTGGAAAGGCCTCTTCTGTTCCAAGTAATCCTCATATAATACCTTTATCATCTCAGACATGGAAAATAAAGTCTTTTTCAACTCTATCTCGTTCTGAGACATTCCTTCTTCTAATGCCATCTTCTCACTTTGAGAAGTCCTCTTTCTTGATCCAATCTCAGGATATCCTTCTACAAGCTTACCTTCACCATGACTCAGATTTTCCCTAGTAATCATGCAAACTCAAACAACCAGCTGTCAACCTACTCTGATGCCACTTGATCCAAAAATGATCTTTAAAGACTTGGTTTAGTTTTAAGCATGTGTTCAATTACCATTTATGAAATTAAGAGAAGAAGAAGAACTTAATGAAAGAATATTCCAGCCATCATAAATAATGTAGATCAGAAAGTAAGCATAAAGAACAACCAACCATAACAACAAGGTTGTTAACGAAGTTCTGCAATATTTCCTTCATCTTCGGGCCTTTGTCTTAGTGGGGGAGGCTTTCTTATTTCTCTTCAATGCTTCAAAAGTACATCAGAAATGTATCAAAATGATTACAAACTAGTCTGGTTGTGTTCTACTTGACCTCAATAATCCAACACAACTTATGGCACTGAAAAAGGTTGAGCGTAGCTCTCAGAATTGGCCTTCAAAGTTCGCTTCCTCAGTGGCTTCCCTGCATAAAAATGGCTTCAAGCTTCACAAAATCATCATAATTCCACTAATATTCCTATCTTGGACTGTCAAAATCCTCTGATTTAAATAGATCTTGATTTGGGGTTCACCTCCCAACTTCCTCCCAAGATCTAGCCTAAAAAAGGCCTCCAGATCCTCATTTTGGCAAAAAATCTACCAAAATCAGCATAAAAATCCCAAAAAATCCATATAATATAGTTTTAAACCCATATTGGAAAAAAATTGGGCACGCTAGCCCCTTTTACCAGGGCTCCTGGTCGCTTGGGTCGCCATGTGGCCATGCGTTGGCCCCCTCCGACCGAGGCTTATCCCAAAATCCGTGCACCACTTCACGACAAAAGTAATATGTGCCATATGGTTGACACGAACCACGCATAGCTCGGTCGGTTAGTGCTCTTGTTGTATTATGTTGCCTCACCCAAAAGCCAAGGGTTTGAATCTCCCGGACGCTGAACAAAATTTTTTACACAACCAACATTGACTGAATCTGAGGTGCCACGTGGTGGCCTCTAATTGGGCCACGTGCCACCCTGTGATTGGACCATACAATCCAACCACCGACACAGTCAACACATAGTAAACATCCTGCCATCCTGCCATGTCACCACCATACATCCATGTGTCGTACCCTGAGCCTTCCACGTGATCATTTGTACTGTCAAGTCACCTGTCCAGTCAACTGCCATGTGAACATTCGTACAACCACGTCACCATGCCACGTCATCATCCGTACTACCACCTGTCATCCATACTACCATGTGCCATCATGTCATTGGGACACATCATCATGTCGTATAGCCACGTGTCACATCCATATAGTGTCACGTGTCAATTTTTTATTGGTCCACATAAGCCCCTGAAAATGCCAAAAACAAGTGACACATGGCATCTCCTCTTGCTGCCACATGTCCCTGCTGATGTCATCATGGCATCATGTAGATGTCACATGTCATACTACTGACGTTAGTAGTACGGCCTATTGACTTTGACCAATTGACTTTTTTGCATGTTTGGGAAATCGATCAGAACGCAATAACTTTCGCATACGATGTCCATTTTTGGAAAAAATTATATGGTCGGAATCGACACGATGAGCCCGATGAAATGGCGTTGGTTTCGTCTGATTCTGAGAACTTTGATTTTTAGGCCTTCCTGGATCCATTTTGGATCACCCCATAATAACTAAATGTATATACATATATGCACTATCATGGTAGTTCCTAGGAAATTCTTTTTTTGAAATTGTCTATGTAAGAACAAGGACATGAGGGTAGCGTCTTGCCATGTCATGCTTTGATTTTACAGACTTCAAATTATTTCCAAGAACAAAGATTATTATGACTTGACGTGTGTTGGAAGTTTCATGCATGGTGTTTACATGAAAGGGATCATTGAAGTTACACAACACACTATTTTTACATTCCATTGAATCTGATTTGATTTTTACACCTATTTGTGTTGAAAATGAGCATGCTATTTTTTGGACCAATTAATATCAACCAAAATTTCATTGATGGTGCATGAGACTTAACATATTAATGGGAGTTAAAAAACTATTTTATTTGGAAATTAATCAGAGTATATCCATCTTAACTTCATATTTATGAAGCCTTAAAAAAAAAGAATTCATTGAGATATAATATCTAGGCGCTTAAAAGATTTYGAGTGAAAATGGAGTTACCCTAGTGTYCTATAACTCACCATTGACACTCAGTTAATAAAACAGATAAAATTGCCTCATATTCCTCTTTTTCCAATAGTGATATTTTTTATAGTATTGTTTCTATGCATATACATGTGTGAAAGAGTATTATTKACTCCACATTAGATTTATTATTATGGATGTTACGATCTCTTCGTACTAAGATGTAAAATGCACCTAGCTTCTCTCAATGAAATGAACCAACTAGAGGGAGAATAAATGCTTCTAGGAGGAAGAAACAACACTAGGCTCTAAGTGAAACATGTTACATTACTTATTGTTGAAGTGATCGTGAAATATTAGTAATTGTGGATCTCCATGTTGTCAAGATTCCCAAAACATATATGCACACAATGGACACCAGAGATGGACATATATACATTTCTTCTCGTGCTATGTTTATACTTTTATAAAATAAACAAAAGAGGCATGAAACCATTCAATTGTTCATCTCTTGAATACTTTAAAGAAATTGTGTGTATAGATTGGTTACAATGAGAAAACATACAAAGAGAACTCAGAAGGTTTGGTGCTTCAATGGACATCTCAAGTGGAAGGTTTTTCCTCATCTTTCTATAAGTGAATTTTGTAAAAACTATGGATAGAACTCCATTCTTGAGAGATTTCCATTGGGGTTTAATGAGTCATTATTGTTGTAAATTTTTTAGGCGATGAGCCTCCCATGCACATTGTATTATGCATATCATCTAAACCAATAATTTTGAGCCTCCAATTGAATTGTATTGATGACCCACCAAAATGTATTGATACACAACAATGACCCTCCATTTCCTCATATTCTAATAGCCCTTGGAAGATTAGAAACAACAAAGATTGATTTAATGATGAATGAGTATTTTGCAACCTCTTACATGACATCCTCCCACCATACATCCATTGACATTTAACCTTGCTAGAAGACCTTTTAAAGTATTTATTTTCCATTCAAAAACAAAATCTTCAGATATTTGAACAGCATGACCACCCTAGTTCACTTTGACATTCACTTATCAATTATTTAATATTGCAATGTGCAATGCATTGTTGTTTATGTGCAGAGACTTTTTCTTTGACAATTTGTCTGCACCTTTGCACAAGTATATCCCCGCACAACTATGGTTTTGTACCAATACATCGTATGTGCAGAGCCTTTTGCTTTGACGATTTATCCGCACATCTGCATAGGTATATCCCCACATAGGTATGGTATTATTTATCAATGTGCAATATGTAATTTATTAAATAATTAATTATTTAATATAATTTATTAATTAATTATTAATTAGTTATTAATTATTTATCAATTATTTAATATTAAATAACTAATATTTATTAATTATTTAATATTTCAATGTGCAATGCATCACTCCTTATGTGTGGAGACTTCTACACAGGTATATCCCTGCACAACTATAGTTATGTACTCGTACATTGTATGTGCAAAGACTTTTTCTTTGACAATTTTTATGCACCTCTGAACAGGTATATCCTCACATAACTATGGTTCCATACATGTACATCATATGTGCAGAGAATTTTTCTTTGTTATTTTAAGGGGCGGTTTCCCTTGGGGCTTCATCATATGTCAATGCCCATTGGCAACCGGCCACGTGTTTCTTTTAATTTAATCTTCCATGTGTAATTTCCGTCCACCCCCTCAGTGCCCCGTTACTAGATTCACCCATACACTACAATAGAGTGTAATTTTCCATCCACCGCCTGAGTGCCCTTTTCCTTCCTTCACCCATAAGCTACAACATGGTGCAATTTTTCGTCCACCACCTCAGTGCCTTGTTCCTTCCTTCACCCATAAGCTACAACAAGGTTTTAGTAGATTAGATAAGAGGAAACCAACAATTATGTGAAGTGGTTTCAGTGGGGTCCTAATTTATTATTTGCATCTGTGATATCGACCACCAACAGTCCCTTGTCTCTGGTTTTTAAATTTATGTTGTGGCTTCCCAAAAATTATAATCACTAGGGCTAGGTCTTCCTAGGGATTGCAACAACTCACTTTCTTTTGGAAATTATATGTCACTGGCTCAGGTATTAATAGGGCTAGGTACTAATAGGGATTTCAATAATGTGCTTTCTTTTGGCATGGTTTCAAATATGGTTATATATTTTTTGTGGCCATTATATCTTTTTTAGGCCCCATGGTTTCAAATATGGTTATATATTTTTGTGGCCATTAAATACAAACATATTTCTCATGGTTTCACATATGTAGCGTTCGTTCTTTCCAATATTCACCGACATTCTTCTGGTATGTTGCTAAGTGCTCTTCATTTTGTTCAATTCACTTTTTTCAATAATTTCTCTATTTTCCTTTTACTTTTTCAATGTTTTCTCTGTTTTCCATTTTGGTTTTGCGGTTTCCTTTTTTGTTCTTTGTGATCTTCTTAGAGAATTTTGTATGGAAAATGTTGTATCATATACATGATATTTTCTCCTTATTTTTATTCTTTTTGTATTTGTCTTTAGCTTCCTCAAACATTTAGACTCTACATGATGATCTAAAAAATTCATGTGCATGGAAAATGTTGTATCACATATGAGGTATTTTTTTCCTATTTTTTTTGTTGTATTTGTCTTTAGCTTCTTCAAACATTTAGACTCTACGTGACGATCTAAAAAATTCATGCAGGTCCTTTGGTTTTGTAGACTTTGAATAATGTGATAATGGGTGTCATAGTTTATGATCTTCAATTCTACCTACAGATCACTCTTGGTAATTCAACTTCTTCCCTTTCAAACTTGTGTATTTTCCAAGGCCAAATACTAACAATTAAGAGATTTAAATTCTTCCCTTTCAAACTTGTGTTTTTTCCAAGGCCAACTACTAACAATCTAGAGTTTTCATGCAGCTGAGACAAGTATTCTTGGGCTTGTAGTGAATTTAAGAGTAACAACATTGGCTTTGATGGACACTAGACCTCGACATTCCCAAAGGTATCATAAAATCTATTTGTGTAGCCACAATTGGAATACCTATCGTGTTTTTTGTTTTTTACGTTGCAAATGAGCTTAACGATACATGTAGTCTGTAGGATTTGAAGAAAGCCAATAGTCAAAAGCCTTAAGGAAACCATTTTGGGTTTTTACATGTTGGAATGTCCATGGAGAAGTTGGATGATCCTTTGGACTTCGTTCCTAGGGATAAAAATATTTTCAATATAATTGCAATGTTGATAACTGGTAAAGCAGCTTAAAGAACCAAAGGTACATAACAATTGATTTCATGAGATAGAGGAGCTTGGTCGACAACAAATTATTCCTTTTTGCATTTGAAACAAGAGGCCTATTCCAAATATCATTATGAAAGCCTCTCACGCATGACGCTCATAGGTATAAATGTGGTGGGTCCAACAAAAATATATAACGTTGGCAGGCCTCTCGTGAAAAACTTTTACTTCTCGGTATATGGCGCGTTGTGCCTTAGGTGAGTGTTGTTGTCGCCTTCCTTTCTTTATAATGTCTTCTTGGATCTCAACATGGAAACTTCATTTGAAAATGCTCTGACTAACTTCCTTATATGCAAGAACTTATGTCTAAGGATATGTAGATGCAACCCTCCTCTCAAATTGCTTTGAGATTTGTTCCAAAGAAATTAAAAATGACTGCAATATAACTACAACATTTTGAATAGTGGTTTGATCTTTGTAGATTGTTTGATTGTCATTAATAATAATACATGTAAGATTTGACTGTGTGCATTGTGATGGAACAATTATATATCATTCATCGCTATTATATTTTTTCTCTTGATAGTGAAGGATATAGTTTCCTATTTTTTTTAAAAAGAGGTTTTTCTCTTTGACGGATACAGTTTCTTATTTAAAAAAAAAAGTAGTTGTCGGTTATTAACATAAGACCAAGTTCAAAAATTTTATTGAGCCTTATTTTACTCCAACTTGTCTTATTTTATTTTATTCTAATTTATTGTTCTCAACATATATTAATATAAATATTGTTGGGTATATGTTTCATAAGTATATTTTACATGTTATACTAAAAAATGTTAATACATTAAATATATTTTAGAGAGATAATAATAAAATTAACAACACTTATATTAATATAAATAGTGTTTGGTATAATGTATATTTTACATATTATATTAAAAAATATCAATAAGTTAAATATATAATTTATCCACATACACTACATTATTATTAATGTAATTATTGATAGTGATTAATCAATATAATTATTGATAATCACTTATATTAAGTAATGTGATTATTGATAAAGTAATGTAATTATTGATAATCATTAACTATGAGTGATGTATAGTTATTACATAAATATAAATTCAAAACAATATCTTATTAAATGTTAGCTTTAATATATAAAATGTTTACAACGTTATATATATGTGTGTAATTATTGATAGTGAGTAACTAATAAGTAATATCAATATAATTATTGGTAGTTATTAATATTAGTAAATGTAGTTATTGATAGTCATCAATTATAAGTAATTATAAGTGATGTATAATTATTGCATAAATATAAAATCAAAAAATATTTTGACTGCTAATTAGTTTTTGTGTTAATCAAAAAAATTATCGTTTTTCCATAGTTTAACTTTGTTGTAAGTGATTCAATTTTGTTTTTTGGATTCTGATTGGTCCTTCAAAACAACATATTATTGTCAGGCCGGAGGCAGGCATTTAATAAGCAATTTAAGTATGTAGCTTTAGCACATGGTTGGAACGAGTGCATGTACGAGAATTTAATAAGCAAGTTAATTATGCAGTTGTAACGGATGGTGCATGTACAGGTGCATAACAGTTGCATGTATGTGTCCCAAAGTTATGATGTACGGGTATAGGACCATAGTTGTGTGAGGATATGCGTGTGCAAAAGTCTTTGCACTTAAGCAACAATGCATATTTGGCCTAATTGGCCACTCCTGTATGGAAATTCGACCGCCAACTCAATGCGCCCGAATATTCATCATATGTATTGGTTCATTCAATATTTATCCATTCAATCCCAATTATTCAATCCATCATCCAGGTGTGCATGACTGGAGGAGAGTTGCAGTTGTTGTAGTAGTGACTTGGTATTTGGTTATGGTTTGGACTTTCTACCTTGATTATGGTTTGGAATCTCTGCTTGGTACACTAACTTTGGAGAGGAGTATGCTACCTTGGTTGGATATTGGTTCTAGGATTTGCTTCTGGAATTATTATGTCTATCAAGGTTAAAGTGCTCGGGGGTGGCCTTTGTGCCTATGGTTGGGTGACAATATTGAGATATTGTGTATGGTGAAAACAAGCACATCTCTTTTATTCTAACAGGTTATGGGCCCACACTATCTTCGAACAGTCTAACCACTAAAAGGTAGATTGGGAGGATTTGATCGTTACTGTTACAGTCAGATTTTTGTTGCAGCAAAGAAACCCTAACCCTCGTGTTGAGTCACCTTAAGTGAAGCACTTCAACTAATTCCTGGATAACCTAGGGCACCCTAGCCTAGCACACCTCTTGGTACTCTCATCAAGCCAAGACGTCAAGACTCAAGTTTGAGTTGTTGGTCAAATTCAAAGGTTGACCAAGTCAAAGCAGTCATGACTTACTCTATGAAGTCAGAAAACAAGTCAAAAGGGGTTTCTAACTTCATAGCATGGAAGACAAGGATTGACCTCATCCTTGCCAAGAATAAAGTGTTGGATATCATGAAGGATCATGGAACCACATTTTGAAGCAGGAAAAGAGAAGGAACCTTAGAACGTGGCAGTCATGAAGA
>ML793308.1:268224-292569 GCA_009831015.1 Picea engelmannii | reverse complement strand
TATATATATATATATATATATATATATATATATATATATATATATATATATATATATATATATATATATATATATATATATATATAACTTAAGGTCTATTTGTCACCACATATGTGACATTTTCTCTCTTTCATCATTTCAATTTATGGATTGTAAAACTTGTTATCATGATGTTGGTGTGGAGGAATGTATTTAGGAATTTTTTTCTATTGGGATGAAATATTCTTTACATTGGCTCGTAATTTATTTTCCCTATTAACTTAGTATTGCTTTTGTCTTCCTCTACAAATTACACATTCCACATCCTTATTGTTGGTTCATAATTATGTGTGCACATTTAAATAATAAATTATGCACCATAAATATTTGTGTAATTATCCAATATAGAATTGGAGTTATCAAAATAAGGTTGGCATTACCTAGCTTAACTTATCTTGATCTATCCATGCATTGATGGATCCCAAGGTCAAGTAATATTAACTTAGAGAACCCATCTCTTTTAGACATAATTAGTTGAGTTATAGCTCATTGAATTGCAAATAAATGAGTAAATATCATGCAAGCATAGTCTCTATAAAAAAATGACTTAGGTCCTCATTGAACATAGTTGATTGAGAAATAATTGATCTTTCCGCCTTGCTTTAAGGATGTTTCCCTTTTGAGGGTTTTACCACATATATCTTATGTCAATTGTGATTTTTCTATTCTGTTGTGATACCATGACCATGTGTGATTTCAAACATGGTATTAGAGAAATTTAAGGGTAAACTATGATTATCGAATGTGATATGTCATCGACGTATGAAAACTGGTTACGTGGGCACTTGTCATAAGTGCATATTTTAATTATTTTTCGACCAAATTTAACATGTGGTTGAGTTTGCAATGATGAAATTAACCAGGAATGTTTCTTTTTTCAAAGAAATTGGGTTATGTATGCTCAATATTTACACCTTTTCTCATCTATTTTAGGTATTCTGATTCATTTTATTTCATTTTTTAATTTTATTAAAAAAATCAATATTTTCCTCCATGTTGTTTTTTCATTTGTTTGGATGTTCTATGACATATCCCTTCATTTTTAGGTCAACTTCCTCCCTTGCATACATCGTTGTACCTTTTTGGTTGGCCCTACACTTTCCAATTATACCATTTTTTAGGATGCACACTCCTCCCATATGCGATGCTCCAACATCCCATAGATGGTCCTACACACTCTATTGGCGTACCTTAACTACCCTACTAGAATACCTACCTGCCCCCGCAAGCCCCTCTCTAGCCTAGAAACTCCTTGGAACTTGCACTCACCTTCACAATCTTTTACTTCCAGTGCCCTTCCTCTTCCACCAACATACTTCATACCGTCAGTAGAATTTTTACAGCTACCTCCTCCTAATATATCTACTCTCCCCTCCTTTTACCCACAAACCCTCCTTTGGAACTATTGTTATGCCTCTTTTTTTTCTTACAAACTTGTACCTCCCATTGAAACCCCCCCCCCTTTGGTTATGGAACCCACCTTCCACAATATGTTCCACCTTGGAACCTACACCCAAACCACAATGTTCTTCCATGTAAGTCTCCAGGTGGTGCCACCTCATTAGAGATGTCATATTAGCAATGCCCCAACCAACATACTAGTGATATGTGGCCACTAATAAATAGTGGACATCTCATAGCGTCGTACAATAATTGTCTAGTTAGTAGCACATGGAAAAATCAATGAATGTCATGTGGCACCTAAAGGTACCCTGTGGGGTTTCACGCTACAATTTTGAAGGCCTTTTTCATATTGTGACAACATTTCCATTTGAACTTAAATGTTAGTGTTGGTTTTTTGCACACTACCTTTTTAAGTCTTCTTTTTAGTGGGTTGTGGCATAGGTGGTTTCAATTTATTTTTCTATCTATTGTTGTTGAAGTTGCATACTTTATAGAAAGGCGTTATTGGTCCTCATTTTGGAATCTTTCTAGGGGTATAACTTTGCCATACAAACTTGGTTTCGAGTCTCATTTTTTTTTAAATTTAGCTAATTTTTTTAGCTCTACATAGTGGTTTACTTTATTTCAGTTCATTCTACTCTTTTATATCTAATTTGAAAAATTTATATTAACTTTAATGAGATTCGTTTAACTTGCAACATTTATTACTCCTGGAAATCCTGTATGGATGACTTACTTTGAAGTAGAGGTATTTTTTGAATCACACTTGAGTTAGATCCTACACCATTGAATCTTGAGAGACATGCAAAATGGTTAAATCACAATGATGAAGCAAGAGGTCTTATTGGCATCTCCATCTATGAGGATTTGAAATTTCATATTTAGACCCATGACACATTACATGAAGCATGGTTGAATTTTGAGTAGTGCTTTGGAACATAGAAAAATTTAGGGACTAAAGTTCGCCCATGGGCTAATTTTTTATTCTTTTCCCAAAAAATGATTTGCCAATTTCCATTTTTACTAAACATTTTCTGCCTAAATTCTATAGAATAAAATTATTTTACCTTTAAAATCACCAAAATTTTATATAAACTATATAAAATCCTTAGAAATTTGAATATTTTTACAAAACTATCGCCAAACATTTTATAGTTTGCATATGAAGGACTAGTAATATTCGCCAAGGTTCTACATTTTGGATAAATTTCCATCCGTAAAATTATCCTTGCTTCGGAAAAATCAATTTAATTCATGCCCATTAGTTGGAAAATCAACTCATTTCCTTTAATCCAGTAGAATTCTCCAAAATTCAAGACTACATTTCTACATTCAAGCTCTTAAGACTTCAACTTGGTGATTGTGTAATCATTAAGATAGATGGTCAAGCAATCATGGCTATTCTTTCCAACTCAAAGCTCCTTTTTTTATATTTTTGTCCCTGCATTTTATTCCACTAGAGATGCATTATGTGCAAATTCTTTGTGAACAATTAACAAATGAGCAATAAAAGAGCTCACATAATGGTGCACTTGATATAGGTTCTAAATACAAAGCCTTGTTTGTTCACATCAATAAGGGCACCAAACCCTCCAATAAGTAGTCTAAAGGACCCAAACCACCCAAGACTTCCAACTCTCCTATAATGACTCCTCCTCCTCCTCCATAGTGCTACAAGGGAGCCAAATCAAAGGAGAAGAAGCTACTTAGGAATTGTTCTTTTTGCACCAAAGATGAGCATATTGATACACTTTGATGATTTTACAACCCAATGTATTTTGTCGATGATAGTTTAGGCCTTTAGATGTCGTAGGAGCATGAAAAATAGATCTAACTGATGGGGAAATTAACAATGTCTTCTACATTCTTGCTCTCTTAGAAAATTTTATTTCATTTTTCAAATTACTCATTTAGGTGATGGAAAAACCATTGAGTTTTTTCCTCACAATGTTGTGATTAGAGATCTAAAGGATACAAATCATTTAATGGCTTTCAAGATGCGCTGATGATTTTTCAAGGTCGTACAAGTTTGACATATTTATGACTTGAGAAAACTTTGGCACGAGTAATTTGTTTTTTTGAACTACTATTACTTGCAGCAAATCTGAAAGAACCAAATGGTGAGTGGTCGATCCCTTATATCTTGCAATAATGGTGTGTGTAATTGTTGTGTATTAAGCATCTCATAGATCCATTTCCATCCAACCAATCATGGTAAGCACAAGCACCATTAGAATTGGTTTAGAGTGACATAAATGGACCATTCCCACTCCACTTTTTTAGGTGCATGGTGCATTCTCACATTTGTTTATGGTGACACTTGATGCATATGGGTTTATTTCATCGAATTGAAAAGTGAAGTTTTTAGTCTTTTTGAAGCTTTCAAAAAACTAGTTGAAAATATGCCCATACATCTAATTAAGATAATTCACACTAATAATGGCAAGGAATATGTTAATAAAAATTCATTGTTTTTTTCTGAATGGATGGCATTCAAATGCAATCTATTGTGCCCTACACACCACAATAGAATGTTGTAGTTGAACATAAAAATCACACACTTAAAGAAATTGAAGACTACATGGTTCAATCTAAAATTTTAGGCCCTCCATTTTGGGTTGAAGCAATCAATTTTTGCTAATTTTATTTTGAACCATACTCCAAGGAACTAATGGATATAACTCCAAAATAATATTGGTCTAAAATCAAGCTTGATGTAATTCATTTCAAAGTGTTTGGCTACAAAGCTTGGGTTCATATTCTATATGAAAAGCATAAAACAATGCAACCCAAAAGTGAGCAATGTATCTTAGTTAGCGATTTTGAAGATGCTAAATCCTATAGAATTTTTTTACCTCACACTTTAGAGGTTATCTTTCAATGTCCTATTCAATTTGATGAATATGCTATGGCCTTCATGTCTACATCTTATTTTTCTCCAATTTTATCTTCTTCTTCCACTTCTCCATAACTTTTATTATGTTTGGATGATGATCCTTATTTTTTAAATGATGAGCATGTAATGGATCCTCCAACTCTTATTTATCCTCCAATTTAGTATGATGATTTACACCTCCAAATAATCTTTCAAAGTGGATCTAGAAAACAAGGGATGCTATTGGTACTTTAGTTGGTGATCTTACTGATTCTCATAGGACTCGTTGTTAGTTCCAACAAGTTGGTTCAACACTTATGGCTAAGCACATAGAGAATAAATATCCTCAGACTTATAAAGAAGAAATCGGTCTACTTTAATGGGAAGAATCTATGAAAGAAGAAAGGCTCTACTTATTGAAAAATGGCACTTAGAATCTTTTTCCTTTTCCTGAAGGTTGTGAAATCATTCGTTACAAGTGGGTCTATTGAACTAATTTTTCAATATATGGAAGGATGGACAAGTTTAAATGCCACCTTGTTGCCAAATTTTCCCCCTAGGTTGAAAGTATCGATTATGATAAAACTTTTTATCATGTTGCAAAGATTGATTCAATATGGCTTGTTCTTTCACGTATTGCTTCTCAAGCCTTTGGAGAGTACATCAAATGGATGTCAAAATCACATGTCTACATGGGTAATTAAACAGATAAAAATACATGGAACAAACTCCATGTTTTTCTTAGAATAATTCCTCCCTTGTTTGTTACATCAATAAGTCACTTTATGATCTCAAGCAAGCTCCCCAAGCTTGGTATAAAAAGAAGCAAAATTTCCTTCTTGTTTTTGGTTTCTTATGCATCCACCCAATCTTAATGTCTACATTAAAAATATAAAGGGTGAACTCCTCATCCTTGTTATATATGTCAACGACCTACTTATAATTGTACAATTGCCTTCAGATCAAACATGTGAAGTCTAGTCTTATAACCCAGCTTGAGATGTATAACATAGGTCTTCTACATAAGTTCCTTGGTTTTCAAATCTAATAATACAAAGAAAAAAAAGGTTTCCCATCTTAATTACGCTCTTAACCTTCTTCACTAGTTTCACATGGAAGACTACAAGTTTTCCCCTACTCCTTTTCATGGCAAGTGTCATCACCTGAGGGTTAAGTCACAAAAGTAGTTTCTATAATTGATTTTTTAATGTATAAATCTTAGAATGAAATGATATGTAGGGGATTTTTGGATCTAGAGGTATGGTGGATGAACATTGCATGATAATTATGTATATTACCATCATGAATTTAGAATCCATTATGTGGTTGGAGTCATTTTTGCAAAAGGAGACTTGTGGTGAAATTTTTCTAGTGGATTATTATGTTGTTTAATTGATTTAATTTCTTATTATGTTCTCATGTTATATTGATTCACGACTAAAATTATTTCAAGCTAATTCCTTTTAGAAAATATTTGATGTATTTCTTTATTTAGGTTTAATCTTTCTTTCCTATTAATTTTTTGTTTTGAAAAAGCTTGTTGTTTATTTCATAATTTTTTGTAAAATTAATTTCATAGATTTTTAAGAATTAAATGGTGATGTTTCATTGTTCCCTTCGGTAGATTTGTTCTTTATGTATTAATTATACTTCCTTTTCTTGAAAAGTATAATTGTTTTCTTTTGTTTGTTAGAAATTATTGTCACTTGTGGGGCCAATATTTCTACCGTTGGGTAAGAAACCACAATCTAGGGGTATCTAAGACGTCAAAATCACTCGAGAATCGCACACAGCCTGGTCCGCACCAACCCTTAACATGTCTAGATTTTTGGGTGTCTCCTCCCGACTAAACATGCCGTAAGGGTATTAAACTCGGGTCACCTAGCAAACGAAACCCACACCTTAACCAGTTGAGCTAGTAGGAATTGACTCGAAAAATATAACTATTAAGACAAATTTCCTTGTAGAATTAATTATTGGATAAAATAAATTACAATCAGCTTTTCGTTTTCTTTTTTGAGAGTTCTCTTGGAAATGATTTTCTTTTCCTCTCTCATTTAATATTAGTTTCACTTTTTCTTATTTACCAATTCACAAAAAAATGTTAAAAAGTATAAATATAAAAGAAAATCAAACCTATGTTAAATCTCATCGAAAGGTTGTCGGGCCATTAATCTGAAGGATCATTCCATTTTAAATAGGGAAGAATCTAATTGGGCCTCTTCCTTGGGTTTAATCCCTACTATTGAGTATTGATAATCTAGGCCCCTCAATAGAAGAATTGGTGCTAGACAGAGGGCAATATTGTATGGCAAGTCATACTAACAACCCACATTCAAAATGTGACTTTCCAAACCCCGAGACTTCTTTTGAAAATCCTACACCTCAATATTTGGAAAACCCTAGAATAGATATTGGAATAGATATACCTTACATAGTATCTAATGAAGAAGTAAACACTAGACACATAACCCAAGAATATACACCAAATACATTGGTGCTTTTCCTATGGCCTATTTACTTCCTCAACAAAGAAACACCACATAAATGATGACTCAAACTTGGGAATAGGCTTTATTTCACACTGTAGACTACTTGGTTGAATTAGCACTTCAAGATATTTTACAAGCTTTTAATATAATTCCTCCAACCATATTCCTGCTACAACTCCATTAAATACTAAGCAATCTTAAATTCAGTTAGAAATTGACTCTGACTCAGATAACTCAAATACTGATTAAAACTTCTAAAATATGGAAAATAATTAGGCGAATAATTGAGACCAGAATCAACCTTGATTGGTCCGAGATGATTTGATGTTTCTTGGGCAAATGTATAACCTTCCAAAACACCCAGTGTGCTTGTTACCAAAATTTGATCCTAATCTTTCTAGTCCACCAGAAGATCATATCAAAAAGTTCATTTTGGCCATCTGGATAATGAATGTGTAACACAAATATGTAGGGTGCATACTTTTTCCCTACACTTTTGAGAATAAGGCCTCCACCTAGAAATTCAACCTACCAATTTGAGTGATTTTCAAAAGGCAATTTTAGATCAGTTTGGGGAAGAGACTAATGTGGGAGATTTAGTGACAAAGATTTTCTAGCTAGTCATGGTCCTGAAGAAAGAGTTAAGGAATTTAATAAGATATTTACAAATTTCATAAATAAGTTTAGACCCGAAACAAATCCTATCCAAGAAATTAAAATTTAAGTTTACATGAATGCTTTACCGACACCAATTTCCATGTATGTTAAGTGAGTAGGGAAGAATAACTTAGCACTAAATTTTGAAGAAGCAAAAAAAGTAGAATTCAAAATGATGGGCTGCAAAGAAATCCAAGTTGCATTTGCAAAAAGGGAGGTTTTTTAGCTCAAAAAGAATGTCATATTACCCATACCACAACCTAAACAAACTGTAGAGGGCAGGGAAAAATACACCATGGACATGTATAGTCTAGAAAGAATGGTAAAACACTAAACACAAGAAATAATTGACATTAAAACGAATATTGGAGAAGGTATCTAAAATCAGAGACCATACAAACATTTCTTCAAAAGGCCTACTCTTAAACCTATTGAACTCCCACCTATAAACTTGAATATTGATTTAGAAGGGGTGGCCATGGAGAATTCCTACAACTACCATAAGGGAAACCATTCCAAGAAAACATGTCCTCAATGGATAAATGAAATGAATATGGTATAAAATAGGTTTCTAAATGGGTGTATACAAGTAGAAGAACACAGTGAGCTGTTAGAAGGAGAAATAGAGGAAGAACACGAGGAACAACATAGTGAATCAACTATGGTTCTTTGGGATATGTTCCCCAGTTTCAATGTGGACAAAAATTAGGAAATAGTTGAGGAAGGATTACCTATTTAGAGTTATTATAAACTTAGGAGTAAAGGACATGTACAACAAAAACAACCAACTCTCAAAATCCTTACAGTAAGAAGAGCTACTAGGACTTCCCCAAACATTCATAACTAGTAATCAAGAGTCCATGGAGTACAATGTCGTCAAATATTTGAATAAATTCAAGGCTAACAGTAAAATATCCCAACAATGTAAGTTATTTTTGAATGCTTTAAAGGAATTTATGCACAACCAACAATTATTACTAAGAGTGTTACTAAAACAACGAATAACAACCTGCAAAATGTAATCATTAATGCTACTCTTTCAAGTAAAAGGTTGTTGACCAAAATTTGGTCATCTATATTTTTCTGCTCTTGGATACATAAAATCCTTGATATCAAAAGAAGACATTTTTGAACTTTAATAAGTTCATTCTACAACCCTCAATCTCAGCTTCGCCACACATTTTTTGGATGAGAAATATGTTTCTGTATGCCTAAGTTATTCAATATCTGGTCTAGAGATCCAATTTTGAAGAATATTTATAAGTATCATGTTCATCTATCCTTTTTCGAATTTTGGCTAATTACTCTCATCATTTATTTCTCTCACCTTTCACCTCTATCAATCTCGACGATGGCTGAGATTGCCCCAAGACATCAGATCGACGGTGGCTGAGTCACGATCTTGCAGAGGCCATAACTTGAGCTCTGGGTGTCAAAATCAAGCAAACTTTTACCATTGGAAATGTATTTAGATGTATAATATGGTGGTACAGGTTTCAAGTGCTAAAATTTGATATGTTTTTCTCATAAATTAAAATATCACTCAACTACATTTTTAATGGGCCTGTGTGACAACTCAACTACACGAACTCATATCTTGAGATCTAAGCGACAGATTTGCGCAAAATTTATATCGTTGGGGAGATAAGACCATGAAGATAACATAATAAGTGATTTCCATGGCTAAAAATTTGATTATAATTCCCAGAAAATTAAAACACAGTCCTCCTATTTTAAATGGGAAATTAATTAAATTGTGAAAATAAAGTTTATTTAAAAACTTTTATTAAAAAGGGAAAGGGACCCATTTTAGATATGTATATATTGATGATATAATTTCATTAATGAGGAATTAATGAGGCACTAATTAAATGGAATGTTTCAAGAATAAACTTGTACGAGAATTTCAAGAGAGGAAGCAAACCCTAGCTACTCAAGTAGTTAGAAAATCTATTCTTAAAAAAAAAAAAGAGGCCTCATCAAGGGTTCCAATAATCAATATTGTCAGAGGGGCAAGGAAGAAGATCAAAAGAAGAAGAAAGTACAACCATGGATACACAATCAAGCTTCTGATAAAAAGACATAAATCTCCATCTTTTCCATTCTTTCTATTCTTCTACACCACTTCTCATAGCTTTATGCTTGAATCTCAGAGTTGGGAACTGTTGATGCTTAAAAACGCAACAATGAATACTATGCTCACAAATGATTGCCAAGCTCTATTAATGATTTATATTAATAATAAACTAGTAGGTGGGACCCCTTGTAGACTTGTGGCGCTATGATGGATATGTTGCACTCATATTTTTGTTTTCTATTGTGATGGTACTAGCACAGTCTTGTACAATTCGATGTTTCAAATCATGGTTTAGAATGTTATGTTGACATGAAATGGTTGGTTGATTGATGCATGGAACTGGATGGTTTTGATGATCACTCTCAGATTATGTTAAGGTTTCCCTATGGATGAAAGGATTATTATAAATTTTGTTTTGATATTGCAATTAAATATGGCATTAATTGGTTAATATGATCTTGCAAAGGGATAATATTGGGGCTCTTTTAAATAAAAGGACTATACACAAGCTCTAATGCTATGTATTATTGTGACAAAAAGAGGTGCAATAAACCTTTTCTACTAGACTTATGCACCTTATCGAATGTTATATGTTGAATTCACATGGGTTAATGTTATAGCACATTGTTATTTGGGAGAGTTTGACATTACCAAAGGTGGCGCACTATGTAAATGGGATATGGCAATGAATATATGGTTGATTAAATGCTTAGTGCTATGGTGAAATGGATGGATCATACTTGGAATTGAATGAAGTTGGAGAGGGAAGTGATGTGCATTTATTGCACGTCACTCAAACACCCCTCGAAGTCATCACCCTAGTCATTCTTGCATTTTGGTTTTTGGCTCTCGTGGTTGTTGATGCTCTGCATTGCTCGATCTTGAAGGAGGCATATAGTCTAGCTTCTTCCTCACACATGATTTTCTAGGTATGGGTTCCTTACTCTTCCATACATGATGGTTACTCTACCCTATGAATCAGTTTTTGGTTCAGGATTGTTCGTGGTCTGTGTGTTTCTTAAGATATTATTGGATATTTGAACTGTGTATTGGTGTTGTGTCCATGGTTTCTTCTGGTGATTATTCTAACAATTGGCATTTAAAAAAGGAATGGTTATGCTCTCCTTGTTGTGGGTAACTTTGTATGGGTTTATTGATAAAATGATAGTGAAGTATGCTCGGTCGTCTTGGGTTTTGGGTCTGGTTTCTTTGTGGAATTTGATTATTTCCAAGCTCTAAGCCTTGCGCATGAGTATTACAACCAGTCTCTGTGTTTAAGATCTGTCACTCATTTTTCGTCTCTATGGTTGAAATTTTTTGATCCTCTGGGTTGCAATATGAAATGTTGAAATTTGAAGTGTTTCTTGCCTTGACTTGGCAAAACCCCGAGTTGTTAGCTATCATAGTGTTTCCCTCACTCACACTGTTGTCTAGAAAGCATTGCACAGTTGGGTTTAACATCGCCCAAAAAGTTTAATGGAAGTATTATATGTGTTTTGGTTGGGCACGAGTTTGTGCTTTGGCGCTCATATTATAGTGTTGTTTAAGAATTCGCTTCTTTTCGTTCCCTATTTGAGGTGGTTGAATGTCATTTGGTAACCCTCATAGTCAAGAGTATGGTTACTTGTTATATGTTTGTGGTAAATTTTGAAAGGCACGAGTTGTCTGCATTTTTCGAGGACTTTTTCCTTTGATTGAGCCATTTGTTCTTACTCTCCATTTGATGTTTCTAAACCCCAAATATGATATTGATATCGTTTTAATCCAGTCAAGGATAAATAAGCATTGTGTGTGCTTGGTCGATTGGGCATGATTTGGTTATGTTCCTCGTTGGGAAATTTTAAAAGAACTTTGTACATGTTGATTTATGTGAAGCTTGGGCTCAAGAGTTGCATGTTATTTGATTCAAATGTTATTTGAATCAATACTTATGTTGGTTATATTTAAAATACACATGTGTGTAAATGGATTAGGGCCCGATTATGAGTTTTAACACCTAGTTTGATTGTGTCGAACAATGTTTGAATAATGGACAAAGGGTGGTAAATATTATGCATATTCTTATTGATTTTAAAGAATAATAATTGGATATAAGTGACGGGAATCACTATGCGTATTTCTATTGGTTTTTTAGCATTGGAGTATGAATGGTTGAGGCTCAAAGGGTTATTGTGGTTATCATATCGATTGCAATGTTGTTATTATGACTGTCATATAATGTTTATATGGATGCAAAGGCTATTGTAATTGATTTGTTCTGGGCATATGAATTATTGTTTGGGAGCCAACAAGAAATCTGTAAATGAAGTAATAGTTTAGACGGTGGTTTTGAAAAGTGAATACTAATTGAATTGTGGAGGTCTGAACAGAGATTTGTTTGATTTGATTTATTTTTATGTAAACATTATCCATATTATGTCCTGTCATGCTACCACTTTTTGGTCATTATATTCCCCTCATAATCTCAATTTCATTTATGACATCCCTGTTCTGAAAAATAAATTAAAAGGGTATGTGTAACAACAACAAAAGAGATAACACAACAATGGTTGGCAACTGATATCTTGGTATATTTTACACAGTTAAATTATTTAATTAATTGTTGAGCAATATTCGTGTGTTTATCCCCTCTCATTATACCACCTTCTTCTCATTACACTCCCTCCATAGGTCCCATGAACCCTATCACCCCCTACTCACTTGGAAATTATTAAATGGTTTTTTATTGATGGATTTGCATGTATCTCGTGTCAATTTCTGAGCCAATTTTTTATTCATGCAAGCAGAATGTCATGTATGGTTTATTAAGGGATTAGTTACTGAAGAAATGCTACTACATGATGAGTTTCTTCAGTAGGGCCAGTCATGGAAGAAATAACATTGGTCAAGGAAACTGGAACAGAGGGCCTAGAAGGCCTAAATTTTCCTTTCATTTTGATGTTGATCCCCAGGAATTGAACCAGTTGTTCCAAGATGGGTTCTTTAACTGGATCAGGCAAGGAATAGTACAACCTCAACTAGAGAGACCCCCCTTCCAGCCTCAGAACATCCCTAGAATTCATGTTCCTCCTCATGTGTCCATGCAACCAGAAGTCCTTGCAAATGATGGATGGAAAGAGATTTTCAACCCAATTGTGTCTCACCATCGTGGTTGGACCAATTTGTCATTACCTCCTGCACCACCTATAAATCCTAATGTTCATATTTCCCATGTTCATTCACCTGTTCAATCCTCACATGCTAGTAAAATACTTAGAACTGATGTCCCCCATGTGCAAGATAAAGGCAAAGTTGTTGCCTCCCCTTCCTCTCCCTCAAATGATTCCTCAAAATCCGTGTCATATTTCATCCATTTGAAGGATGATTGTTCCCATGCAATCAGTGAAATACGGCCTCAAGGTTCAAATCAACCACAGGCTAATTCCAGGAAATCAAAGATGGAAAACAATGATAAAAGAAAATTTGCATCTCAAAGTGGTAAGTATGGATTTTAATTTATGTGTTTTTATGATTGAGTTGATGAAGACAGTGGTCTGCAGAAAGTTTGGACAACAAGCTCTTTTTTTAATAATGTGGATTATGTGGATATTTATAGATTTTTGGATATGATTTAAATTATTTATGATATTTAAATATTCAATTTTGAAGGTATATAAGGGAGTTACAAGGGTGGCATGTGTCGAAATGATTATCCATTTGTGTTTTATTTTATAATTTTAAAAGAATAAAAGACAGGAGTCACAAGGGGGCCCACCTACCTAGTTATTATTAATTAAAGACCCTTAATTATTATTATTATTATTATTTCTCCTAAACTAAATTAGTTAAGTCAAACTAACTTAACTAAAGAAAGTAGTTGAACTACTTCAACTTATTTGGAAGGAATAAAATATAAATGAGAAGAAGAAACAAGGGGATAATAGAAGGAGAAAGCAAGACTAAGGTTTGGTCTTTTGATTTCATGAGATAGTTTTAGTTTTCATTCATTCTTGAGTTTATTCAAAGCCTAATTTTCTTTTTGATAGCAGGGTCCTATTGTAGACAACAAGGTTCAAAATTGAACCAAATCATTCAGATGCTTGTTTTAGAGGTGTTGATCCATCCTTGATAGTTTGTGTATTCTTGTTTATTTGTGGATTAAATTTCATAGCTGATACAAGATATTTTGCAGAGTCAAATTGGCAACAGTCTGTGGCAAGTTGATCCAGATTATAAATTTCATTTTTTACTTCTTGTCAGAGTCCTTTTGTATTTGCGTGTATTTATGACTTGGTTACTTTTTCTTTTGATCTCCATATTTACTTTCCATAATCTGTATATTTTTTAGAAACTTATATAAAATTTTATGTTATTTGGAAACATTATTTTCATTAATAAATCATCCTAAACCCTTGTAATTAATACTTGCGGATTGGGAAAATATTGAGGCTATAAAACATAGGGTGACATTCCCGACTATCTTGTCCTAGCCAGGCAAGATTCAAAAATGATTGAGTAAGATAATTCATATCTTTTCCTCAACATTTATTTTGGCGACCATACTGGGGAGATCTTCCATATATCTCTGGTTGATTGTATTTGTGATTATCATTGAATATTTATTCTTTCAATTCTTTGACTGTTTTCTTTTCCTTATGACAATACATGTTACAAGGCAACCCAATATTGAGCCCGGTCTTAAAGACCAGACTAACATTGCTTTAACTTTATTCAATACCATATTGGAAATTGCTAACACCCGAGATGAGCTTGAACACTCATGGATAGTAATTGAACAAGACATAAGTGTTCGAGAACGTTGGGAGGCTAGGAAAAGGCAGCCTGAGGAATCAACTATAGCTTTATTTTTCCTAAAGTTTTGATCTTATTTTCATGTCCTTAAACCCTCGCATCTCTAGGAGAAGAAGAGGTTTATCTCCTAAAATCACCCCTATTGCTGAAATAGGAAGAAGAAACATTGTTTTGTCAACCCAACAAGGTACTCTAAGGAGAACTTTGTTCGATTCATCTAGTTTGTCTTTCTCACCCTTACCCATCATTCACAAAATGGCATCTGTGGGTGGCTCTGGTGGCACTGGAGGTGCTTCTTCATCTCAACCTTCAGCCTCGTCAATGATTGGTAGCTTGTATAGCCATCAAGTCCTTATCCAATCTACTACCAACCCCACCAAGGTCATAAAGAAGTATGGAATTTTTCAATTCAAAGAAGATGCTACTAATACCTCATGGCATGTATCCTCTCCTATGAACCTAGCACCTGCTACTCGTCCACTTCCAAAATTCAAAGAACATCTCCCTAGGTTTTAAGGAAATAACAAAGTCACTACAAATGAAAACTTAGTGACATTCTCTAATGCCTGTCACAATATAGGAGCTAATGACAATGATACATGTATGTGCTTATTTGTTAACTCCCTTGAAGGGAAAACAACGACATATTTCTTTGATCTCCCTCCCAAGATTCTTTCCACTTGGGAAGAGTTAGTTTACTGGTTCAAATCTACTTATGGGCAGTCTAAGATCCCAGCCGAACAATTACGAGAATACAATAACATTGCGTACAAATACGGTGAGACTATCAAGTCTTTCAACCTACGTTTCACCAAGTTGTATAATCAAATTCCTGAACTTATTTACCCCCATAACCAAGCCACTTTTATGCATTACTATAATGCTCCACCTTCCCCTTATCGTCATAGGCTTGAAGAAAACGATATTGACAATCTTGGTTCCACTCTGCATACTTGTCTAGAGTATGAAGAACAACTTGAAGGAACGGGTCTTCGCAAAGGAGACTCAATTAAACAAACATACATGTATGCCCTCTTACAACTTGTACAAGATATGAATAACGGAATGATAGAATATGAGCGAAAAGGAAATGTCCCTTCACTTACTCCTCGGGTCTCATCTTATTCTTCACCACCTTTTAGGAATCCCAATGAAAACAACTTTCATCCCAAAGCTATCATGCCTTGCAGTTGGTGTAACTTTTGCAAGGAACATCATGAGGAAAGTACTTATGAGGTAAAGAAGAGTGTCAGAGATAAAATCTTTGACAAAAGGCCTAAAACTACCATTGTTTTTCTAGATTTCGTAGAACCAGAGGATGTCATGATCATTAACAGTAGGAATAAATCCTATGCTTCAAAAGGAAAATATGATCCCCCTCATACTTCTTCTAGCCCAAGCTCATCTTCACCATCTGCTACTGTACAAGTTACTAAAATTACTGACAGTCAAGGAGTCCCTTATCCTCTTCCCTCTTCCAAATATAATATTCTCAATCAATTGGATAATATCAAGGTTGATGCTACTCTTCTAGACATGGTTTCCATCCCTGAGCAACAAAAACATCTAAAAATTTTCATGGAAGGAAAAACTTCCACAGTAGCCAATCTCTCTGAAGAGGATTCTAGTGTAAATAAAGTAGGTGTAAATAACTTTTGACACCCTGTAAAAAACCCTCCATTTTTCATTTCTGTAAAGATTATGGAAAAAATAGCCCATTGTTATCTAATTGATGACGGTTCAGGCCCAAGCGTAATGTCTAAAATTATTATAGAAGAGCTAGGCTTGTCGTGTACAAATGAAGATGTCAGAAGCATGCTCTCTTATAATAGTTTACAACAATCGACCATAGGTGAAATCAAAGACGTGACTTTGGTTTTGTGCGTGAATCTTGAAATAAGGACAACCCTTAATATTCAGGTAATTGACATGCCATTAAGTAATTATTCAATCATCTTAGGAAGAGATTGGAAATCCTTGACAGGTGGATATCTCTCACTTGACGGGACACACTTATCCGTTCCTCGGAATGGGAAGAACATCATAGTCCTAAGGGAGGGAAGGATTTCACTGTATATAGAAAGCATCCCATGACCTAATGTAACTTATGTCGAGGAGGACCTAGGAGTGTATTCCATATTTGCAGATGAGGATAACACTACCTTGGAACAAATTGACCTAGAGGATGGGATGTGGCATATGCACTTTGATGGTTCATGCTCCAACGAAGGTAATGGAGCTGACATTATCTTGTACTCACCTGTAGGTAAAATTCACAACTTTTCCTATAGATCATAGTTTTCTTGCACAAACAATGTCACCGAATTTGAAGCATTATTGGTAGGCATTGAAAATGCCTATAATCTGGGTTTTGGACACCTTACAGTTTTGGGGGACCCTGAGCTTGTTGTGAACCTTATACATAAAATATATTCTCCTAGAAACAAGTTAATGAAACAATACACCCAAATTGTTTGGGCGCTTATCTCGAACTTATTATCATTTAACATCACTCATGTTAAAAGGGAACTGAATTCAATGGCTGATAGGTTAGCTATTTTTACAGCCTCTCCTACTCGACAACTTCTGCCACAAAGACCTGATTGTACTTTTCAATATTTATATCATCCTCATATCCATGAAAATGTAGATTCATGGTAGGTCTTTCCTAGTGGTGAAAGCATCTGTTCTTTCATACAAAATGAACCATATAATCCCAAGGAGATTATACCCATGGAAAACAATTTTTTTTTGAAGGGATTGACTCCTCTAGAAGGTTCATTTTCATTGAGTGATGTAGGCAACAAAGAAACACACAAAGAAGAGGAGTCAAAAAGGAAAGTGGGTGAAACCATTTCCTTGAACACTGGGACACCCGATTTCCCAAATAATGTTAAGATAGGTGCCCAATGTACTGATGAAGAAAAGTTGAAATTCACTGAGTTACTTCATGAATTTCAAGATGTTTTTTCTTGGTCCTATAAAGATCTTCGTGGTTTTGATCCTTCCATTATATAACATGCCATTCCTATCAAGGAAGGCATAAAACCGGTTAGGAAAAAACAAAGGCCCATTAACCCCGCACTTGAAGTGACTATTCAGAAGGAGTTGGAAAATTTTTTGAAGGCTGGGATAATTTTCCCTGTTAAGTATTCCGAGTGGGTATCCAATTTGGTTCCCGTTCAAAAAACAATGGGTCAGATCCGACTGTGCGTTGATTTCCACACATTAAATAGAGCAAGCATAAAAGACCATTTTCCTCTCCCTAATATGGAAATGATTTTGCAACAAGTTGCAGGGTCACGGATGATGTCCTTCCTTGACGGTTTTTTTGGTTATAATCAGATCAAGGTAAAAAGGACTTAGGACAGATAAATACAAAACCACTTTCATTACATGTTGAGACACATTTTCTTATGAATGAATGCATTTTTTCTTATCTAATGTAGGTGCCACTTTCCAAAGAGCTATGCAGATATCTTTTGATGATTTGATCGGTAAGATTATTCATATTTATCTTGATGACTTTATTGTATATTCAAAGAACCGATTGGATCATTTTGGTCATCTTAGAAAGGTTCTCATGTGATGCATGAAATTCAACATTTCTTTAAACCCTTCTAAGTCATTTTCGATGTTACCAAGAGAAAAATCCATGGGCATATTGTCTCTGATTCAGGAATAAACATAGATACCGAAAGGATTGCTTTTATTCTAAACCTTCCTGCCCCCACTTCCAAAAAGGAGTTTCAAGACTTTATGGCTATTATCAACTACGTCTGTAGGTTTGTCCCTGATTTTGTTGTAATGGTCAAACCAATTCACAATATTCTCAAGCAAGATCGCTCCTTTTCTTGGACTGATGACATTGAGAATGATTTCATAAGGATTAAGAAGACAATCAATTCTGCATCGGTTTTGGCGAAGCCGTATTTTGAGAAAGAGTTTATTATATACACTAATTCCACAGAGGAAGTTGTCTATGTTATCCTCGTACAATGTGATGACCAAAATAAAGAAAAACTAGTAGCTTACATGAGTCGAAGCTTATTAGATGATGAATTCAAATATTCTTGTATTGAAAAACATGTTTTTTCTCTTGTTAAAGTTATGGAGAAATTTCTCCACTTTATCTTAGGCAAGCACACACTGGTAAAAGTCCCTTTGTCTGCTATCAAGTTTTTTCTCTCACAAATTTATCTTTCAGGAAAGCTTGCACATTGGCTTGTCAAGATCTAGGAGCATGATTTAACCATCATGACTTCAAAATCCATTAAGGAACGTGACTTATCCCTTCACTTGGCTCAACATGATGAAGCAAGTGAAGAAGTTGATGAACAAGATAACCCTCTGTCAGCACTATTTTACATTGATAGTCAAATCCTTCCTGTAGCTGAACAACCTTGGTATAAAGATCTAGTGTGTTACTTGCAAAATCAGAGATGTCCAGATATCTTAGATACTCATCAAAGGAGAAGGCTCCATCTTGAATCTTCTAGATATGCAATTTTAGGAGACTTTTTGTTTAGGGGATCTATCGATGGTATATTACTTCATTGTGTAAATAATGAGGAAGCACATAAATTGTTGCAAGAAACCCATGGGTATTTAGATTCTGTTATTCATGTGGGTGGCCACTTTTCTGCTAAAACTATTGCTTTTAAAATCACCAGAAAAGGGTATTATTGGCCTTCAATTTTTCAAGATTCTTATAACTTTTCAAGATCTTGTGACAAGTGCTAGAAGTTCGCCGGGAAAGAACGTCTTTCTACCATTCCTTTACAACCTGTCCTCCATGACTTTCCTTTTTCAAAATGGGGTTTGGACTTTATCAGTCCTATTAGTCCTCCATCTTCAGCAGGGCAAGTTTTCATCTTGACAACCACATGTTATTTTATGAAATGGACTGAAGTTGTCCCACTTAAGCATTCACGAGATGAGCAGGTTATTTCTTTCCCTGAAAATAATATTTGCTCCATATATGGCCTTCCTTTAGAGATTATTACAGATAGCGGACCCACTTTTATTTATGCTAAGATGACTCAGTTTCTAGCTAAATTGGGAGTTAATCATTTTACCTCATCAACTTATTACCCTCAAGGAAATGGGCAAGCCAAGTCTACTAACAAAAATCTGGTTAGAATTATCAAGAGGCTCATTGAAGATAAACCTCATCAGTGGTACACCCTCCTCACTTACGCCCTTTGGGAAAATCACACTACTACCAAGGTAATAACAGGTTACACTCCCTTTCATCTTTTTTATGGTCAAGAATCTATTCTTCCTACCAATCTAAAAATTTCTTCTCTACGGCTGATGCTACAGATTGAAGAATTGAATTCTTCTAATATCCCTCAAGGATAAATGCACTATTGGATTTAGAGGAACAAAGAATGTTTGCATTGGAGAACATAAAGAGAAGACAACAAACTGTAAAAAAAATATTTTAATAAAAGTGCAAAAGCTGTCAAATTTAAGGTCAATGAGAAAGTCTTTTTGTGGGATTCAGCTCATGCTGATAGAGGAAGGCATTCAAAGTTTCAAAAGTTATGTCTGGGTCCTTTTAAAATCGCTTTCGTCCTGGGCGCAAATTCTTATCTTCTAAAGGACTTGGAAGAGCGATTATTTTCTTATAGCACTAACGGTTCCCACTTGAAACACTATGTGGAACCAGTTTGAAAGTCAAAACATTGTATGGAAATTACTTCTGTATTATAGTTTTTGTTTCATTGCTTTGATTTTGCCTTGTTGTTTTATTTTTTTGTGGTTTCATTTATGTTGTTTTATTTCTTTTATTGATTTCTTTTCTTTTCAGAAATAAAATCCTGGATCAATTTTTCCACAATGATGCTATTCTGCAAGTATTGTTAATCAATAACAATCAAGTTACATAGCTGCCATGATGTCCCTCCTTGAAGACATCATTGAAATTGCTATCTCCTTCCAGTACTGTTGTTAGATAAGATAATTGGTTTTTCATCCCTATTTTTTTCTTTCCTTTTCTTCCCTCCCTCCCTAGATTCAAAAGAGCACACCAGAAATTTTCCTCCTTAAAGCAAAGAATGCTTTCCCTATGTTTAGTCGAATGTTATGCATACAGGAATAAGCCCTTCATACGTAACACTTTCCATGAGTTATTCCCAAATCATTTTTTCCTTAAGCCGCCTCACTTCCTCTGTTGCATAATCATTCTAATATACAATTCCTTGATCTAATGTTCACCTAGTCTACAAAACTAGACATTCTGAGTTCTTAATCTAATGGAAACAGATTACCCTGTGGAGTCTCCAGTTTGTTGACACTTAAAAACGCAGCGATGAATACTATGATCACAAATGATTTCCAAGCTCTATTAATTATTTATATTAATAATAAACTTGTAGGTGGGACCCCCTTGTAGACTTGTGGCACTATGATGGATATGTTGCGCTCATATTTTTGTTTTCTATTGTGATGGTACCAACACAGTATTCTACAGTTCGATGCTTCAAATCATGGTTTAGAATGTTATGGTGACATGAAATGGTTGGTTGATTGATGGATGGCACTAGATGGTTTTGATGATCACTCTTAGATTATGTTAAGGATGCCCTATGGATTAAAGGATTATTAGAAGTTTTGTTTTGATATTGCAATTAAATATGGTATTAAGTGGCTAATATGATCTTGCAAAGGGATAATATTGGGGCTCTTTTAAATAAAAGGACTATACATAAGCTCTAATGCTATGTATTATTGTGACAAAAAGAGGTGCAATAAACCTTTGCTACTAGACTTATGCGCCTTATTGGATGTTATATGTTGAATGCACATGGGTTAATGTTATAGCACATTGTTATTTTGGAGAGTTTGACATTACCAAAGGTGGCACACTATGCAAATGTGACATGGCAATGAATATATGGTTGATTAAATGCTTAGTGCTATGGTGAATTGGTTGGATCGTACTTGGAATTGAATGAGGTTGGAGAGGGAAGTGACATGCATTTACTGCATGTTACTCAAACACCCCTTGAAGCCATCACCCTAGTCATTCTTTCATTTTGGTTTTTGGCTCTGGTGGTTGTTGATGCTCTGCATTGCTCGGTCTTGAAGGAGGAATACATTCTAGATTCTTTCTCACGCGGGATTTTCTAGGTATGGGTTCGTTACTCTTCCATACATGATGGTTACTCTACCCTATGAATCAATTTTTGGCTCGGGATTGCTCGTGGTCTATGTATTTCTTAAGATATTATTGGATATTTGAACTGTGTATTGGTGTTGTGTCCATGGTTTCTTCTGGTGATTATTCTGACTGTTGGCATTTAAAAATGGAATGGTTACATTGTCCTTATTGTGGGTAATCTTTGTATGGGTTTATTCATAAAATGACAGTGAAGTATGCTCAGTCGGCTTGGGTTTTGGGTCTAGTTTCTTTGTGGAATTTGATTATTTTCCAAGCTCTGAGCCTTGCACATGAGTATTACAACCAGTCTCTGTGTTTAAGATTTGTCACTCCTTTTTCGTCTTTGTGGTTGATATTTTTTGATCCTCTAGGTTGCAATGTGAACTGTTGAAAGTTGAAGTGTTTCTTTCCTTAACTTGGAAAAACCCCGAGTTGTTAGCTATCATAGCATTTCCCTCACTCACAATATTGTCTAGAAAGAATTGCACAATTGGGTTTAACATCACCGAAAAAGTTTAATGGAAGTATTATATGTGTTTTGGTTAGGCACCGGTTTGTGCTTTGGCGCTCATATTATAGTGTTGTTTAATAATTCGCTTCTTTTCGTTGCCTATTTGAGGTGGCTGACTGTCACTTGGAAACCCTCACAGTCGAGAGTATGGTTAATTTTTATATGTCTGTGGTAAATTTTGAAAGGCACGAGTTGTCAGCATTTTTTGAGGACTTATTCCTTTGATTGAGCTATTTGTTCTTACTCTCCATTTGTTGTGTCTAAACCCTAAATACGATCTTGATATCATTTTAATCCAGTCAAGGATAAATAAACTCTGTGTGCTTGGTCGATTGGGCATGATTTGGTTTTGTTCCTCGTTGGGAAATTTTATAAGAAGTTTGTACATGCTAATTTATGTGAAGCTTGGGCTCAAGAGTTGCATGTTATTTGATTCAAATGTTATTCGAATCAATACTTATGTTGGTTATATTTTAAAGACACCTGTGTGCAAATGGATTGGGGCCCGATTATGAGTTTTAACGCCCAATTGATTTTGTCGAACAATGTTTGAATAATGGACAAAGGGTTGCAAATATTGTGCATATTCTTATTGATTTTAATGAATAATAATTGGATATAAGTGACTGGAATCACTGTGTGTATTTCTATTGGTTTTTTGGCATTGGAGTATGAATCGTTGAGGCTCAAAGGGTTATTATGGTTATCATATTGATTGCAATGATGTTATTATGACTGATATATAAAGTTTATATGGATGCAAAGGCTGTTGTAATTGATTAGTTTTGGGCATATGAATTATTGTTTGGGAGCCAACAAGAAATCTGTAAAGAAAGTAACAGTTTAGATGGTGGTTTTGAAAAGTGAGTATTGATTGAATTGTGGAAGTCTGAACATAGATATGTTTGATTGTTTGATTTGATTTATTTTTATATGAACAGTATACATATTATGTGCATGTCATGCTACCACTTTTCTCTCATTATATTCCTCTCATAATACCAATTTCGTTTATGACATCCCTGTTCTGTAAAATAAATTAAAAGGGTATGTGTAACAACGACAAAAGAGATAACACATCAATGGTTGGCAACTGATATTTTGGTATATTTTACACAGTTAAATTATTTAATTAATTACTTAGCAGTATTCGTGTGTTTATCCCCTCTCATTATACCACCTTCTTCTCATTACACTCCCTCCATAGGTCCCATGAACCCTATCACCCCCTGCTCACTTGGTGATTATTAAATGGTTTGTTATGGATGGATTTGCATGTATCTCATGTCAATTTCTGAACCAATTTTTTATTCATACAAGCATAATATCATGTATGGTTACTGATGAACTGTTGCTACAAGATGATTTTCTTCAGTAGGGGTAGCCATGGAAGAAATAACAGAGGCCAGGGAAAATAGAACAGAGGGCCTAGAAAGCATAGATATTCCATTCATTTTAATGTTGATCCCCAAGAATTGAATCGGTTGTTCCAAGATGGGTTCTTTAATTAGATCGAGCAAGGAATAGTACAACCTCGACCAGAGAGACCCCCATTCTAGCCTTAGAACATCCCTGACATTCATGTTCCTCCTCATGTGTCCATGCAACCAAAAGTCCCTGCAAACGATGGATGACAAGAGATTGTCAACCCGACTGTCTCTCACCATCATGGATGGCCAAATTTGTCATTACCTCCTCCACCACCTGTAAATCATAATGTTTAGATTGTCCCTATTCATTCACCTGTTCAATCCTCACATGATAGTAAAATACTTAGAACTGATGTCCCCCATGTGCAAGAAAAAGGCAAAGTTGTTGCCTCCCCTTCCTCTCCATCAAATGACTCATCAAAATTCGTGTCCTCCTGCATGCATTTGAAGGATGATTGTTCCCATGTAATCAATGAAATATAGCCTCAAGGTTCAAATCAACCATGGGCTAATTCTGGAAAATCAAAGATAGACAATAATGATAAAAGAAAAAATGTCTCTCAGAGTGGCAAGTATGGATTTTAATTTATGTTTTTTTATGGTTGAGTTGATGAAGACAGTGGTATGTAGAAAGTTTGGATAGAAAGTTCTTTTTTGGATAATGTGGATTATGTGGATATTTATAGATTTGTGGATATGATTTAAATTATTTTTATATTTAAATATTGAATTTTGAAGGTATCTGAGTTACAAGGGTGGTGTTATCACTCCAGGAAACTCTCCTAGGCTGTAAGTCGGAGATGCCTGGTAACTAACTCTTTTTTGGGAAATGTTTTCTTAATAATGATGTGTTTTTGTGGATCAAGATGAATATCTAAGGACTGGACTGTGTTTTCAAGAC
>ML793308.1:225091-260700 GCA_009831015.1 Picea engelmannii | reverse complement strand
CAAAGTAGTTTTAAGATCCTAAAAACATGGATCAAATCAACTAAAAATAGCAAGTCAAAATCTGTTGCAAAAGAAGTGGGATGCTTCCTCAAAATGAGGCCAATCCCAGATTTTTCTCTATTGATTGTTGGTGAAGTGTAGAACAGCCTCCCAAGGCTAAATGATAATTCTCAAATGGTGACCAAGTCGAATTTGCTAATGTGGCTAGGTGTCCTGCTTTTCTGCCTTTGTTAAAGACATCAAAAACCTTTGAAACACCTCCTTTCTCCACCATTTGTCAAAACTAATTGTTGTGATGGACTTGATAATTCACCACATGTCTATTCCAAGAGGTTTCATCTCATTATGCTTCAAAAATTCCTGATCTGGGCGAAATTTCAAGATTTCTGGTTAAAACAGGGTTTCGGTGGTTAACATAGAAGACTTCTGGGTGAATTAACCACCAAAAGTCATAATTTTCAGAAAAAACTGCCTTTGGGAAAAATCAATTTTCTCAACCATGGAATATTCGTTTTGCACGTTCAAATAGTCAATTTTTAACTACAGATCATAAGCTTTCCAATGGTGCAATAAAATTTGGATTTGGAGCTCGGGAAGCTATCGAAAATTTCCCTACAAGATTAGGCATATTTCCTTCAAAAATGTCGGTGCGTTTTTTAGTGCTAACAGGTGGCATGTGTCGAAATGATTATCCATTTGTGTTTTATTTTATAATTTGAAAAGAATAAAAGAAAAGAGTCACAAGGGTTCTCACCTACCTAGTTATTATTAATTAAGGACCTTTAACTATTATTATTATTATTATTTCTCCTAAACCGAATTAGTTTAGTCAAACTAACTTAACTAAAGAAAGTAGTTGAACTACTTCAACTTATTTGGAAGGCATAAAAGATAAATGAGAAGAAGAAACAAGGGGAGAATAGAAGGAGAAAGTAAGACTAAGGTTTTCTCTTTTGATTTCATGAGATAGTTTCAGTTTTTATTCATTCTTGAGTTTATTCAAAGCCTAATTCTCTTTTTGATAGCAGGGTCCTATTGTACACAACAAGGTTCAAAATTGAACCAAATCATTCAGATGTTTGTTTTAGAGATGTTGATCCATCCTTGATAGTCTATGTATTCTTGTCTGTTTGTGGATTAAGTTTCATAGTTGATAAAGGATATTTTGCAGAGTCAAATTGGAAACAGTCTGTGGCAAGTTGATCTAGATTATAATTTCAGTTTTTACTTATTGTCAGAGTCCTTTTGTATGATGTTCATCGGGGATATCTAAATTAGACTTTGGTCCATGCCCTCACAGGGGTTTTGTAAAAAGAAAAACACTTTTGATATCTTGGAATGAAATAAATTAGATTGTTATTTTGTCTCATTTGTGTGTATTTATGACTTGGTTACTTTTTCTTTTGATCTCCATATTTACTTTATGTAATCTGTATATTTTTCATAAACTTATATACAATTTTATGTTATTTTGCAACATTATTTTCATTAATAAATCAACCTAAACCCTTGTAATTAATACTTGTGGATTGAGAAAATATTTTTGAGGCTATAAAACATAAGGTGACATTCCCGACTATCTTGCCTTAGCCAGGAAAGATTCGAAAATGATTCAGTAAGATAATTCATATATTTTCCTCAACATGCACAAGGCTGAGTTGTTGAGTGTTTTTCTTGTATTCTTCTACATAATTTTCTTGTATGATCATGGAGTATTTGTAGCCACATACATGGTTATCATATTTTTGGTAATAAAAAACATTTCTCACGAATAAACTCCACAAAGAATTGCTTCGGGGTTGATCTTAATTGTATTTTGTAACTTTGAGTTTTAAGTATGAGATATTTGAGATTGACCTATCAATTTCTCTTTTATACTAATTGCATTACTATATTAAAATTCTTTGAGATGATCAAATCATTCTCTCCTATTTATCATGAAGAAGATATGGATGTGTTTGTATATTATTAAGAAGATTGTGTGTGATGATTATAACAATTTAATTCTAATGTTGAAGCCCTCCTTCAATCTTTTCTTATTGTAAAAAGACTTTTGTTGCAAATAAAGATTATATTGGGTTATTGAAGAACCATTTTCATATAAATCCAAGCAACAAAGATTTGAGGTTTGTTGCCTAGCATTCTCCCTAATCCAAGATATTCAAAGATATATCTTTTATCCAAAGAGGAGAACCACCTCTCTAAAAATGAAGGGGGACTAATGTCCTCATGAGGTTGTCATTTTGGTCCTGACAGATTCAAGCGTCAACATTTTTAGGTACCATACTGGGACTGATTTATTTTCAAGACATTTGAGGCCCTACTTCAGATTAGATTGAAGAACCAGAAATCTCCATGGCTCAGAGTTTCAAAAGGAAGATTCAAGAAAATTGTTGCTTATTTTAAGCATGGCTCACCTTTTTAGTAATTTCAAAAAGAATCGAGAAGAACTAAAGATTCGAGAGAATAAACTCCCTGGAAAATCCATTGGAAAAACTCAAAATGAAGGATTTCATTCATGTTATGATGCTCCTTTATATACTTCATCAAGCCCATCAATGGCTTCACAAGACTCAACAAAAGGAACAATTTCTCAAAGAAGAAGGCGACTACATAGAGGTCCTCTAAATCTACCAGAAGAAAATTTTCAAATGCCCAATATTTCTATGGAAAAATTTTCTACATTCTTTGGGGATGCTTTGGAGGATGCATAGCAACATTTGTTTAGATTCCAATGTGCATGTGAAATTTGCAATCTCACTAAAGATAATTTTACATGTAGATTATTCTTGCAAACTCTATGTGGGAATGCTCTTGAATGGTATAGTTCATTGCCGCCTGGAACCATTACCAGTTGGGATGTACTAGAAAATTTGTTGATTAAAGAGTTCATTCCATATGTTGCTACCCACCCACCCTCTCCCACATGGACACAAAAAGATGAAATGAATGATTCAGAAGAAGAATATCATGAAACACAACAAGACTTTTCTGAATCAAATCTTGTGGCTGAGAATGAAGGAAACAATTCCAAAGACCAAGAAAATGATACCAACATCTCATATACTCCATATGAGGAAGAAATTAAAGAGTCTCCACCAAATATGCAGGAAGAATTCAGCCAAAATAAAGAAGAATTGGTGGAAGAAAACAATTTTGAGAACAAAGAAGATAGTCATTTCATAGAAGAAGAACATTTCCAAGACATCGCCAATGAAACAAGAATCTTGAATGTGGAGAAAGAAGAAAAAGGGAATGTTTTCAAGAAATAAATTTCTCATTTGATTGAATACAAAAGCACTCTTGGGCAGCCAAGAGTATATTATATTGAATATTGGTTTGAAAGTATTGTCAGCCTACAAACACAAACAAGTCTTTTGCACACATTGCTCGATCCCATTGTGGTACATTTTGGGCATGCTCCTGATCTTCATGCTCTTGATTTATTGGTAACAACCCCAATCTTTTTCTTACTATTGGAGCTCATTGCACAATTCAATTGGATGCTCGAATGGATCCATTGGAAATCTTCCTATACCTAAGGTTCCCCTTTCTTTCAAGTAAGTTAGGGTAGGTTGATCATGTATGTACATAGTTTATTTCTTCAGTCAAAGTTTTTCACAATAAATCAATTGCTAAGTGGATGTTGAAATTTGAAGATAACTCCATGAAAGAATAAGAATTGCAAGATTGTATTTTGAAGATGACTCCACATTCCAATGGAGAAGGTAACTGGTCTTGAGATTCTGGTGTTCTCAACAACCCACAGGGGGTCACTGTCCCATAGTTGGAGCTAGTTGTTAACCAAAATTTGGTCATCTATATTTTCCCACTCCTGGATTCATAAAATCCTTGATATCAAAAGAAGACATTTTTGAACTTTTATAAGTTCATTCCACAGCCCTTAATCTCATCTTCTTCACGCATTTTTCAGATCAAAAATATGTTTTTGTATGCCTAATTTATTCAAGATCTGGTCCAGAGATCCAATTTTGAAGAATCTTTCTAAGTATCATGTTCTTCTATCCTTTTTCGGATTTTGGATAAGTATTATCATCACTTATTTCTCCCACATTTCACCTCTATCCATATCAACACTTAACCATTTTTCTCCTTATCTCTCCATCCTTTCCACTCTCTTATCCCTTATCCTCCCATACTTAGCCATATTTCAATCTATGGCAGGGGACGAACACCCATCACACTCTTCACCCTCCCCCCTCACCTTCCTCACCCACTCTCCCGTTATCTAAATTTCTCCTCCCTCACTTCTGTTGTCTACATTTCTCCCCTTTCCCCCTAACTACTCATATCATCAGTGAGTTTGTGGGTTGGCAGACTCATCTCCTCACTTCCCTCACCTTCCCATCCCCACAAACCTGCCATCCTCCTAACTCCACTGCCTACACTTTACCTTCCCCCTTACATCACCCTATGTCACCCTTATCCCTCTGCCACCTAAAAATTACCCCCACCCCCTCTCATCTCCTTACCCTCTCCCTACTTAATTTTTTTAAAAGTAATATAGCTCGTGGATGGGAGGACACTAGTAATCCCTCACTTCCTTACCCACCTCACTCCCCAACCCGTCCCCGCAGTCTACAAACTACCCCCTTGACTTCCGCTACCCACAATTTTCCCTCCTCCCCTCTCGTCCCATCTCCCATACTTAGAAAAATTCTCAAAGCTATTCCAAGGCTTGAAAACCACCGAATGAGAATATGACAAATGGAAATGAATGAGGTCATGACATATGACAACTTAACATTGGAGACATGTGGAAACATACAATTTGCGACATATGGTAGTGTATTATTGGTTATATTTGGCATCTAATTAGTTTCTGACACATGGGATATGACTCGAAAATGACTTAGTGCTGACTTGGCATGAGGTGGACAATGACAGGTTCCAAAAATTTATTATTTTATTCAACAACTTTCCAAGGGTTGAATCCTCCAAGATCCATAATTTCTTCTCTTCTTTGTTTCTTGCTATGTGTATGAAACACTTAGTATTGTATACCATGAATATTTGTAATATCCCAATGAATGTGGGATAATATTTATGAATAAAAAGTTGAAATTTCAAAGAGGGAGAAATGAATTTGAAATCAAAGGCTGAGATTGCCCCAAGACATCATATCGATGGTGGCTGAGCCATGATCTTACAGAGGCCATAACTTGAGCTCCGGGTGTCATAATCGCACAAACTTTATACCATTGGAAAGGTATTTCTACGTAGAATATGGTGGTATAGGTTTCAAGTGTTTAACATTGATATATTTTTATCAAAAATAAAAATATCAGTCAACTGCATTTTTAATGGGCATGTGTGACAACTCAAATTCACGAGCTCATATCTTGAGATCCGGGCGACGGATTTGCGCAAAATTTATATCATTGGAAATCTAAGACAATGAATATAACATCAGAATTGATTTCCATGGCTAAAAAATTGATTATCATTCACAAAAAATTAAAACACGGTCCTATTTTAAATGGGAAATTAATTAAATTGTGAAAATAAAAGTTTATTTAAAAACTTTTATTAAAAAGGGAAAGGGACCCATTTTATATATGTATATATTTATGATATGATTTCATTATTAAGGAATTAATGAGGCACTAATTAAATGGAATGTTTCAAGAAGAAACTTGTACAGGAATTTCAAGAGAGGAATAAAACCCTAACTACTCAAGTAGTTAGAAAATATCTTCTTAAAAACAAAAGAGAGGCGTCATCAAGGGTTCCAATAATCAGTATTATCAGAGGGGCAGGGCAGAATATCAGAGGAAGAAGAAGGTACATCCATGGATACACAATCAAGCTTCTGATCAAAAGAAAGAAATATCCATCTTCTCCATTCTTTCTATTCTTCTACACCACTTCTCATAGATTTATGCTTGAATCTCAGAGTTGGGCACAAAGCAGAGTTGTTGATTGTTTTTCTTGTATTCTTCTACATAATTTTCTTGTATGATCATGGAGTATTTTCAGCCACATACATGGTTGTCAAATTTTTTGTAATAAAGAACATTTCTCGTGAATAAACTCCACAAAGAATTGCTTTGGGGTTGATCTTAATTGTATCTTGTAACTTTGAGTTTTAAGTATGAGATATTTGAGGTTGACCTATCAATTTCTCTTTTATTACTAATTGCAGTACTCTATTAAAATTCTTTGAGATGATCAAATAATTCTTTCTTATTTCTCATGAAGAAGATATGGATTCGTTTATATATTATTAAGAAGATTGTGTGTGATGTTGATCACAATTTAATTATGATGTTGAAACCCTCCTTCAATCTTTTATTATTGTAAAAAGACTTTTGTTGCACCTAAAGATCATATTGGGTTATTGAAGAACCATTTTCATATAAATCCAAGCAATAAAGATTTGGGGTTTCCTGTCTAGCACTCTCCCTAATCCAAGATATTCAAAGATATATCTTTTATCCAAAGAGGAGAACCACCTCTCTAAAAACGAAGGGGGACTAATGTCCTCATGAGGTTGTTGTTTCGGTCTTGACGGATTCAAGCGTCAACAAAGGTCAAAATCCCAAACTCCATTTTTTTGACCTTTGAAATATAACCAAAATGTTAATAACTATTTGGTATATTCAAGAGCATCTTCCAATGTCATTCCCTATTTTTTTGTCGAAATATTAATGGAACGCCAATGAAATGTTCCACACATATCATTTAGCTTAATATATCAGAAGTGAAATTGATTGGTGAACTTAAGTAAATCTTAATATGAGTAGCATCAACTTCCAAAAAATCATCAAATAATTGATATTATCGTAGTAGACATCCTTAAATCATATGGATTATTGATTAGTAGAGATTGGTCACATAAGTTACAAGGATACTTCACATCAAACATGCCATATTTATGATTTGCATGGAATGGACAACCTAATAAGATTAAAATTCACTGTGAGAAACACATGTAGCATATCCTAACCATTATTGAAGTTGCAAATCAATCATCATCCTTTGAGTTTCCAATCTTAGGAAACTATGCTTTAGATTCCTACTTTGGTAATTTCATTGTTAAAACTTTGTTTATTCCTGAAAATCAGTAGTCTAAACTTTCATTGTAGGAAGATATTTTTTGAGAAGTAAAAAGTAACATAGGAAATGTAAGAAATGTAAATGTTTTCCATACAATAAACAAAGTAAATAAAATTGATCTTAGAACTATCCCAGAGGCCTGGACATTGTTATTTAACATCTCCAAATCCCAAGAAGAAGCCATAACAAGTTGAATTTTGATAGATCCTTAGGGAAAGCGTAGGTTCATTTCATGTAGGTTAGAATTTGACTATAATAATAATACAAATGAATATGAAGCTCTTGTACAGGGCATGAAAAAGGCCATTGATTTGAAAATTAAAAAAATGGAAGTCTTTGGGGATTTTGAAATAATTGTAAGGAAAAATAAAAATACCATACATTGTAACTCCCCACATCTTAAGAATTACTTGCAAGAAGTATGCAAGATTATTGATAGTTTTTATGCTTTCAATATTTCAATTGATCCTCACACTGAGAACACAGTAGATGATTCCTTAGCTATTGTTGCTTGAAGGTTAGCTCCATTGGAGGAATTTGAAGAAAGTGGGATTTCAATTGAGCTACTTTATAGGCCTTCACTTCCATACAACATTACAAACTTGAAGGTTTTTGAAGGAGATGAGAAGATCATTAAATTTTCAATGAGTCAATAAACTTTCAGGGATTCAACTATAGATTAAGAGTAATATAGAATAAATTTGGAAAACAATAAATAAGATATTACTAAATCAAAAGCACATATTGTTCCCAAAGGTGTGGTGAATTTAGAAAAAATATTTGACTTGAAAAACAAATTTAACAATCATCAAATGTTAAAAATAAAATATCAACTTTACGTCATGAGATGATCAACTTAGGAACTAGAGAGAATTCCAAGAATGTGAATCTTAGTATTGGATGTTTTGAAAATGAAAAAAAAAATACATCAATATTTTCAAAACATACCAAGATGTTTTTGCGTGGACATACAACAATCTTAAAACGATGACACATTCATCATCCAAGTTACAATACCTATGAAGAAGGATGTCAATCCTTTCCAACATAAACTATGTAAAATGTGTTCTTCTCTTGAGCCCCAAGTTTAGAAGGAGTTGAAGAATATTTTGTATGCCAAAATTATCTTCCAATTTTGACACTTAACTTGGGTGGCCAATCTAGTGTCGGTTAAGAAAAAGGCTGGAGAAAGTTGCTTGTGTATCGATTTTCGGAACTTTAATAATTCTTTCAAAAAAGACAACTAAATCAATAAGATATTTCTAAATCAAAAGCACATATTTTTCCCAAAGGTGTGGTGAATTTAGAAAAATTATTTGACTTGCAAAACAAATTTAAACAATCATCAAATGTTAAAAATAAAATATCAACTTTACGTCATGAGATGATCAACTTAGGAACTAGAGAGAATTCCAAGAATGTGAATCTTAGTATTGGATGTTTTGAAAATGAAAAAAAAAAATACCTCAATATTTTCAAAACATACCAAGATGTTTTTGCGTGGACATACAACAATATTAAAACGATGACACATTCATCATCCAAGTTACAATACCTATGAAGAAGGATGTCAATCCTTTCCAACATAAACTATGTAAAATGTGTTCTTCTCTTGAGCCCCAAGTTTAGAAGGAGTTGGAGAATATTTTGTATGCCAAATGATCTTCCAAGTTCGACACTTAGCTTGGGTGGCCAATCTAGTGTCGGTTAAGAAAAAGGATGGAGAAAGTTGCTTGTGTAAGTATTTTCGGAACTTTAATAAATCTTTCAATAAAGACAACTACCCAATACCACCAATGTATCATATCCTATAGTTTGTATTGGGATCAATGTTTTCCTTTCTTGGTAGTTTTTTAGGATACAATCAGGTATTGGTGGTTGAGGAATACAAGTTGAAAACTATGTTCAAACCAAATGGGGAACTTTTTCTTATAAAAGAATGCCCTTTGCCCTTATCAATCTAGGAGCTACCTCCCAGAGAGAAATGTACATTGTTTTTTCCAGGGTCTCTTTAAACACAGTGTCGTTATCTATCTATATGACATAACTGTGTACTGGAAAAAGGGGTAGATCACATTTCACAATTAACTTAGATCTTTAAGAGAAGTAGAAAATATAGGATCTCACTCAATCTAAGAAAGAGTATCTTTTTACTTACTGAAGGAAAACTGATAGAACATATTATTTCTAAAGTGGGTATAACCATATACCCTGAACAAGCGAAAGTCATTTCTCAATTTCCCTTCCCACATAACAAAATATCTATGCAATATTTCTCTCGGAAGATCAATTTTGTGCGTAAAATTATTCTTGAGTTTTCCAAAATTGTAAAACACTTGTATAAAATGATGAGAAAGGATGCAAACTTTCAATGGAATAAAGAAGAAAATTAATTCTTTGATAAAATTAGGATTGATATATCCAACGATCAGGTGTTGTGTAGTCTAAATTTTAATATTGATTTTCTTCTTTACACATTTGCATCTAATCATTCTCTTACAGTAGTGTTAACACAAAATTATATTGAAGGTAATGAAATACCTACTTCTTTCATGAGTACAAATTTGCAAGGATAAAATATTAATCATCTTTCTATAGACAAATAGTCATATCTTGTCAATAGGGATATCAAATACTTTATTCCTTATATATAGAAAAATCATACTAAAGTGATAGTCCTTCACCATGTTGTTTGATCATTGTTCATTCAACAAGAGTTAGTGGAGAGGAGAGGGAACTGGATGATATCCATCTAGGAGTACAGTCTCAATTTCAAACCTGCTCGTATTGTGCGTGGACAAGGACTTTGTAAGTTGGCAGTGAAAACACAAGATTCTACATAAAAGGAAGAAGAGGGATGGGAGAATGAGATTACATTTCTCACCAAAAAAATTCTCTATGTTATGGCCAACTCTTAATCATGGTATTGAGACATAACATATTTCTTACACCATGGGACTAGTCGAAGCCACATGAACTCAAAAGAAAAAGGGGCTTTACGCTTAATTTTTTTAGAAAAACAGGATCGCAGAGCAATAAAATAAAACAAATGAGGAAATAAAACATAGAAGATACACAATACAATAGAGACACAGATATACGTGGTTCACCCAGTATATGCTATGTCCACTAGAGAAATTTCTAGGTCCTTCCTTTTTATTATCCAGCAAAATGAAGGGATACAACCTACATCACACTCGTTGTAACTTCCTCTTCTTTATCTCACAGTATCCTCTCTCATAATACAATATTCACAATAATACACAGTCGCAATACAATTTCCTCATAAAAGAGGGTTTCCTTCTAGGGAAAAAAAACCCTAACATAATATCTACCATTAGATCTATGACTTAATTATGAACGGTCAACATTGACTATGAAATTACAATATACATTTACAAGGCATTTTTTCCTTTGGGGGCTTCACCCCCGAACCCCCCTACAACCCCCCACGTGGAGGGTTGTACTGTCTTCATGGGGTATAAACACGACTAAAAACAAAGACCTCTGAATCAAGAAGATAATCAGGATCCACAACCAAGATTTAAAATCTATGCAATACAAGATATTGAATGGCATCCTATTCCTAAAAATATATGATGGAGTTATACTTCATTGTTTGGAAAATGATGATGCATAAAAGGTTTTAAAATATCTCCACGATGAACTGGTTGTGGTTCATTTCACTAGTGAGACTTAACATATTTCTTACACCATGGGACTAATTCAAGCCACTTGAACTCAAAAGAAAAAAAGGGCTTTCTGCTTAAAATATGTGCATGATACAATCTATTGAATGGCATCCTCGTTTAAAAAACTATGACAGAGTTCTACTTTGTTATTTGGAAAGATGGTCATTTCGCTAGTGAGACTATACATCACAAGATATTGAGAGTTGGATACTATTGTCCCTCTCTCTTAAAAGATTCACACACTTACGTTAGAAAATATAAAATATTCCAACTAAGCATGGGAAGATAGATGAAAGAAACAATGTTGTTGCATCCTATCTCATTTAGAAAACCTTTTGAGAAATGGGGCATAGACATCATAGGATAAATTAACCCACAGTATTGAAAGTAGCACAAGCACATCTTGATTGTGACAAATTATTTTACACGATGGGTTGAGGTTGTACCTTTAACACAGGTAAATGAAAATTTTATTATTTATTTCCTAGAGCGATAATTGATCACAAGATTCAAAGTTCCTATAGTCATTGTATTTGACAATGCTTCATATTTTTCTTCCTATCTTTTGACTAAATTTTCTTTGAACAAAGGGATAATTCTTTGGTATTCAACTAACTACAATCTACAAGGAAAGAGAGTAGCTAAGTCAACTAATAAGAATTTGATTTGTATTCTTAAGAAGAATGTAATTGAGAATCATAGGAATTACCACAACTCCTTTTCTAATTCTCTCTCGGTAAATAGAGTTACAACAAAAGGAGAAATGGGTACTTCTCCTTATTATTTAGTATATAGGAAAGAAGTGGTTCTTCCTCCAAATGTTTTCTTTCCATCACTCCAATTTTCCCAATCCTCAATATTTCAGCCTTCTCCTACTCTTAAAAATAGGATTGACACACTTATCATCTTAGAGATGAAAGGGAGAAAGATGAACAAAAATTTGTTTCTCACCAATAGATCATCAAAAGGTGGTTTGACAAGCACAATGTTGGTGCTAAGAATTTTGAGATAGGTGATTTGGTTTTAAAATGGGATAGATTCAATGAGCCTAAAGGAAAACACACCAAGTTTCAAAACTTATGGCTCGGTCCTTGCCAAATTGTGGAAAAGATAGAGATTGGTACATATTGGTTACAAAGACTAGAAAGTGAGCTTGATTTCCTTCCTATCAATGATTAGATCCTTAAGAGATACTTGACTTGATTTTTTTGAAAGATAAATCTATTGTATATGGTTTTTTTTGTTTCATTTCATGATTTTTTTCTTATTTTTTATTTCAGTTAGTTAGGGTTTGTTATTGCTTAATTTCTTTTGAAATTAATTTTTGTTTTCACTTACTGTTTTTTAAGGTATGTTGAATTTTCAGTTTTTGGTGAAAATAATGAATCTCTCTTCTTTGTTAAATTCCCAACTATGTTCTTATATCAAGATTAAAGTGAGTCAATTTAAATTGAACAAGGAAGAAAAAAGTAAACATTTTTTCCCACATGAGACTTTGGAAACACTCAATTTCTTTGTTAGTGAAGAAACTAGTTCTTTTCCAATAGAAAGTGAGCAAATAAGTCATAATTTTCACGATGCCAGCTAAAGTAAGGATGATAACTTTATGGATGCCACTTTTACATGGGAAGAAACATCCTAATGCATGAGTGATGTCGTTGTGTAGTGTCATTGTTTCAGTACATGCTTGTGCGTGTACTAGCCTTCTCAACAATGGGGGGTTTGAGACCCAGGGTTCATCCAGAGTGTGTCCAACAAAAACCCCTAAGCATTGGCATATAAATCCTTGTCCAAGGCGGATGAAGGTCTCACCCGAGATGAAGAGAGGATCACAAAGACCATAAAGTATTGTATCGAGGGTGGAGGATCAAACATACCAAACAGTATTGTAAATGGAATTCATGTAATTCATGTCTAATATTCTAATAAGGACTAAGAAATAAAACTATAGATGCACATGTGCTACTCATTCATAACAAACACGAGATAGAAAAGAACTACCATATCTTTATTATTGGACATATTCCATCATATTAGAGATATACATCGTGCTAAATAATCTGAGTTGGACAACCATAAGACTTCATCTCATTACTATATGCACAATGGGAATACAACAATATGCGCCTTGCGTTGAGATTTAATATTCAGACAAACAAAATACAACAGAGAATTCTCCATACAACAAGATTATAATAGGATAACTCATATCTCTGGGACTGATGCATTCAGAAATTATCCTACCTATTTTTTAAGCTGAGAGCTCTCTTTTGTATCTTTTTTCAGTTGGGGAGCATTGTCCTTCACTATTTTTCTCCACTCACTTGTATGATCTAACAACCTCGCACTCTAATGGTACCTGCTAGGGATCCATGTAGGTTCTCTACATCGAGAGAAATCATAACTTCCTGGATAGCTCATCTTCTGGATGCCCCTTGTATTCATCTGTTGTTGGAAGCAATCATTATGGGAGATATCTTGGTGATTCCTTTCTTTCTTCTGGCGGGCATATTCTTGGTTTCCGTTACAACTGAAAAAACTTGGACCGACACGCTAAACTGACAAAACTCGGACCGGTGTGCCTTTGACCACCTTTAGACTTGGTACACTGCTTAAAAAAACCCGGTCTGATGTGTGCACTATGGCATTCTCTCACGCATCTCCTTAGGTGCTCGCAAAACTTTTGGATGAGCGTGCACAACTTTTGTTTGTGTACGCACGCAAGAATGGACCCAAAAAATTGGGTGCCAACAAGCCCCCACCACTATTACCTGGCTTGTCCTTGATATTTCTTCTTTATGGAATGATTTCAGCAACAGATGGCACCGTTCCCTTCAGGTTCTGCACAAATTCCAAGAACTCACACTCAGGCTAAAAAAAGCATTCTTGAAGGGACTAGGTGACTTGGACAACTGATTTTACGATCTCGGTTGTGACCATCGATGATGTGAGGTCCATTGTATCGAGTTTCTCAATCAAATGGATGGTAGTGGCCAACACATTTGATAGTTGGGTGAATAGGTTTAAGGTTGTATCGGTCGCAAAGGAAATCATATCTGAGGTATTTTGGTGTTCTACCCTTGTTGCAGTAATTTATTTGGTTCTTGTGGCTATGGCCTACATCACAATGAATCGTTCACAAGGATATAGGGAAGTGAGATATTTCTTCTGCTATGCGACCTCTTGATCGGCCTCGTGAATGTGTTAAAAAATGGTAGATACTTCTGGTGGGGCTGAGAGGTGATTCCATAGAGCGGAGCCGAAGTCCACCAACTTGAAGAAGGTGTGCACCTGTTATTTGCCACGATGGAGAGCGTATTGAGCCATCTAAACTAGAATGGGATGAGATGAAGTGAGGGAGATGGAGAGGGGTGCTGGTGAATCCTTTCCAACAAGTTGTACTTAAAGTTGTTTCAATCAAGCCGTTATAGCAGAGAGATTAAGGCTCGGAGGGGGGTCACCCCCAGAAGTAGAAGTGATGGGAAGTCTAGCAAATAGGCCATCCACCTCCTTAAGAAAGTTGTTGAAGGATGAGTGGAGCTCAGCGTATTGAGCATGAGTATTTGTATGTACTTCTTTTTCAGTGTCATATTGAATTTGTAAGGTTTGATGGGCATGCATTACTTTTTTATTGTTCTCACGTGTTTGGTTGTAAGTTGTAATATCCACTTGGTGTTGTAGTTGTAGTTTGGCATGGGCTTGCCCAAGTCATTCATGGTGGTACACTCATGCAATAGAGGGGTAGGAAGAAGTTCTAAGGGAATCCCACCATGCTGCACATCAAGGGTGAGTAATGAAGTGGGTTTTTCATGAAGGATACGAGCGGGAAGACTGGAAGTAGAGCTGGGAGGAAATGGGCACGATGTGTGGACTGGAATTTGAACCACACCGCCTAATTGTCTCCCAAGATGGTCGACATTACGTAGCACCTTGGAATGGAGTTTTTTTTGTAGAAACAACTGGAAACATAATATGATTATGAGAGTGGATAATTCTGACGTCATCTGAGCAATGTTCGTCAAAGTGGATGGATCAAAAAGGAAAATAGAGGAGTTGGTTCTTTTTTTCTTGGGGCCCGATGGTGTTGATTGAAGTAGAGGTGTAGACGAGGGATCCTGACCCCTCTTGTTTACTTATTTAGTAAGAGTACCCTTGTTGGGTGAGGGTGGATTCTAAGAATGATGTTGGGATGCTTCAGGATTTTTTCGATCTTGGTTGCATTTTTTGCATGTCTCAAGGGTCATGGCATCTTTGGCTGGAAGTGGTTGAAGATGGGTAGGACACTCAATAACTCCTTGTTGAATTTCATCCTCAAAAATACAAAAAATAAGGATCACCATGGCATCTCCTTGGTCATCACTTGGATAAATACAGATGTTAAGTGATTTGCATTCAAAAATAAGATAACCCTAATACATGTCAATAAGGGTACGCAGGATGCATTCATGTGTTGTAATAGTTTGTATAAGTTGGTGATACCAGTCTTCAAATAGCTCGTTGACAGTTTTTTGGATGTGTGGGTCCTTTATTTCATGTATTCACAAGAAGCGACAACCTTCAAATACCTGTTGGCTACCAGTAGGTCGTTCAAACCTGCGAGGGGGTCATCAGAGTACCATTGCTAATAATAAGAGTATCCAACTATAATGAAATTAATTGCCTACATTCTGGGTGTCCAGATAATCATCTATGAATTCATTCATTATATATCAGGCGCATTCAATCTAAATTCCAATGACGCACCACTCTGTTGCTATGATGACCCCATATGAAAATTCGTCTCTGGTACAATTGCATAAAAAAATTTATGCTAACAGTTGGGTAGAAAACCAAATTGGTCTATTGTTGACTTCTGAGATAAGAATTCCCCACCTCCCTCAGTGGGTAGAATATGTACCATAGATTTCTTGTGGGGAAACATCCTTAGCAGTCAGCCTTGTCGGGATCTTCACCATGAAGAGGTAGTCCTTTCACATGGTGGATTTTAGCTTCATCGACAGGGTACTTCCCTCGCAGCCAGAGGTAGTTTTCATGCACTTGAGTGAGTAATAGGCGGGTACATAGAGTAACTGGTCTGTTATGTCCAAAGTGAGGATAGTCCAGCAGGGAGAGGATGCCTTCCTGGCGAGGAGTTTGGGCCCATTCCTATATGAGTGTAAGAATCATGTCGTATGCACTGCAAACATTGCGAGCATAGTGAGCAAAGGATAGGGTGGGGGACGGCTCAGAGTTGCAGACATCATAATCGATGAATTGGAAATTTTTTACCCATCCTATTTGGGACCCTGTGAGGGTGACATGCAGAAGTAAGTCCTGGTATTCCGGTTGGTGATTGGTGGTACTCTGAGGTCTTCTTTGGCCCTGAGGTCTACTTGAGGAGGCCATGGAAAGTCTAAGCTAGGAACAAAATGGAGTTTTTTTGAACAGGCGAAGTGGTTGACCCTAAATTGTGGTTTGGTTAATTGGGTAGATGAAAATGAGTTTAGGGTATGTCTTATACTAGGAAGAAGGTGGAGACGACTAAAGGAAACTATAATGAGAAAGGAAACAAGTTTCCCATGGAGTACTGTGGGACATTTGAAGGCTATATGGGCTCTGAATGTGAGATAATTCTAGCATGTGTGAGCATATTGTATTGCGGTACTACAGGTTGTAGCATGGCCAGTTGGTGGTTGTGTGAGATTTCATAGTCGTCAGTTGTGAGCTCGTACTCCAGGGAAGTAGGGAGGGAGTAACTGCTCTTGAATATTTAGTTAAGTTCCATCGGATCTCAGGTATGGGGAAGGACACCGTATTTATTGTTGGGACTATCCATGGGAACGTCACCATCTTGAAATATGAAGGGCACGGGATGATGGGGCCCAGTATATGATTAAAACCTTCCGTACCGGTATGCAGGTACTTCAACGAGAGGCACCACGCAGGTTTCTTGCACCCCTCTATGCAGTTTTTTTGATTCGACCAAAGAGTGGTCAAAACCCTCCCCTGTTTCTTTCCTTATGTACACAATGTGAGGGGGATTCGGGATGTCACGGAGACGACTAGATTTTGAAAAAATTTAGGAGACTCAGGGAGGTAGTGAGGACACATGGGACGGGGTTGTGTAGATCCCCGTCAGGGTCGTGCTAGTGAATCACACTCATAGTACTCATAGGAGCTATGGTATTCCATGCGCTCCTTCCCAGAGATGTGTGCACACCTCCTTGTCAACACCTCATAAATCTTACTCTTACATCTATCCAAGGAATCTTCATAATCAATGTCATAATATTTGTCACTCCTCCAACTTAATTCTCCATCAATGGTGGGGGTTGATGTAGTCCTCCATGTGCCCCATGACCTTGTAAATATTTTCAATTGTTAATCTTTGCACATCCTCGTCGATAGGAACATTGTAGCAGTCGCCTTCATATGGATCCAGTGGCGCGACCATGCATAGGGTGCTAGTCTCAAATGACATTTGACACTTTTTCAAATTCAACACCACATTATTGTCAAATGCCCAGTCAATTCCTAGCAATGCAAGGTAGGGATATGACTCATCCATGATTTCAATGACTTAAAAGTAGGCCACTATTTTGACTCCTTCTTTATTCACCTCTACCTGATCCAGCTGACCGATGGGGTATATATTGTATTGATTAGCTAATCAAAGTTGAATGGGCGACCATACCAACTTTGGTTTCCCCATCACTTCCCAGGATTTCTTGGGTAAAATTTTCACATTGGATCCTAGATCCAACATGACTCCATCCATAGCATACCCAATAATATTTTTTGTCATCTTAAACTCTCGGTCATTGTGCTTTTTCTTGTTGACCTGGAAAACATCCCTTTCTGGTAGCATAGCTGCAATGATGGTCTCTTCTCCTTGTTCTTTCATGAAAGAAGTTAACATCTAAGTCAACCTACTCATAGCTTCAGGATCTTTGATCAAACGTGAACAATAGTGCAAGAAGGTATTGACTTGATCTTCTGCTTCTACCATGTGACCGAAGTCACGTAAGTATTTTTCATGCGTTGTGCTTGCAACTCTTCTTGGCGTTGTTCATACGCTTTTTGCTCAGCACATCGCAACATAGTTTGTATACATGCTTCTTCTATCAATATTTGGGTTGCTCATTGGATTTATTTATACACATGATCTTCCTCCAAATATCTTTGCATCGCTGATTGTAGTTCTTCGCGCGCACGTGCTTCCTCCAACGACCTATGTGTCTCTTGTTGCACTTCTTCACAGATCTATGATTCTTCTAGTGACCTCTGTGTCTCCCTATGAAATTCCTCTTGGACCTATGCCTCTTCAAGAGACCTCTGAGTCATGTGTTGTAGCTCCTCAAGCACTCATTCTTCCTCTAAGGCTCTCTATACATTGCATAGAAACTACTTTTGTTGAGTCACATAAAAATTAGGAGGGGGTTTGGGGGCCTTCCTAATATTTCCCTCTACCATGTTACATTTACCCTTATTTTCCTCCCATTTCTTGATCAAGTATGGACAATATTAGATCATATGTTTAGGACTATAATAATATGTGGAGAGCATGTGTGACTTAGTGAAGAATCGTGAGACTTGAAAAATCTCACCACAATTGAAACATGTGGGAGGTTTGTCACCTCCTCCACCATATCCTCATCTACAGATGCATATATATCCACCTCGAGGTCCTCCTTGATATATTCCTTTGTCATCACCACTGTGCTTACCACCCTTTTGTTCCTACGTATATCATGGCTGACGTACTTACAGAATTCACAAAAAGGGGTGTGATTCATTGCTTGATATTGTTGTAAGGTGGGGAAGCAGGGTGGCACATGGCCCAAATGACGACATATTTCACACCATTCTAATTATCTAGATGGAAATGGACTTGGGGCGCATGTCACCATGTAATCAGGAAGGATCAAACACTTGTCTCGGCGATGCCCTTCTGAACAACATGTAGTGCATCACACATGCTCGTGCACAAATTTATCCTTGGACATATCTTGCAAATGTGTTTTTAGGTTGGAAAATTCCAACTGAACCTGTGCCAACCCAATTGATTTATTTGCGCCTCCAGGTGTGGCTTCCAAGCACATCGTTATCTCAACTGGCTAGGCCTAAGTCATCATCTTTTGCTACATGAGAGGGACTCGTATGTGGGGGAGAAAACCTGCAATGAAATATTATATATGTTGCACATCCTGGATCTAGAATGTCAACCTATCCAACAATATTTTTAACCACTGGTCATAATCCCAAACGGTCTCTCTTTCCTTCTGCTTGATTTCCTTAATTTCTGCAATGCATTGGTACTCTGACTTCGGCTTCTGAAATTCCTGAAGCAGATCATGTTTGATCTCGACCAAGGACCTTTATTTTTCTGCTAGTACAGTAACCATATACTTCATGTACCATATCGAGGCCCACTCCCTGAACGTAGTCTCCAGTTGTGTGATATTAGCGACCTCATATGTAACTCTCTTTAAAGACCATATTGCTTCGTAGGTGAACCAGTGTTTCTCGACATTATGCTTATCCATTCCATGGAACATGGGAAATATTAGTGTACTATATTGGTTAGCCATATTGGAACCAGAGTTAGTTCCACTCTTATGACTACTATTGTCTAGATCCTTCCACACCATTGTTTCTTGTGGTAAATTATTGTTGACTTCACCTTCTCCTTTACTTGTGTCATCACTCCTTTCCTCTTCTTATCTTTCTTCAACACTATCCTCTTCACTATTTGTTGTGTTTTATTCATGATTAAAAATGCACAAGGGGGGGTGAAACAAAGGGGGGAGGGGTGGGGGGGTAAGACCATATTCTACTGAAATTTCTTATGAGAGGACCCAAAGAGATACCTAGTTGCAACAGTGCAAGGATATCCAACATTATCAGTTTGTCTCCCCCACCACTAGGGGAGCCTCCATCTTCCTTCATTTCTAGTGCATCCACATTCTACACCCTCTCCTCCTGATCTAACTGTGCACCACCAACATGCATTCCTGTCTCTGGTTCGATCCATGCACTACCACTACCTGATTCATCTCTCAATTCGATCTACGCACTACCACCTTATTCAAAGTCAATTTCTTTGTTTAACATGTGACTTATTTGTGTGCCTCTCACTTGGTTTCTCAATGTACCTCCACTAAATCGAGACCAAAAATATTGTTTTATTGGTGCCCGAATGTACTACACAAAAACTTATGTTCTTTTTAGCATGTAACCGTGTGATTCTTCCTCTTCCGCGTCCACTAGCGCACCACAAATTTTCACCCGTGCACCACACATGTGCACTCATCCTCCTCTCAAGGTTGTGGCATACCATAATTTCCAAAGGGTACATGCTTTGTCACCTAGGCCCTCACTACCACTACTGTCACTATTGGTATCTTTGACTCCAAGCCTCTTCAGAGGTATGTCCTCACTTTTTCTCCACTCTGGCACAAAGTCCTCTCCTGCACCATTGCCTGGTGTGAGCTTCCTCTTCATTTTGGGCTCGACACCTCGTCATGCACCCTTGGCTAACTCATCTCTACTCTTTCACTCAGATTTCTCACCTCATCTCAACAACTTCTTTGATCCTCCTCACTGGATCCATGATCTGGTTCTTTCCCCCCCACCTTTTCTAGAAACCCCCCCCAACGCTCGGGGGTTTAATTAACCATTATATCAGTATCCATGTGCATCAGTGTTTTTTCTATGAACAACATCTTGATCCAAATGGAAGTCTCTTCTAACATCCTCATTCTTGGACCTTCTTCAAACTTTCTTTCATCCTCACTGAAACAATCACTGTATTCTTTAGCAAACTCAATAATGTAGCCTTCCTCCACTTGACGAGCAAACCAAAAATCAATAGCCCGATTCCACTTGTTATATAGTGCCTTTAGACTATAAATCTTGGCTTGATCCCAAACTATTGACTATGATGGTAAGAAAATCCAATTAACTTTCGTTTTTCTTTTTAACCATTCATGCGACAAACATGGAAATTCTGCAAAAAAGAGTTCATGCATATCATAGTAAAGGTATCTACCTTTCCATTATTTTGTGTTCACATGAAATCCTTTCATCTCTTTAAGGGAAAACTTGTCCTCCTTCGCTTCTATCCAGTTTTGAATCTCCTCCTTATATAGATTCCAACACATTTCTTTTTTCCTCTATCAATCTCAATAAGACTTCAGGTCCCGACAACGAAACCATTTGTTAGGGATGTGTAGTGTCATTGTTTCAATACACGCTTGCGCACATTCTGACCTTCTTAAAACTAGGGGGTTTGAGACCCAGGGTTTATACAGAGTGTGTCCAACAAAAACCCCTAAGAATTGGCATATCAATCCTCGGCCAAGGTCAAGCAAGGTCTCACCCGAGATGCAGAGAGGATCACAAAGACCATAAGGTCTTGTGTCGAGGATGGAGGATCAAACATACCAAAAAATATTGTGAATGACATCCATGTAACTCGTGTCTAATATTCTAATAAGGACTAAGAATTAAAACTATACATGCATAGGTGCTACTCATTCATAACAAACACAGGATAGAACAAAACTACCATATCTTTATTACTGGATATATTCCATCATAGTAGAGATATACATCATGCTAAATAATTTGAGTTGAAAAACCATAAGAATTCATCTCGTTACTATATACACAGTGTGAATAAAACAATGTGTGCCTTGCACTGGAGCTTTAAGATTCAAAAAATAAAAGACACTGGAGACTTCTCCATACAAAAAAAAATTACAATAGGCTCACTCAGAGCTCTGGGACTGATGCATTCGAAAATTAACCAGCCTCTTTTATGAGCTGAGATCTCTCTTTTATATATTTTTCTGTTGGGGAGCATTGTCCTTCACTGTTCTTCTCCACTCACTTTTCTGATCTAACGACCTTGCACACTTCTAGTACCTACCAAGTCTCCACATAGGTTCTATTCGTTAGGGGCAATCCTAACTTCATGTCTAGCTCATATTTTGGTCGCCCCACATCTTCATTTGCTATCAGAAGTAATCATTCTATAAGATATCCCAGTGATTCCTTTTTTGCTTCTAGCGGGAATCTTCTTGGTTTTTGGTGCAACTGAAAAAAAATCGAACCAATGCGCTCAACTGACAAAACTTGGATCGGCACGCCATTCACCGCCTTTGGACATGGTGCCTTGCTTAACAAAACCTGGTCTGATGCGTGCACTATGGCATTCTCTCATTCATCTCCTTAGGTGCTCACAAAACTTCTAAATGAGCACACACAACTTTTGTGTGTGCGTGCATGTAAAATTGGACCCAAAACTTTGGGTGCCAACAATGAGTGCTTGATTCATTTATTCACCAATAGACATCATCCTCAAAGAGATAACAAGGTTTTTGTTTCACCTTCTTCTCTTTCATTTAAAAATAATGAAAACAAAATAGAACCTTCTAAAAGGTAAAATGAAGAGAACTGAATAAGAGTGAAACATATTTTATGAGGGGATGTAGATATCTCTTCCAGGGCTATGAATGCTTGTTGGTAGAGGAGCAAGGTCTATGATATTGGGGTGACTGTGTTGAGGCTATGTACACTCACAAGAAATAGAGTAACACTGAAGGAATGATAGAGTAACTTAGAGATCTAAATAATATTCCCCAGACAATGAAAAGTTGTTAAAATCCATTTTCCCTATTCAAGCTTAAGTTGTGTTTCAATCAGAGACTTATCATTCTCATTGGTTAAGAAACCATGTACTTTATTACAAGGTAAAGAATCACTCCAAGGTTGATTTGAAGAGAAGCTATGAACACTTTTTGTTTCCAAGTTTTCTTCTAACTTACACTTCACTTGAAATTGTTTTTTTTTCTATTTGAGGGTATGCATGCAGAGAACATGGTTTCGCCTAGTGAAGCGCCATTTGTTGAGGCTTCAATACACCCTACTTTTTTTTCATAATTTTGGGTACCACTTTATACTATTCTTAATGTTTAGTTTCCTTCTTATTCTAAAGTTCATTTTTTCTTCTAAGTTTTAATAAAGTTTCATGAATAACAAGTTTTGTTTTTACCTAACTTCTTTGTCAAAGAAAAAACCAATTCTTTTTTTATTCAAAAATTATTTTTGATAATATTTTAAAGTTTTAATCAAAGAGATTTTAAACTTTCATTAGAGGAATAAGTTTACTCTTCTCTCTATGAAATGTTAAAATTTTCCTCGATTGGCTTTATACATCAGAGGACACTTTGAACATTCATTTCTCTAAAGTTAAAATATGCTTCAATAGTGTGGTGACAAAAAGTTTAAAATGACTCTAATGTATTTTGTTTAAAACTTAAATTTTTCCTCGATTATTAGAGTGCACTTTGAATTACATTATAAAATGTTTGAAAGATTAATTTTTCTTTGATTTCACTCCGGAAAAACTTTCAAAATTCATTGATCTGAAAGTTTGAAATTTCTCTAATAAGCATTCTCATCAGAGCGAGGTCAAACTTTGATCTAACTAAAATTAAAATAATCAGTTGTCTCTCAAGGGGACAACCTCCAACAGAGCATAGATCTATTACAATAATTCTCAAGACAAAAATTTCCCACACCTTCTACTTCTATTTATACTAATTTTGTATTCTAAAGAATATTCTAGAGGAAGATCTTTCTAGAAGCTGAAGTTTCTATTAAGTCTTCCTACATTAGACTTGTTCACATTATTATATAGGCCTTATTTACTAATTTCAGACTTTATTACATATAGAACATATTATTCTATATGTGTGAGGGGTTATGGAGGTTAGGTCCCTGACATGCCCTCCCCCTTGAAAAAACAACTTTGTCCTCAAGGCTCGAGATGGTGAAATTGTTGCAGAATGGTAGTAAGCTCCCAAGCGACATTTTCTAGTGGTGTGTCCTTTCATTGAACTAAAAAATCCTTGAGGGTGTGTTGATGGAGATGACACTCATGTTGGTCCAAGACTATTTGTGGTTGCAACCAAATGGATCTTTCTTCATACAACTCAGGGAGATTGGTTTGAGTCTAACACTTAGTTCCAATCTCTTTCTTTAATCATTAGACATGAAAAACATGATGGATATTAGAATGAGTGGAAGAGATAATTGGTAGGCCACATGCCCCACTGACTTGAGAATTGCATAAGGACCATAGAAATTGGGGGTGAGTTTCTAACATTGTTCAACTTTGAGTGAAGTTTTCTTATAAGTTTGTAGATGAAGAAACATCTAGCCCCCTTCAACAAATTGACATTATCAATAACCCTTATTTTCTTTTTGTTTCATGAAATTATGATCCATGACCAAATTTTATTTGAGGGCACGGAGAATTTCCGCACATATTATAAGAGTGTTGCCAATATCCTGAACCTTGGAGACACCTAGAATTTATGAGAGAACCGATGATGGATTTTTCTTGTAGACCACTTCAAAGAGAGTCATATGAGTGGAAGTATGGTAAGAGGTGTTGTACCACCATTCAACTATGGGTAACCACAAGTTTTTCAGTTAGACACAAAACACATCAAATATGTTTCCAAACATTGTTGATAACTTTAGTTTGTCCATCAATATAGGGATGATAGTTGGTGTTGAGATGCAATTAGGTTCCTTCGAGCCTGAACAGTTCTTGCCAAAAATTGATGGTGAAAGTTGGATCATAGTCAGAGACAACAGAATGAGGCAAGCCATGGATTTTGAAGATATTATCCATAAAAATTTGAGCCACTGTGGATGTTAAAGACGGTCTACGACAAAAATGATTATAGATTTTTTGTCTAATTTAGGTAGGACCACAATGAATTCCATAGAAATATTCGTCCAAATAGTAGCTGGAATTGGGAGCGGTTGGAGTGTGCCTGAATATTTGATGATTTATCCCTTATTTTGGTGACAAGTATGACATTCAGCCACAAAGGTGTGTATATCTTGTTTCATACCTTCCTATAAAAAAGAATGTTTGACTCGTTCATAGGTTTTGGTAAAACCTTAATTCTCAATTGTGGGAGAAGAGTGAATATCAGAGAGAAAAATGGATTTAAGGTTCGACTACTTGCTCAAATATAGGCGACCTTTATAGTGAATCTCATCATTGTTCTAAGAGTACCCTGGATAATATTAAGGATCATGTTGCAATTGTTGGATCGGGATAGAAAGTTTGGGATCTTGCAATCATTCCTAGAGGACTACTTGAAGCCAATAGGCTACAATTAAAGAGAGGGAAAAGAGGGACCCTTCATCTTCATTTTTCCTTGAAAGAGAATCAACAACCACATTTTATTTTACCTTCTTGTAAATGATCTCACAACCATACCAAAACAACTTGGTCACCCATTTTTGTTTCTCTGGGGAGGATATTGTTTGTTCTAGAAAATACTTGAGGCTACGATGATGAGTTTTAATTTGGAAGCAATGCCCCAATATATAAGAATGACAAAGATCCACTACATGCAGAATAGACAACATTTCATTTTCATAGATTAAATGGCCCAAATGTCTCTCTGAAATTTGTTTTCTAGTGAAAGCCAAAGGTCGACCCTCTTGCATGACGACTACCCCAATTACTTTCCATGATACATCACATTCCAGGACAAAAGTCTTGTTGAAGTATGGTAGTGCGAGGAAAAGATTCATGCACATAACCTCTTTCAAGGTGTGGAAGGATTGATCAGCTTCGGGTGTCCAACTGAATGCATTATTTTTAAGGATATCAGTGAGATGAACGAAAAAATTTCCATATTTCTAAAAAACTTACGATAATATCCTGTTAAAACCAAGAAACCTCGCAAGCATTTAAGAATTTTATGGCGAAGCCAATCCTTTATAGTTTCATTTTTATTAGGATCCACTCATACACCATCCTTTCCAACAATATGACCTAGGTACTCAACTTCAGAGGCTCCAAAAGCACATTTAGATTGTTTGAGAAAAATTTGGTGCTTAGATAGCAGATGGAGAACTTGATCCACATGGGTGAGATGGGCTTGTCAATTTTTACTATAGATGAGAATATCATCAAAGAAAAATAAGACAAAATGACAGAGGAAGGGACATAAGACATGATTCATGAGACTTTTAAAAGTGGAGGGAGAATTATACAAGCCAAATGTCATCACCAAGAACTCAACGCGATCATCATGAGTTCTAAATGAAATATTGGGAATGCATATTCCTTCATACATATCTGGTGGTATCCAGAATGGAGATCAACTTTGGTAAAGTACTGAGCACCACTCAATTCATCCAAAAGGTCATCTATGATAGGAATGGGAAATTTGTCCTTGATTTTGATTTTGTGGAGGGAACGAAAAATCAGGACACATGTGCCAAGTGCCTTCTTTCTTGAGTACCATGACTACTAGAGAATAATAGGGGCTGGTACTTAGACAAATAACACCTGCTTCTAGCAATTCTTGAAATTTTTTCTCAATTTCATTTTTTGGGAAAAGGGATGATGGTAAGGGCATACATTGGGAGGAAGATTTCCTAGGGCTAGAGGAATAGAATGATCGTGGATGTTGTGGGAAGGGGAAATTCCATGGGGGGTGTTAAAAATAGCTTGGAGTTGGGAGAGTATATATTGGATTTCATGATGCATAGATGGTGTCTCAACAACTTGAATAGAATGGAGTTGGTAAATAATGCTAGAATTACCTTTTTGAGTAGATTTTCCATTCGGTGGGAGATGATGATCTCAGGTTATCCTGTTGTGATGCCTTGGAACTTATATTGTTGTCCCTCCTGTCGAAATTGCAAGGTGGGGTACTTAAAATCCATGCTAATGGGGCCAAGACTGTATAATAATTCAACATCGAGCACAATGTCACAACCACCCATGTCTATAGAAAGCATGTGAGATTTCAAGTGGTAGTAACCAATTTGCAGGCACACATTTTTAGAATGCCCCCCACATTTCATGGAATCGTCATTGTAAATCATGACCTGAAAATTTATTAACTACATGGATATAAAATTGATTTTTTGAGCAATGTGATGATGAATAAAATTATGGGTGTTGCCACTGTCAACTAGGATGATGAATTTCTAGTGAGGGAATTGAACAAAAACATTGGTTCAACTTCTAGAGGGCCATAGGGAGGAGTAGGATCATCTGCTTGTGGTATCTCTTCAACGAGGGAAACATCAACATCCTCATCAGAAACATGCTCAGAAATAACTAACAAAATATTTTTTTCTTTGCACTTGTGCCCCGAAAAATATTTATAATCACAATTATAGCAAAGGCCCTTGAGTTGGCATTCAACCATTTATGCCCAAGTTAATTTTTGGATCTTGAGAGGAGTGGCCTGAGGGGCAGGATTCGTGGGTCAAAGGAGAGGAATAAAAGAGGGTTTTTGTTTCTATAAAGAGACAACCTATTGTGATTCCTTGGCACGTTTAGTACCTTCCATCCAAGCTTGGGAGTGGGCCATTAGGACCTGGGATCATATTTCATCATTTAGGCTACTGATAAAGCATTACCTAGAGAAGGCATCAGACACACCCTCCATTCTAAAAGACAAGTGCTCAAAGGAAAATATGAAATATTCAATTGTGTCAGACTATTTCAACTTGGTAAAATGACCCCAATGGTGTGTATCAGTGTCAAAGCATTCATAAATCTTGGCCACAAACTATGTCCAAGAAACATACGCTTGGCATGAATTTTTACGTTATTTCCACCATTTCCGGCATCTAGGATCCAGATAGAGGACATTGTAACAAAGTTTGGCCAATTAATCAATAATACCATGCAAGAAGAAATAATGTTCCATTTGAGTGACCCAACACATGGGATCTGAGCCATCAAATTTGTTCACCTTGACTCTGGGAAGACATAGTTCATGATGAAGGTGATTGGAATGAGGGTTTGGGAAATGGGAAGAGTCGACGTCTTCATGATATGAAGGTTGTTTATATGAGGAAGGGTTTATGGATCAACTTAACAATTTGTCAAGTGTGTCTTTGATGTTGTCATATTGGTCCTTGACAGTATCAATAGAGGAATTGAGGGAGATAATGTTTAAATTGATGTTTGTGATGTCCATATTATTCTGGGTCTTTTCTACGATCAACACAATGAGTTCTTGGTTGCGAGTGAGAGCCATTTGTGACTAGGAAAAGATAGGCAGGTGGGTCCACACAGAAAAAATTATTTCATATGAGGTTATCACTACAGACGGGGTGAAGAGAAGAAGCCAATGGGATAGGTGGAAAATAAGGGTGTTGGGAAGGGTGGGTGGATCCATGTAGAAAAAAAAGGCTTGCAAGTGATAGGTACCACAACGATCAGGGCGAAGAGAGGAATCCAATGGGATAGGTCCCAAATAAGAATGTTGGCAGGATCACTATACTCTCTCTCTCTCTCTTTTACTCCTGCAAATTTATACTCTTTCCTGAAGAATATTGCAGTGATATAATGCCAAAATTGTTAGCAGGGACAATTGTGTAGGAATTTTACAACCTAGATGCAAGAGGTAGGGTTGCACAACAAAATTTCCCTTATGTTTCTTTTCTATTTTGTTCCTTTCCCAGGGGTTAGACTTTTCAGGGTTCCTACAAACAATGGTTTTCCCTGTGCTATAGCTATCTGATATATGTGAGGGGTCAAATAATAGTACTCGACCAAATATCTCAGGGCACCAACTAAGGAGGCTCGACCGTACCCTTAGCCATACTACCCAATTACCCAAATAATAGAGAGTATTTTCCCGAGCGCTATTCTCAGTGTCACTATAGCATTCAGGAAATCGATCGACTAATCTAGAGCTAGTTTTAGGAGACCTAGGGGACTCCCGATATACCTAACATTAAATGGGAGCGATGGTCATGTATATATTTTGTTTGATGTGGTACTACTTGAAGGGGTACCAACAAGGGTTATAGAGGTTTCCAACAAGGTGAAATGTTTGTTTCAAGTAACCTCATGAAACCATCTGTATTTCCCGCGTGTAGTCTTCCCTAGTTGCAGTTTTACCCATCGAACGATAGATATTTGTTATTTAAAAACACTTGCAGTACATGTCTCTACCCTAAAAGAAAAATTCCCACAATTTCTACAGAGGAAATAGATCTTATACCACTTGTAAGGTACCAGATGTATTATAATAATCAAAAATAGAAATATTGAAACAAATACCAGTGGAAAAACCAAATATAGAGAATAACAACACCAACAATGATACTTTTATTGATATAAATCCAAGTTTACTACCCTCTTTGAGGGGGAAACCTATGGTAGAGCATATCTCTATTACAATAATTCTCAAGACAAAACTTTCCCACACCTTCTACTTCTATTTATACTAATTCTATCTTCTAAAAAACATTCTAGAGAAAGATCTTTCTAGAAGAGGAAGATACTATTAAGTCTTCTTTGTTGAAGATTGAGTAGCTTCGGAAGATATCCTTATTATATTTGTAATGACAAAACCCTAAAATACATTGTTTATTATATTTGGCCCTATTGTGCCTTTGTAAAAGTCGACCCTATTGTACCTAGACAAGTCAAATGTAAATTAGAAAGATAAAGTGGACAGGTTGGCCCTAACCTAATTATTGGGGGGGGGGGTTCACAAATTGTATTTCTAAGAGGCCTAGCACCTCATTTGGGAACACACTAATCAAGCTCTCTCTATCAAGTGCAAAATTCTGAGAGTGACACAACTACAAGGAGGAGTGATAAAACTACAAGGAGAAGTAATGCAAATACAAGGAAGAGTATCTTAGTAAAGGGTTTTGGTTATCTTGGTCTAAGTGGTGAGCTACTTTGTTTTGGTTAGGGTTTAGTTGGATCTTCTGTTTAGTGAGATCTCTCTTGTGAGAGACATTTTTCTTGTTGAAGAATATATATTAAAGAATATTTGTTGGGTTTTCTCCCCCATGATGGTTTCTCAGGATAGACTTGTGTTTACTATGGATGTCTTTATTTCAATGATCCTTGTACTTGCAGTTATTATTTTAATAGACTAAAGTTAAAGAATATCACACACTTAATTGTTTAAGAAGAATTTTAGCATGTTTTCAGAGCGGGCCTAAAAGAATCCATTTTCACGGTATTGAAGAGCTCGCTAGGGAAAACAAGACCATAGAATGCTCCACTAACCCTAGTGCATATTTCCTTTCGAACAAATTCTCAGTTTGATGAAATTTTATAAACTGCAGCTGGTGTTGCAACTGCTGCAATTGTTGCAACTGCCTACAATTGCACAAACCCTAGAAGGGGTTCTTCACCCACTTTCTGAAGGACGATGGTCAAAGTTATAACACTAGTGAACTTTCCTTAGGAGGGCACACCTATCTCTCGGAGCAGAAACCCGAAATTCAAGTTTTGAAAAATCAGGGTTTCCTCATAAACCCAGTCTTGGAAGCTACATAATTGAAGCTGGAACTGGTCAAATTGACATAACACTCTCTGGTAAGTACAAAACCTTTCTTTGAAAAGTTTTATCTCTCTATTGTATTGCTCAAGAATAGGATGGAACCCATTACCAATATTGAAGCCGTTGACAACTTCTGAGCATGGAAGTATAGAGTAATGCTCATTCTAGAAGAGAATGATATGGAAGATTTTGTAAAAGAAGAAGTTCCATAACCTAATGGAGATGAGGCCAAAGCTAAGTACAAAAAGGACCTAGTGAAGGTGAAGAGAATAATTGTTGATTCTATCAAAGATCATTTAATGCCTCATGTCTCATCATTGACAAATCCCAAGCAAATGTTTGATGCCTTATCTAGATTGTATGAAGGGAAGAACATTAATCGAAAGATGACCTCGAGGACACAACTCAAGAATGTGAATATGGAAATTTAAGAAACTATTCAATCATTCTTCACAAAAGTGTCTCGAGTCAAAGAACAACTAGAATCCATTGGAGACATAATCAGAGAAGTAGAGTTGGTTATGACTACATTGAATGGTCTCCCCAGATCATGGGAATCATTCGTTCAAGGAATATGCTCAAGAAGGAGGCTAACAAATTTTAGCATATTATGGGAGGATTGTACTCAGGAAGAAGCAATATTGGAAGCAAGAGAAGAGAAGCTAGATGATGAAGAAAATCAAGCCCTAGCAGTACATACCAAAAAAGGAAAGAGAAAGAAGGAAGGACTTCTCAAATCTCATAAGAAATATCATGGGTTACAAAATACCAACAAGTTCAGGAAGGACTTCTCAAGTTACAAATGCTACATTTATCAGAAGATGGGACACATTGCCATAAACTGTCCCAACTCCAAAGGTTAGATCAGAAAATGAAAGTATAAGAAACATCATGCTCATGCCACAAAAGATGATGAACATGATCATGAGTAAACCAAAGAAGAAGACTCAAGTGAGGAGTATGTATTGTAACATCTAATTGTATTTTGATCTGTTGACTATCATACTAACCTTTGATCAAAGTTATAAGTTGAATCTAGGTTGAGATTCTCGAGTTTATTTTTTTTATATTTCCTAACCCAGATTTCTGTCAAGGTCAAGAAAATCATATTGTCTTAGTACAGGGGACATGTTGAAGATAATGCTTGTCATATTGAGTGAAGGAGACTCGAAAGAAAATAAATAACTCTCATTCTTGAAGACAAAACTCCAAGTTCCAGGTTTGATTGATTAAATTGATATGTTTCAAATTTTCACATACCAAGTTTGATAGCAATCTTTGAAAAGTTATATTACTGTTAGATACAATGAACACTTGGTATCATGTAAGCACTATTGATATAAATTCTTATTGAAATTGTTTACTAGATATAACTAGTATCTCCTCTAGGAGATACTTCTTGTTTTGTTTCTCAGTTATCTCATTGTTCTTGTTTTCTTGTTTTGTGCAGGCTAACATGGAGGAATGGTTGATCACAACACTAGAAGAGTGTTGTTCTCATTTATCAGAAGGAGCTAGATTTCAGAGGGAGTCAACCCTCATGACCCAGTAGGGAGGAACAACCTCCCTAGGACTGTTCATAGGAGACTTCAAAGGAAATTATCACATATAGAGGGAGAATATGGATCCAGAGATTGTGTGTGTGTGTGTGTGTGTGTGTGTGTGTGTGTAAACTCAGAGGGATTCAAGCTTGAGAGGGAGCATGAAAACTCAGAGTGAACCTGATCTTAGCTTATAGACTTTCATGAATAAAATATTCTTACTCGGATTCATATGGAAGAGAGAGACGACTTCCAAGATTGACAGACATATGCCATGGGTTGATGAGGCTAGATAATAGCTTTAGAAACTTCTAGGAGATGTGAGATATCTTGGGAGGATTTCCTTGCTTTAGTAGAAGTATACATAGAGCAACCACAAGATACATAGAGCAACCACAAGATACATGAGAAGGAGTCTCATGTCTACATATTAAAGAAGGATTTGTATGGACCTAAGATGTCACCAAGAAAACTATACCGTTGATATTCTAAAGAGGTTCAGAATGACAGATTGCAAAGCCATGCCTACACCGAAGGTGACAAATCTGAACTTGTTGAACAATACATCTTCAGAGACAGTGGATGCCACCATGCATATACAGATTATTGGTTTGTTAATGTACTTAACAAACACGAGACTAGATTTATATTTTACGGTGAACACTTTGAGTCAGTATATGGTTGAGCCAATACGTGTTCATTTTATTGCAAAAAAACATGTGATGAGGTACCTGAAGGGTACAATTGATTATGGTCTTAGGTATGCCTCAGATTTTCAGATAATCCTGCAAGGATTTACTGATTCAGATTGGGTTGATAATGTTGAGGACCAGAAGAGTACATCTGGATGTTGCTTCAGTTTTGGATCAGCCATGATCTCATGATTTAGTAGGAAGCAGACTAACGTGGCGCTTAGTACAGCTGAGGAAGAGTACATAGAAGCATGTTCAACATGTAGTGAAGCAGTGTGGCTTTGGAAGCTACTTATTGGTTTGTTTGATCTCGAGTTAGAGGTGACTTGTATTTGGTGTGAAAACCAGAGTTGTGTGAAGTTGTCAGAGAACTCAGTGTTGCATGACAAGTCCAAGCACATCGACATCAAGTACCATTATATTAGATATATGGTACAGAAGGGAGCAGTGAAGCTCCAATATGTTGCTACTGATGAGTAGGTAGCATATTTATTTACCGAGCCTATGTCGAAAGTGAAGTTTGTATACTTCATAGACAAGCTTGGTGTGGTCTAGAAGGACATCCCTAGTAAAGGAGTGGTGTATGATGATGTATTTCTAGGGAATAATGTGATCCCTCTTCAAAGGGAGTGTAACTCATCCATCATGAAAAAGGGATGGCACTGAGTATTCTCATCCAACATGAAAAATGGTTGGCACTGAGACATGTGTAACTCATCGAACATGAAAAAGGTTTGGCACTAAGAAGTGTAATTCATCCAATATGAAAAAGGGTTGGCTCTAAATATTCTCATACAACATGAAAAAGGGTTGGCACTGAGAAGTGTGACTCGTCCAACTTGAAAAAGGGTTGGCACTGAGAAATGTAATTCATCCAACATGAAAAAGGGTTGGCACTGAGAAGTGTGACTCATCCAACATGAAAAAGGGTTGAGATTGAGTGTTACTGTTATCCATAAATTTGGTTGTCATGATGATGTAATAATGATGGAGAAATCAGGCTCTTCACTAGAACATTTTCCTGAGAAAAGTTACCTTTGTCTCTTTCCAAAAATCATATTTTTAAGGGAGGTTCGCAGGCTACCTATATATTTGCCTGCGAGAATTCATGATTCTCGCAGGCTGCATTAAGCTAGGGTGCGAGAAGTTCGCACTGTACCTAACTATCAGGGTGCGAACATCTTCTAAAGGAAGGAAAAAGATAAAATCTCGAACCTTCTAGAAGGGAATCTTCTAGAATGATGAGTTGGCATTCGAATGGTTATCTAAGTACTGGTTTTCCTGATATCTTGGGATCATTCCTATCCTAGTAACTAATCCATTCTCTCTTATAAATTGAGGGGAATGATCATGGAAAAGGTTAAGCAGCAAATTAGCAAGAGATTTATTGGAGAATTAGTGGAAGATTGTATGAAGGACTGATGCTACAACAGCTAGAGACACCAGCAAGGTTATCAAAAGTGGTTGATCTTCTTCATGCATGAGCAAGTGTGTGTGTCAGAGATAGGATCCATCGAAAGGAGACTTGTAACATCAAGGCTCAGGTTGTAAGTTTTTCTTTCTATCAATATAATACAGTAATTTGTCCCTTTCCCATAAAGTTGATTGCACTTTATTACATAACTCCTTGATCATATGTATAGATTAACTGTTGAATATATTGAGTTGTTTTCACTTCGATTGGTTTGAATTGTCTTGCTCTGGACTGAACAAGAGCATCGGAGCGAAATTGGTACAACAAAGACCCAAGGAAGCGATCATACGGTATGTTCATGATTCTAGCCTCCTAGTTCATTCAATAGTTAAAATCTAGGGAAAGAGTATCATTCTGTCATGTTTTGTTCTAGATCTAGGTGGATCTAGGGAGATCGGTTTGTGTCCGCACTTACGGATTAATCCTGAAACAAAATTGGCGACTCCACTAGGGAGTAACTGACTTTTTCTTTATGGTTTTTGAGTTTTTCTGTGGCCATTTTCTCTAGATTCTTTTTTCTCTTGTCTTGTCAGTCTCTGAGTCTTCAGGATATCCTGATAGACTTACTGGGTTCAGAAGCCTGTTTGAATTTTACTTCATTTTCAAAAAAAATTGTCATCTTCAGGAGTTCTCGCATTGTGTTTAACTACAGCTTGCGAGAACTATTCAGGTTCGCACCTTGCACATAGGGTCCAGTGCAAACACCTCGCACCTTGCTATAATGTTGCCTGCGAGAATCTTATCTTCTCAAACTGTGTAACACTGCTTGCCTGCGAGCAAGATTTTTGAAAATTTTGAAATTGAGTTTTTGACCTTTCCAACTGCTCAGATTAGTTGAATTACCTCTTTGGGGCTTCTTGGATCATTGATTTATATATCTCTTGCTTTAGTTTGCATGCTTGAACAGATTTAGGGTTTCAAGGTTTTTCTTGCCTTTGTAGATTGACTTTCATTTCTTGGCTCTTATTGGCAAATTCATTCTCTCTGACTTCTGGAGTTGAGTGTGTCTGATTGGCTGAGAACCAGTGATTGGTTGAGAGTTAAGTATTTGGTTTTTCTCATTTTCTTGTTGGTTTGAAAGGACATTTTCGTTTGCATTGAGAAGTCTATTTGGTTTGTTCTTTGTTCTTTCTTTCGTTGAAAGAGTTGACTGGGTTGTTATTGCTTGATTCTTTGTGATTTGATTTTCTGCTCTCTCATTGATATAGTGCGAGTTCTTTTTGGAAAGTGAACACAATTGTTTTCTTCCATCAAATTGTTTTTGTCATTTACAAAACATTGAAAATCAAATTTTAGGAATTGTTGAAGCTTTGAAAAAGAAAACGTAGTACATTTTCATTTGATGAATGATTGTTTGTATTGACATTGGAAAAAGGAAATTTTGCATACAATTCGTGGTTGATTTAGAAAACTTCTCTCTCTCCCATATATAGGTTTCATTGAACGGAAAGTATTATTTTTCATTTTCATTCTTGCATTATTTAGGTCAGAGTCATACACACATGAGTTTCATTTCCGTCACCTTTGAGTAAACAACAACCATTAAAAACATTGCGTAATCTTAAAATGTATCTAGTAATTCTTTTCTAGGGCTCTTTTACACCAACATTTAGTTAGGCTAGTGCTTTGGATTAGGAAGAGAGATACACTCTCCAAAAGCTCAAAACACACAATAACATCTTGAGTTAGGGAGTGTTAAATTCCATTTGCAACATATTGTCCTGGGACGCCCTTCTAACACAAGGGTCAAGCACTAGGTCGCATTGGTGTTGGCA